>VZTN01000028.1:27821-51020 GCA_013400515.1 Erpornis zantholeuca
CACCCCATCCCTCTGCCCCTCTGTCCTCCCTCACCCAGCACCCCAAATCCACCCCTTGTCCCCAAAATCCATCCCCCCCTGTCCCTCTGTCCCCTCTCTGTCCCCCTGCACGCCCCCTCGCCGCCACCAGGTGGGGCTACAGCCCCACCCACGACCCTTTTGTGGGGCGGGGGGAGGTCCCAGCCCGGTTTGGGGGTCCCGGGGGAATCCCAGCCTGGTTTGGGCGTCCCTGGAGAATCCCAGAGTGGGGAAAAAAAAGGATGGATCTGAATCCGGAGCCCACCCGAGGCTTTGTAGAGCTCCTTCAGCGTCCCCTGCGGCTTCTCGATCTGGTGCACGGTCAGGTCCACGGTCCCCCCGCCACAATCGGCCACGATGTACCTGTCACCTGCGGGAGGGGACAGCGACACGGTGGCGGTCCTGGGTGACCCCCTCTCCATCCCTCGCGACACCCACCCGAGGGTTGGGAGCAGCCATTGGGACACGGGGTTGAGATTCCCTCAGGAAAATGAAGTTTTAAGCAAAATATTGGGGTTTCGGGGTGGTTTTCCCACCCAAAACCCAGCTGGAATTTGGGGAGGGGGGTGGAGGGATGAAGGGATGGGATGGTGGCAGGGAGACCCCGCCCCTTCTGTGGGGTCAAGGGACAGACCCCACTCGTGTCGCCCCCGTGGCAAGGGCACTACCACGAGGACATCCAGCCCCTCGGCCACTCATCCAAGGGAACCCCGGGATCCGGGAAGTCTCTGGGATCTGGGAAGTGCCCGGGATCTGGGAATTTCCAACTGGGGACCCCTACCCGTGTCCCCCAAAATCTCTTACCTGCCTGCATCTCCGACCAGAGCTCGCCCACTCCCGACTCCACCAGGAAGGTCCGGCTGTGCCGGGATCGCCGGAGCTGCTCCCGCGCTGGGTGGACAGACCCAGGGGTCAGCAGTGGGGTCAGGACCCACCCCCCATTTCCATGGGATCCACCCCACTTCCATGGGATCCACCCCATTCCCTGGGATCTGCCCTATTCCCGTGTGGGGAGCACTGGTGACCCCAGTATGGCCCAGCTGCACCGTGGATGGGCTGATCCAGCTTTCCCGCTGCCCTGCTGGGATCCCAAAGTATCCCACCAGATCCCATGGGATCACCCTGTGCCCACCCACCATGCCACCTCCGCCCCGGACTCCACAGCCCGGGTGGGGTTTCCTCTGCTCCCCCCGTCCCAGGGACATCAAAGCCGCCCGGAAGGGCTGGGATGAATTGGAGAAGGTGGGGTTATCCCAGGATATTTTTGGCACGTGGATAATTCCACAGGATCAGCTCGAGCTGATCCCACAAATCCCACGAATCCCACGGGACCCCAGATCTCCATCTGGGATCGCCACCAGCACATCCTAGTTCCGGGGCTTGGTCCCAACTGGGTAAACTGGGACTGTCCCAGGAAAGCCTCAGGATCCCATGGATGGGGGGACAGTCCCTGGAGGTGGCCCAGGGACACAGGGTGGTGGCCAAGGTGACAGGATGGGGGCACGGCCTCAGGGGCTTCTGGGAAAGCATGGAAAAATTCCCCGGATTTGGGGAGGGGAGAAGGGGGTCTCTGGGAATGGGGTCTCTGGGAATGGGGAGTCTGGGAATGGGGAGTCTGGGAATGGGGAGTCTGGGAATGGGAGATCTCTGGGAATGGGGGGTCTCTGGGAATGGGGGATCTCTGGGAATGGGGAGTCTGGGAATGGGAGATCTCTGGGAATGGGGTCTCTGGGAATGGGGGAGTGTTTGGAAATGGGGTCCCTGGGAATGGGGTCTCTGGGAATGGGGAGTCTGGGAATAGGGGGTCTGGGAATGGGGGATCTCTGGGAANTAGAGGCTCTGGGGAGAGGGGGATCTCTGGGAATGGGATTTCTGGGGAGCGAGGGTCTCTGGAGATGGGGGAGTCTCTGGGAATGAGGGCTCTTTTGGAATGGGGGGGCTCTGGGAATGGGAGGTTTCTGGCAATGGCAGGTCTCTGGGAAAGGGATCTCTGGGAATGGCGGGTCTGGGAATGGCAGGTCTCTGGGAAAGGGATCTCTGGGAATGGCATCTCCAGGGACTTCCCCAGCCATAGCAGCTGTTGGACCCTCCAGACCCGGAAAGCAGGGCCAGATCCCATTCCCATTCCTTGCTTCTCCAGCCCCCATCCCTGTCCTGACCCTGCTCCCTGCGCCCCTCACCCTGCCGGAAGCTGGAGTCGATGGGGTGTGGGGGCTCTGCCCCGCCGGCCGGGGGGCGGGAGCTCAGCTCGATCAGCTGGTGCAGCCGCAGCTTCCGGCAGTAAATGGAGGCGGCCTCGGGCTCCAGCGCGATCAGCAGCTGCTCCGGGGTCTCTGGGGAAACCAGCCCAGCCTGCGGGGACACGCGGTGACAGGGTGGGGAGGGGACAGGGCCTGGGGGCTCCCAGGGTGTGTCCCCGTCCCCTTGGGGCTCACCCGGATCTGGAATTGTGGAATGCTGGAGGACCCAACACTCGCCAGCCACACAAATGTCCTAACGATGACCCAACCAATGACCCAACTGCTCAACCAATCACCCAATCAATGACCCAACTGCTCAACCAACCACTCAGCCAGTGACCCAACTGCTCAACCAACCCCTCAACCAATGACCCAACTGCTCAACCAACCACCCAACCAATGACCCAACTGCTCAACCAACCACCCAACCAATGACCCAACTGCTCAACCAATCACCCAACCAGTGACCCAACTGCTCAACCAACCACCCAAACAATGACCCAACTGCTCAAGCAATCACCCAACCAGTGACCCAACTGCTCAACCAACCACCCAACCAATGACCCAACTGCTCAACCAACCACCCAACCAATGACCCAACTGCTCAACCAACCACCCAACCAATGACCCAACTGCTCAACCAATCACCCAACCAGTGACCCCACCACTCAACCAATCACCCAACCAATGATCTGAGCACCAAACCAACCACCCAACCAATGACCTGAGCACCAAACCAACCACCCAAGCAACCAATGACACAACCAGCCACCCAACTGTCCAACAAACCAAGCAACAGCTCAACCAACATCCAGATCGCCAACTCAACCACCCAAATGTTCAACCAAACAACTGCTCAACCATCAAACCAGTCAACCAACCAACCAACCAACTAATGAACTGCTCAACCAACCAAACTCTCAACAAATAACCCGAACATTCAACCAATGACCCATTCAACCAACATCTCAACCAACATCTCAACCAACCAACCAACCACTTAACCGATGTCCCAACCACCAAAGCAATCACCCAACCAACGATTCAACCACTCAGCCAAGCACTCAACCAACCAACCACTCAACCAACCACTCAAGCACCAAACCAGCCACTCAGCCAGTGATCCAACTGTTCCACCAACCAATCACCCAACGGATTGGCACCCCAGTTCAACCAACCACCCAAACACCCAATCACTCAACCAACCACCCAACCAAAGACCCAACCACTCAACCAATGACCCAACTGCTCAACCAACCAATCACCCAACAGATTGGCACCCCAGTTCAACCAACCACCCAAACACCCAATCACTCAACCAACCACCCAACCAAAGACCCAACCACTCAACCAAACAACCAAACACTTAAACAACTGCTCAACCAATGACCTGAGCGCCAAACCAACCATGCAACTGTTGAACCACTCAACCAACCACTCACCCAACCAAAGACCCAACTGCTCAATCAGCCGCTCAATCACCCACCCAGCAAATTATCCGACTACCCAACCAAACAACAGCTTTTGGTTGGTTTGGGTTGGGAGGGACCTTAAATCCCATCCAATTCCACGCCTTGACATGGACACCTCCCACTATTCCAGCTGGATCCAAGCCCTGTCCCACCCACCCCTGGACACTTCCAGGGATGGAGCAGCCACGGCTTCTCTGGGAATTGCAGCTCAACACCTCCCCACCCTCACAGGGAGGAATTCCTCCCCAATATCCCACCTAACCCTGCCCTCTGGCAGTGGGAGTTCAGGTTGAGGGAGGGAGGAAGGGGATACCCCCAGAGACCACAACTCCTGTGAGTGTCACCACGTGGTCACCCCCCCAGAGTCCCACCCCCTACCTTGTAGGCCGCTTCCCGCATGAACTGCTTGGCCGGCTGCTTCCAGATGGCTGGAACGGTGAGGACCCAGCGGATGGCATCGCTCTCGGGCAGGGACGGGCACTGGTCCTTCAGCTCCTGCCAGGGGACAAGCAGGAGGTGACACCCCAGCTGGAGCATGGGGGCTCCCAGTGAATCACGGAATGGGTTGGGTTGGGAGGGACCTTAAATCCCCTCCAGTCCCACCCCAGGTGGCTCCAAGCCCCTTCCAGCCTGGCCTTGGACTCTTCCAGAGATGGAGCAGCCACAGCTGCTCTGGGAATTCCATTCCGGGGCCTCCCCACCCTCGCAGGGAACGCGTGGAGAGGACACAGAAGGTTCTGTTTGGGAAGGAGGAGGAGGGATGGAGGTGGCCCCACCTGCACCGCGTGCTGCTTGAAGAAGCGCAGCGCGTGGGCGAACACCTCCAGCGCTGGCATCTTCTTCCCGTTTACAGCTTCCAGCTCAGTTTTCATGGTCAGATCCTGCCGGGAACAGCAAATGGATCACACAGGGGGCTGGGAGGTGGCCGGATCCATCCCCAAACCTCGGGAATTTGCTCATCCCCCTGAGCTCAGGCACCTGAAGCACCTTTGTGCAGCCACATCCCCCCACCCCAGAGCAGCTCAGCCGGGAGAACCCCAAATTCACCCCTAAAATGGGTTAAAATGGGGCTTCTTCCAGCATCACGACACCCAGTCCTGGGAACACTGGGGACATCAGGATGGGAGCAGGGACTCACGCTGGTGCTGTGGATCTTCATCTTGAACTTCTCAAAGTAGAACCACTCGCGGGCCTCCTCGGGGTCCAGGTCGTGGTAGTAATCCCGGGCGGTGTAGCCGAAGCTGTGGAATGTCCCCTCGGGGGTCAGCAGGAGGCTGGTGGGGGTCTTCTGGTTGGCCACGCCCGGGTCCCCCCCTTCCCATTTCCTGCAAAGAGGAGCCCGAGCAGGTGAATTTAGAGGGGATGGGATCCTGCCAGGTTTAATTTGTTTCTGTGGGTGTTGTCTGCAGGACCTTAAAGGTGGACAAAGTAGGAGGGAAGATCCCACGCCGTCCTCCAAGGAATTTCATGGAATTCCAGACTGGTTGGGGTTGGGAGGGACCTTGAAGGCCACCCAGTGCCACCCCCTGCCGTGGCAGGGACAGGTCCCACTGTCCCAGATGGATCCAAGCCCCAATATATCTCAGATGGATCCAACCTGGCCTTGGACATTCCCAGGGATCCAGGGACAGCCACAGCTGCTCTGGCAATTCCAGCCCAGCCCCTCCCCACCCTCCCAGCCCAAGCTCCCCTTTCCCACTGGGAAGCCATTCCCCGCCTCCTGTCCCTCCATGCCTTGGCCCCAGTCCCTCTCCAGCTCTCCTGGAGCCCCTTCAGGCCCTGCCAGGGGCTCCCAGCTCTCCTGGAGCCTTCCCTTCTCCAGGCTGGACATTCCTGGCATTCCAAAGCAGGGAGGCTCCAGCCCTGGGAGTATCTTCATTCCACACCTTCCACCTGCTGCTGCCAGGAATCATCTCCTACCAACCCAACTACCACCCATTTTGGGGCCATAAAAATCCTTTTCCCATCCCCAGGAGCAGCTCCGGGGCCTCCGGCATCTCCTCACCTCATCATATGGATGGCCTCGGGATCGCTGGTGAAGCTGAAGGCGTAACCGCTGGAGGTGGTGCCGAAGTCGATGGCCACCACCACGGAGAAGGACGGGGTCTGCTGGGAACGTGCCTCGCTCCTCTGGAAAGCAGGGAATGGCATCAAGCACTCCATTGGGACTGGATGATTCCAGAAAAGGGGTAAAAACCCCAGGACAGGGTTTATTTTCCCAGGATTTTCACCCAATTCTCTGATTCCCTGCTGGGTGATCCCTCTTCCCGCACATCTCCAACTCACTGGGAAAAGGATCTCCCGTATTCCATGGGGTGGCTTCGGTCGATCCCAAAGGCAGTTCCCATGGGATTTGGGCAGCCCTGGAGAGGGATGGATGTCCACAGGGGTACCCAGGGTGGTTGGGGGGAGTCCTGATTTTATCGTGGTGTTGAGCCCTCCTCACTTGAACCCTGAAATTGGGAGCCGACATTCCCCAGAAGATTCCCTGTGTCCGGTCTCACTCCAAGGGAGCTTGTCCCAGGTGTCCCCATGGGTCACTGAACCCAAACCCTTCCCTGTTCCCCATCCTGGACTAGGTGACATTATCCCAGGTGTCCCCAAGGGCCACCCAGCGTCCAATCTCAGTCCAAGGGAGCTTGTCCCAGGTGTCCCCATGGGTCACTGAACCCAAACCCTTCCCTGTGTCCAATCTCAGTCCAAGGGACATTGTCCCAGGTGTCCCCATGGGTCACTGAACCCAAATCCTTCCCTACTCGACATCTTGGACTAAGTGACATCATCCCAGCTGTCCCCAAGGGCCACCCAGCCACAAACCCTTCCCTGTGTCCAGTCTCAGTCCAATGGACATTGTCCCAAATGTCCCCATCGGTCACTGAACCCAAACCCTTCCCTGTTCCCCATCCCGGACTAGGTGACATCATCCCAGCTGTCCCCAAGGGTCACTCACCCATAAACCTTCTCTGTGTTCACTGTTGCTTCAAGAGACCTTGTCCCAGGTGTCCCCAAGGGTCACCCAGATGAGAATCCCCCTGACTCAGGCATTTTGGGATGTTCCCACTGCCGCTCCTACACTTTTCCTGTCCCGGCTCCACATCCCTGTCCCTTCCCTCCGGGGCTGTGCCGAAGGAGCCGTGAGGATGTGACAAGGCCCTGTCCCCGTGTCACCACGGGAAGCTGAAAGCCTCGTTAACTTTTAATGTCCCCAGATTTGATAAGTGGGGACACGAGCCAGCCGGGAAAAAACGCCAGGATCAGCAGGGAAGAGGCGGATGGTGCAGGAATGTGCATGGACAAGGAGCTCCAGGGAGGATCCAGCTCCGGAACACAGCCTCCCACACCCAGCAGCCCCCGAGGAGGGCAGGAGCTTTGTGGGGTTAAACTGATCCTGGTGCGTCATTCCGGAGCTGGAAAATTCCCTTCCAGCCTGGAAATCCCATGGATAAAGGTCCTGCAGGATAGGCTGGCCCATCCTGTGGGACTGGGGGGACGGAGGCTGGACTGGGAGGGGAGGGGGAGCGGCAACTGGGGAAAAGAACAGGGGGACCCCACAGCTCCCAGGGACCCCACAATGGCCTTACTGGGACCCCACAGTGGTTTTACTGGGAACCCCATAAGAGCCTTGCTGGGATCTCACAAGGGCCATACTGGGGACCCCAAAACTGTCCTACAGGAGATGCCACAACTTTTCTTACTGAGATCTCACAGTGGTGATACTGGGACCCCACAGTGGTGATACTGGGACCCCAGAGTGGTGATACTGGGACCCCACAGTGGCCTTACTGAGAACCCCACAAGGGCCTTACTGGGGACCCCAAAATGGCCGTACTGGGACCCCAAAACTGCCTTGCTGGGAAGACCATAGTGGTCTTATTGGGAACACCACACTGGCCTTACTGGGAGCCCCACAACTGCCTTACTGGGAATCCACAATGGCCATACTGGGATTTCATAACAACCTTACTGGGAGCCCCACAACTGCCTTACTGGGAATCCACAATGGCCATACTGGGATTTCATAACAACCTTACTGGGAACCCCACAACTACCTTACTGGGAATCCCACAAAGGCCATACTGGGATTTCACAATGACCTTACTGGGAATCCCATAACAACCTTACTGGGAATCCCACAATGGCCATACTGGATCTCACAATGACCTTACTGGGAACCCCACAACTACCTTACTGGGAATCCCACAATGGCCATACTGGGATTTCATAGTGACCTTACTGGGAATCCCACAATAGCCATACTGGGATTTCATAACAACCTTACTGGGAACCCCACAACTACCTTACTGGGAATCCCACAATGGCCATACTGGGATTTCACAATGACCTTACTGGGAACCCCACAACTGCCTTACTGGGAATCCCACAATGGCCATACTGGTATTTCACAACGACCTCACTGGGAATTTCACAACCCCCTCACCAGGACCCCCATTGCCTTACTGGGGATTCTACGCTGGCCTTACTGGGAACCCCATGATGACCTTACTGGTCCCCCCATGGCCCTGCTGGCCCCCCACTTACGGGTGACTGGGACGGCGTCAGTGGGGCGATGCTGCAGCTGTCGTGGGGTGTCCCCGGGGAGCCGGGCGGGGACGGCGTCGGGCACCGCTCACCGTTGGCACCTGGGGACACCAACGGGGGAGTCTGGGTGACCCCAACACCTCCCAAAGACCCTTCCCCGAGGAGAGACCACCCAGGACATCCCGATGGAGACGGATCCGGGTGGGAAGGGATCCCAGACCTTCCCAAAGACCCTTCCCCAAGGAGAAACCACCAAGGACATCCCGATGGGAACGGATCCAAAGGGGTGGATGTGGTGGTGGAGGAGATGGAGTCGCTGTGGGGCCTCCGGGAGATGTGGAAATCATAAAATCATGGAATTGTGGGGTGATTGGAGTCGGGAAGGACCTTAAAGATGATCCAGTGCCACCCCATCCATGGGCAGGGACACCGCCCACTATCCTGGGTTGCTCCAATGTGTCCTGGGACACTTCCAGGGATGGGGAAGATGCTCCAGGCCAGCAGCTGGAAGGTTTGGATTCAGCAGGAAAGGGGAAAAACTTGGAAAGAGGGAAAGGAAGCATCTGTGGTTCAAATCCACAGAGACCCAACGAGGGGGAGCAGGTCCACCTCGGACTCTGGGCTGAGCTCCAGAACATCCCAGTCTTCTGGAGACCCTGGAAATTCCTGCGTGAGTCCCTGGCCATCCCAAAATCTGGGAGATCAGGAAGTGTGGGCACCCCAGGGGTGGCACAACGGATTTTCCCTCCTCCTCCTCCTCCTCCTCCTGGAGCCACCAGCCATCCCTGTCCCCTCCAGCAGCAGAATTCCAGCCCCAGGACCCCTGATGATCCCAGAATCGGGATGGGATGAGCCCCAGAGTCCCCCCTGCCCCACACCAGGGACATGGAACTGTCCCGCCTGCGCTGCCCCGGGCACCTGGCTCCAATTAGCAGCCGGCATTAATTAATCACTGCCCACGAAAGAGCCACTGGACCGGCTCCAGCTGGAAGGGGGCAACCGGGAAGGGGCTGGGGGAGCCGATGGAGCAGCTTTCCCAAGAGATTGGGATGGGGTAAAACTGTTGGGAATGGGATGTGGGGTCCAGGCGGTGACGTCAGGGAGGTGAAGGGACTGTGGGGCCCAAGGCCTGCGCTTTGGGATTGCCGATCCAGCCGGAATCCTGCCGGGATCGGGGCCATGGGAGCAGGGATGAGCAGCCCCCACCCCCAGCTGGGGTCTGGAGGGATTTGGGAACAGAGGAGGCTCCTCCAGGAAGAGCAAAACTCCATCTCCCCTTCACTAGTGTTCAGATAAACCCACCCAAAGTGCCACCACTTTGCACTGGGACACCCCTGGGACACCCTCTGGAAGCTCAGGAGCTCAGGAATGCTCCAGGACCGCCCCCCTCCAAGGATGGCAGCCGCAGGATTTGGATTGGGATCATCCTGATCCCAACTTCCCATGTCCGGGGAAGAGCCAAGCCACTTCCACATCACAGGGTTTGGGGACAGCGATTGCCCCAATTGTCCCCAGCCCTAAGCTGTGCCGGTGACACCTCTGCTGTGCCCAACACCTGCTCCCTAAGTGCCTTTCCCTGTATCCGTGTCTGTCCCATGAATATTTGATCCCAGACAAACGGGAACACTCTCTCTGCCGCCTCCGCGTGCGACAGAGCCGGGGGGGGACCAGCGACTCCCCCCCACCCCGGGGGTCTCTGGAGAGCCTTGGACATGAAATCCCATTCCTGTGGATAAGGATCGGGACTGGGGGGGGCCAAGTCCAGCCGTGGCATCCGCACTCCCGGGTTTGGGTTGGCAGGATTGGGTTTGGGATGGTGGGCTTGGATTTGGGATGGCAGGATCAGGTTTGGAATGCTGGGATCAGGTTTGGAATGGCAGGATCTGATTTGGGATGGCAGGATCCGATTTGGGATGGCAGGATCAGGTTTGGAATGCTGGGATCAGGTTTGGAATGGCAGGATCTGATTTGGGATGGTGGGATCAGGTTTGGGATGGAAGGATTAGGTTTGGGATGGCAGGTGTGGATTTGGGATGGTGGGCTTGGATTTGGGATGGCAGGATCAGGTTTGGGATGGCAGGACCTGGTTTGGCATGGCAGGATCAGGTTTGGAATGGCAGGATCCAGTTTGGGATGGCAGGATCTGGTTTGGAATGCTGGGATCAGGTTTGGAATGGCAGGATCTGGTTTGGGATGGCAGGATCAGGTTTGGAATGGCAGGATCAGGTTTGGGATGGCAGGATCAGGTTTGGAATGGCAGGATCCAGTTTGGGATGGCAGGATCTGGTTTGGAATGCTGGGATCAGGTTTGGAATGGCAGGATCTGGTTTGGGATGGCAGGATCAGGTTTGGAATGGCAGGATCAGGTTTGGAATGCTGGGATCAGGTTTGGAATGGCAGGATCAGGTTTCCTCCCACAGCTGGTTCTGGTTATCCCAACGTGGGAGCTGTGGAGGGGACCCAGAGTGTGGACATCGAAGGACCCTGGAATGATCCTGGGGGGGTCAGGGGACATCTCAGCCAGTGCCACCCCCGGGGGACATCCTTACCCATCCGCAGGCTCTGCATCCCGGGCTCCAGCAGCATCGCCATGGCCTCGCTGCCCTCCTGGAAAAGGAAGGGACAAAATCCATCCCTGCATCCCCTCGGTGACGTGGGGTGGCCACGGTGTCCCCTCAGTGTGACCCCAGCCTTGATCCCCCCCCAGAAACACACTGGGGACAGGGCTGGGATTTGTAGGGTTGGCAGGAAGTGTCCCCAAATCCCAGCTCGTCATGGGGTGTGGGAGCAGCTGTCGTGATTGTCACCACAGCGATTGTCACCGCCNCCTCGCTGCCCGCCTGGGAAAGGAAGGGACAAAATCCATCCCTGCATCCCCTTGGTGGCGTGGGGTGGCCACAGTGTCCCCTCAGTGGCCTTGATTCCCCCCCAGAAACACACTGGGAATGGGGCTGGGATTTGTAGGGTTGGCAGGAAGTGTCCCCAAATCCCAGCTCGTCATGGGGTGTGGGAGCAGCTGTCGTGATTGTCACCACAGCGATTGTCACCGCCGGGGTGTCACCGGCTGTCACAGCTGCTGTGGGGACAGGGACCCGAGTTTCTGTCCCTGAGTGGGTCGGATGGATCTGTGGGATGCGGATCTGTGGGATACGGAGGTGTGGGAATCGCCATTCCTGCACCTTTTTACCCCCAACCAAAGCCCTTTTTTGGGGTCTCGTTTAGGAAAAATCCCGACTCGTTTTCCTTAAGGAAGCGCGGTGGCCAAAGCGATCCCAGCTCCTCCCAGTGGGGTGGTTCTGACCCAGCCTGGACCAGCTCCAAGTCTTCTTCCCGGGATAACACCCCAGCTCCTGGCTCCCTTCCCGAGGCCACGGCATCCCGGCACCTCCGAGCCCCCCCCGGCCGCTCTCATCCCACAAATCCAACGGCTCGGGGTCGGGCTGAGCTCATCGGGAGAGGCCAAACCCACCCACAGCTTTCCCTGTTCCCAAAAAAACACCAACCCCTTCAGGATACAAACGGCAGGTGGGGAGGCTTTCCCTGGAATTGTGGGCTCCAGCTCCGGCCACCTCGGAGCTGCGGGCGGGGACAGCCGTGCTGGTGGCCCTGGGGTGACACACAGCGGGGGGGTCCTGGCAGGTTGGGGGTGATCCAGGGGTTTTTCCACCGAAATTGAGCTTTCCAGGAGGTTTTCCTGCAGGGACACGCTCCGGAAATCAGCCCCCGATTCTGGGATTTGTGTCTTTTCCTTCAAAAACGCTGCCCGGGGCTCGGGTTGTGGTTTTGGGATGTGCGGGGATGTCCCCAGCGTCCCCAAACCCCGCGGGTGGACAGATCCACAGGGACACGCCAGCCCTCGGTGGATCCGTGGATTCATTCCCTGATTCATTCTGTGGCCATGGGGGGTGTCCAGAGGGTCCAGAGAGTCACTCCGGTTCCTGGTGGCCAAAATCCTCCTTCTCCAGGGCTGGCAGGGAGTGGCCGACAACCACCTCTGTCCCCAAGGTGCCACTCCCCTCCTGGGGTCCCCAAGAGGAGGGCGGGTGGCCTCAACCCCCCGAGGTGTCCCCCAGTACCGGGCAGTGACCTCGCTGCTGTCACCCAGGGGACACAACACCAAGACCCCAACTCCGGGGGTCCCTTCCAGGGCAGGATCCCGGTGGCTCCGGGGCTCCCTCCGCCAGGAGCGGCGATTTTGAGGATTTTCCACCATTTCCGCCTCTGCGGGTGCTCACGGAAACGGGGAAAGGAAACAAAGTTTGGGTCGGGATCAGGGTGGAGGAGGCAGGAACGGCAGCGGGGCTGTGGCACGGCCGAGAGCGGCACGGGGACACCGGTTTGGCCTGGCACGGTGACCCCACAGCTCGGGGTGTCCCCCACGGGACACCTGGGGGGTGGCTCAGGGCAGCTGTGGGGCTCCGATCCAGATGTGGCAGGGACAGGAGGAGCTGTTTGTCCCCACATCCCCCCCCTGAGCGGGGTTGGGGACACCCCAAATCCTCCGGAGAAGCTGTTGGGGCTCCCCAGAGACCTTCCCTGTCCCCTCGGCCACGGTCAGGGCACGGGAGCCACCCAGGGGTGTCCCCGGCGAGGGCTGCCACAGCATTGTGGCACTGTCCCTGGTGGCGTCCCCCATGGTCACCGCGGTGTCCCCAGTGGTCACAGCGGTGTCCCCAAGGACAGACCACACGGGGACGGTGTCAGAGCGTCCATCCCCACTCCCCCCCCGCGCTCACAGCCCCCCATTCCCACCGGGAAGAGGCCGCAAAGTCCTGGCAGCTCCCGCCCCCCCAGTGTCCCCAAACCGAGTAAAGACCCCCGGGGCGGTGCCACCCTCCCCTCGGCTAGGGGACAGGACAGACCCCCACGTCCCCACTCCCTGCTGTCCCCCAGTCCCTCCCAACCCCCCCACCCCGGCCACTCACCGCTGTGGGGAAGGGGGGTGGGGGGCGACACAGGTTGGGGACCCCTCGGTGCGGCCCCCGCTTTGTGTCACTCGGGGGTGGCCGCGGTTCTGTCCCCGCGGCTCTGTCCCCGTCCTGGCCGCGGTTCTGTCCCCGCGGCTGTGTCCCCGTCGGGGCCCCCGCGCAGCCCCCCGCGCTCCGGCTTCCTCCCACTCCCTGTCCCGGCCCAGGCAGCGCCTCAAATTGCAATTCCAGCTGCAGATGTGGGAGCGGGAGCAGCGGGAGGAGGAGGAGGAGGTGGTGGAGGAGGAGGAGGCAGGGCCAGCCCCGGCCCCGCCGGCAGCGGAACCTCCGCTCCCCGCCCGGCCACGGCCACCGAGGGGGGTGGGGGGACGAGGGTCCCAAAGCGGCCGGGATGGGGGACAAGCCACCCCCACACCCCCCAGCTCCGCCAGTGTCCCCCTGAGTTTATCTGAATCTCTCTGCCGGGTTTGTCACTGCGCCTCCCGGGTGACATCTGTCCCCACATCCAGCCCCATCCCGGCTCCAGAGGCCGGGATTAGCCCGGGATTAACCCGGAATTCTCCTCCCCAGGGTCGTTCCCATTCCCAGAGGAGGTTAATGCATCGGGTTGTGCCAGGAAGGAGAGCCCGGGGATCCCGGGAGTGGGATCGGAGCTGGGGGATCCCGAGGGTGGGATCAGAGCTGGAAGATGCCCAGTGTGGGATCAGAGCTGGGGGATCGCCAGGGTGGGATCAGAGCTGAGAGATCCCCAGGGTGGGATCAGAACTGGGAGATACCCAGGGTGGGAATCAGAGGCAGGCGATCCCAGATTTGGGATCAGAACTGAGAGATCCCCAGGGTGGGATCAGAGCTGGGAGATCCCCAGATTTGGGATCAGAGCTGGGAGATCCCCAGATTTGGGATCAGAGCTGGGCGATCCCAGTTTGGGATCAGAACTGGGGAGNGGATCAGAGCTGGGAGATCCCCAGATTTGGGATCAGAGCTGGGAGATCCCAGATTTGGGATCAGAACTGGGAGATCCCCCGGGTTGGGATCAGAGGCAGGGGGTCCTGGGAGTGGGATCAGATCTGGGAGGCCCCAAGGGAGGGAGGCAGATAAAGGATCCCTCCTGTCATTCCCAAAAATCTCCACAATGGGAAGGAACCACCTGTGGGAGCCTCAAATCACGGGCAGAACTTTGGGATCTTTCCAGTAATTCGAGGCATTTGGGATCATTGGGATCACCGAGCTGAAGTGGTTGGGAGCGCTGAGGTAATTGAGGGTGGTTGAGATAATTGGGATTACTTGAATCATTAGGATCACTGAGATAATTGGGATCGTTGGGATCGTTGGGATCACCGACAGCACTGGGATCGGTGAGGCTGTTCGGAACATTGGGAAAATTGGGGATAATTTGGATTGCTGGGGTTGTTGGGATCGTTTGGATCACTGGGGTCGCTGAGATCATTGGGATCATTGGGATCAAGCCCCTGGGATCTTTGGGATCCAGCTCAGGAAGTCCTTGGCCAGGAATGAGGCAGCCTGGAGCAGGATGTGACCAAGGGGGTGACACTGGCAGGGGGAACTGGGGAGGTGACAAAAGGTCACCTCCTGAGCCAGGGGACATCTGAACCCCAGAGGGGACAGGAGGGGGACGTCGGAACTGGATTCGGGATTTTAATCTGTACTGGGCTGTGCTGGGACTTTTGGGGTTCCAGGTGTTTTGGGGGTGTCCCGGCCCCCCCCCCAGCCCTGCCTGGCACCGCTGCCCCGGAGCCGGGGAAGGTTCTGGAGGGGAGGGACAGGGACAAGGGCGGGGGCTCCGCCCGTGTTTGCGTCCCTGGCGCCCCGACAGGGATGAGGTAGCGCTTTCCGGGAATTGAGGCCCGGCCCATGGAAATGCCGCCGGGACAGGAAACCCGGGACGAGGACGGAGAACCGGGGATGGAAGCGAGGGCACAGCCCAGCCCGGACCCGCAGCCAGTGGGGACAGCGCTGTCCCCCACCGCCACCCCAGGGTGGCATCGTGTCCCCAACCCGGGAGCTGGGGACGGGATCTGGACAGCCTCCTTCCCGGCGCTCCCAGTTTGCTCCTTCCCAGCCTTGCTGGGAACAAACTGGGCCTTCCTGGGCCGGGACCTGCAGCGGGAATCTTCATCGTCACCATCCCCGCCCTCATCATCGTCGCCATCACCCCCCCTCCCCCCCAGGTGTCCCGCACGGAGCTGGCGGATCGGGATGGATAAAGGAGTGCAAATGGGGACAAAGGACATTGTCCCCGCCACACCGAGGTGACCTCAACGCCGAGGGGACCCCGCGGGGAGGGGGTGAGCCCCCCCCACTCCCCTCTCCCGGCGCTCCGGGAGCGGGGATGGATCCCACCCAGCCTGGGAAGGGCTGGATCGCTTCCTTCCCACCGCCCCGCCAAGGGCAGGGCGGCAGCGGTGCCAGCGGGAGGAGGGGGGGCGCGGTGCCACCCGAATTCCCGCATTCCCGGTGTCCAAAAACTGCGATTCCCACATTCCCGGTGTCCAAAAACTGCGATTCCCACATTCCCGGTGTCCAAAAACTGCGATTCCCGCATTCCCGGTGTCCATCAGGGATCCCACCCGAGGTACTCTCGCCACCCCAGCGCTGTCGCCGGTGGGGATTTGGAGAATTTTGGGGTTGGAAATCCCAATCTCGGGGGCACCCGCAGGCCTCGGTTTCCCCCTCGGCACGCGCGAAGCTCTTGCACGCGCGCGTGTCACGCACACGCGCGAGCACGCGGGCGCTCACGCACACTCAGAACCATGCCCTTGCACACCCGCGGGGACACGCGGATCTTGCACGCACGCGTGAGGTCACCCTCCCCACGCCTCAGCAGGCAGGCGCGTGCTGCTCGCGCCCTTGCACACGCGCGCGCGGGTTGTTGCACACGCACACGCGTGGTCACGCACACGTCATCTCTCTCACACACCTATTCGCACACACACGCATACACGCCCGGCCACCATTTGCACACACGGGCACACCCGCGAGTGCACACACACACACACACGGGCACACCCATGTGCACACACAGCCCCCAANGCGTGTCCTTACGCTCCTTGCACACCCCTGTGCGCAAGCACAGGCGCGCACACATACACACCAACACACACAATGTGCACACCCCGTGCACACCCTGCCGTGTGCACACACACCCCCACGTGCACACCCTGCCACGTGCACACACACACCCACGTGAGCACCCTGTTCGCACCCTGCCATGTGCACACACACAGACACGTGCACACCCATGTGCACACACAGCCCCCGACTCTACAGATACACACACACGTGTGCACACCCAATGTGCACACCCACACGTGCACACACCCGTGTGAAGGCACAGCCCGCGCATAAACACCATGTACACACCCGCGTGCCCACGCATCCCTACCGTGGGCACACACACGCGTGTGCACGCACAGAATTGCACNCACGCGTGGTCACGCACACGTCATCTCTCTCACTCGTGTTCTTACACTCCTTGCACACCCCTGTGCCCAAGCACAGGTGCGCACACGCATACACACACCAACACACACAATGTGCACACCCCGTGCACACCCTGCCGTGTGCACACACACCCCCACGTGCACACCCTGCCACGTGCACACACACACCCACGTGAGCACCCTGTTCACACCCGACCCTGTGCACACACACAGACACGTGCACACCCATGTGCACACACAGCCCCCGACTCTACAGATACACACACACGTGTGCACACCCAATGTGCACACCCACACGTGCACACACCCGTGTGAAGGCACAGCCCGCGCATAAACACCATGTACACACCCGCGTGCCCACGCATCCCTACCGTGGGCACACACACGCGTGTGCACGCACAGAATTGCACACACGTGAACGCAGTGTGCGCGCACACCCCCATGTGCACACCTATGTGCACACTAGTACACACATGCACACACGTGCTGATACACGGGTATACACACATGCAGTCGCACACACGTGCATGCAGTGTGTGCACACACCCCCACCTACACACCTATTCGCACACACACGCATACACGCCCGGCCACCATTTGCACACACGGGCACACCCGCGAGTGCACACACACACACACGGGCACACNGTGCACACACAGCCCCCAACTCTACAGATACACACACACGTGTGCACACACCCACATGACCACACGCGTGTGCACCTAAACACACGCGTGTGCACAAAAAATGTGCACACGCACCCTGTGCACGCACACGTACACACCCAATGGGCGTGCACGCCGTGCGCACATACACGTGCTCCCGTGACGTGCACACACACCCACACGTGTGCCCACACCCAATGTGCACACCCACACGTGCACACACCCGTGTGAACATGCAACCTGCACATAAACACCATGTACACACCCGCGTGCCCACACACCCCTACCGTGTGCACACACACGCGTGTGCACACACGCAATCACACACACAAGAACGCAGTGTGCGCACACACCCCCACCTACACACCTATGTGCACACGCGTGTACACACACACGCGCACCCGCGCGCACACGCAGCCCCCGTCTCTACATACACGCACCCGCGTGTGCGCACCCCCCGCATGAACGCACGCGTGCGCACCTAAACACACGCGTGTGCGCACCCATGTGCGCGTGCACACACATACACACACACACACACACGTGCACACGCACCCCCGTCCTTCCCCTCCCCGGGTGGCCCTGCCCGTGCCATGGTGTCCCTCTGCCCCCCGTGTCCCCTCCCCGGGCCGTGCCATGGTGTCCCTCTGCCCCCCGTGTCCCCTCCCCGGGCCGTGCCATGGTGTCCCTCTGCCCCCCGTGTCCCCTCCCCGGGCCGTGCCATGGTGTCCCTCTGCCCCCCGTGTCCCCTCCCCGGGCCGTGCCATGGTGTCCCTCTGCCCCCCGTGTCCCCTCCCCGGGCCGTGCCATGGTGTCCCTCTGCCCCCCGTGTCCCCTCCCCGGGCCGTGCCATGGTGTCCCTCTGCCCCCCGTGTCCCCTCCCCGGGCCGTGCCATGGTGTCCCTCTGCCCCCCGTGTCCCCTCCCCGGGCCGTGCCATGGTGTCCCTCTGCCCCCCGTGTCCCCTCCCCGGGCCGTGCCATGGTGTCCCTCTGCCCCCCGTGTCCCCTCCCCGGGCCGTGCCATGGTGTCCCTCTGCCCCCCGTGTCCCCTCCCCGGGCCGTGCCATGGTGTCCCTCTGCCCCCCGTGTCCCCTCCCCGGGCCGTGCCATGGTGTCCCTCTGCCCCCCGTGTCCCCTCCCCGGGCCGTGCCATGGTGTCCCTCTGCCCCCCGTGTCCCCTCCCCGGGCCGTGCCATGGTGTCCCTCTGCCCCCCGTGTCCCCTCCCCGGGCCGTGCCATGGTGTCCCTCTGCCCCCCGTGTCCCCTCCCCGGGCCGTGCCATGGTGTCCCTCTGCCCCCCGTGTCCCCTCCCCGGGCCGTGCCATGGTGTCCCTCTGCCCCCCGTGTCCCCTCCCCGGGCCGTGCCATGGTGTCCCTCTGCCCCCCGTGTCCCCTCCCCGGGCCGTGCCATGGTGTCCCTCTGCCCCCCGTGTCCCCTCCCCGGGCTGTGCCATAGTGTCCCCCTGCCCCCACCGAGGAAGAAGAGGCCGAGGAGGAGGAGG
The DNA here is from genome assembly GCA_013400515.1 of Erpornis zantholeuca. Taxonomy (NCBI): domain Eukaryota; kingdom Metazoa; phylum Chordata; class Aves; order Passeriformes; family Timaliidae; genus Erpornis; species Erpornis zantholeuca. The sequence goes on from VZTN01000028.1 coordinate 46,649, forward strand.
AGGCAGCTGCAAACCATTACCGAGAGGAGGGGGCGGCTCCGGGGGCTGCTCCGGGGGGGTCCCGCCGGGCTCGCCCCCCGCTCCAGAGGCTCTTCCCGGCCCCGGGTCAGCCGCAGTTCTCCGGGAAAGGAAAACAAACCGTGAGGGGCACGGAACGGGGGGCTGCAGCTACGCTGCCTCTGTGGGGTCCCCAAAAGGGGGGGGCTGGGGGCCCTCGCTACCCCCTCCCCGTGCCCAGCTGTGCCCAGATGTGTGCCGGAGTCACTCTCTACCCAGTGACGGTCGCCACCCTGCTGGCCCTGAGTCACCAAAGCCACCCCCGTGGCTTCTGAGACCTCGCCCAAGAGCTCCTTTCCTCCGCCAGGAGCTGGGATTTGGGAACGAAGGAGCCGGGACGGTTTGGAATGGGGGCTGCCAGCCTGGAGCTGATTTCCCACGGGGATTTTGGCCACCCCCGGTGAGGGGTTTGATCCAGAAATTCCTGTCCTGGAGTTGAGGGAGGGAAAAGTGACTCCCACCCTGTCTGGGATCTGTCTGGGACATGGCATTGTCCCCCTGTGCCATGGTCGCTTCCCACGTGTCCCATTCCCCAGTATCCCGGGGGTTCCCTGTCCTCCTGCTTCTCCCACCCTCTGGAGCACCCCAAACTCAGGGATCCCTCCTGGCTGGATGAGGCCAGAGAGGTTTGGGAAGCCGGGAATTCCCAGGATCTCACAGCCCCTCCTGCTACCGGCACCCTCAGTCCCTGCCCACGGCCCCGGCCTCTCCTTAGGGAAGAAAATTGAGGATTTGGGAGAAAAAAACGGCTCTTTCCACTTTCTCGCATCCCTGCGGCAGGAAAAGGGGAGGCTCCCACCGCCCTCCAGCTGCCAGAACTGATGGTTCAGGTCCTGAAAAGCGTGAAAAGTGCAAAAACGAGGAGCAAAATGCAAAACGATGTAGCAAAGCGGGAACACGGATTGGGAACACGGATCCGGCGCGGATCAGCCGCCGCAATTCCCACGTTGCCGGCGGTGCTGGAAGCGAGAGCGGTGTCGGGGACATCGATGTGACAGCGGCCATCCCTGAGTGCTTTTAAACACGTCCTGCACTTCGGGATCCTCATCCCTGTCCCAGGAATGCTCGGGAGGAGGTGGGAGAGGGCGGGAGCATCCTGGAACCACCCCCCCCGCCCCTAGCAGCCAAAGATTCCCGAAGTTTCAGCTCTGAGAGTTCAGAGAGGTTTGGGAGGGGAAAATGTCCCCGTGTCCCACTCGGTGCCAGCCCTGGGGTGTCCCCCTGGATCTGGACATCCCTCAGGGAGCACCGGGATGGGGGAGGATGCCTCAAACATTCCCAGCCAAGCTGCTTTCCCTGAACTCCCCCGCAAAGGGCCGGGAGTTCCAAGCCCCGGTTCTCCTGCCAGGAGTTTTGGCAGGAATGGCTTTTTCCCTGCCAAACTGGGATGTTTCCAACCCCGAGCTGCTGCTGTTGTTCCTCACCAAACCTCCCGCGGATGGGAAAAGCCGTTTCTCATCCCACGCTCCGTCCTTCAGCCTCTGGAATCGCCTCACCTGGATCTCCTGGCAGCCAGGGGCTCATCCCAAGGGTCCCAAGCAGCTCCCGGGGGTCCGGTGGGTGGGAAAATGGACATGGCCACAATCCCGGGGGTGGGGGAAATGAGTCCTTGGGTCTGGATTTTCCATTGGGAAAATCCCATCCCAGCAGCGCCACAGATGGGAGCGAGGGGGAATTTTGGTGGTGCCATGCAGCTCCAGAGGCTGGGAATGGCCCCCAGGAGCTGGAGGAGTTGGGAGAGGAGGGTTTGATCCCTCAGGATTTGGGCTGGGGTGGATGGAACAAGGGCCACCCCACATCCCTGTGCTCCAGCATTCCATGGCCTGCGGGATGCTGGAGTGGTTGGGATCCCCACATCCCAGATCCAGGTCCCATCCCAGAGCTGGGAAAAGCTGGAGCCTGCCTGTGGGGAAGAGAACAAGGCCACAGCCAACCCCAGGCCTTGGAGCACAGCATTCCCAAGGGCCTCTGTCACCCAGCATGGAACCTGGAGGGTGTTTGGAGCTCCTGGAACGCTCCTCAGGATATCCTTGGAGGGTGTTTGGAGCTCCTGGAACGCTCCTCAAGATGCCCTCGGAGGGTGTTTGGAGCTCCTGGAACGCTCCTCAAGATGCCTTTGGAGGGTGTTTGGAGCTCCTGGAACGCTCCTCAGGATATCCTTGGAGGGTGTTTGGAGCTCCTGGCTCCTCAAGATGCCCTCGGAGGGTGTTTGGAGCTCCTGGAATGCTCCTTGGGATGTCCTTGGAGGGCGTTTGGAGCTCCTGTAACACTCCTCTGGATGCTCTTGGAGCTCCTGGAACGCTCCTCAGGATGTCCCAGGAGGGTGTTTGGAGCTCCTGGAAGGCTCCTCAGGATTTCCTTGGAGGGTGTTTGGAGCTCCTGGAACGTTTCGGACTCCTGGAATGCTCCTCAGGATGTACCTGGAGGGTGTTTGGAGCTCCTGGAATGCTCCTCAGGATATCCTTGGAGGGCGTTTGGAGCTCCTGTAACGCTCCTCGGGATGCTCTTGGAGCTCCTGGAATGCTCCCCAGGATGACCTTGGAAGATGTTTGGAGCTCCTGAAACACTCCTTGGGATGTCCCAGGAGGGTATCTGGAGCTCCTGAAATGCTCTTCGGGATGCCTGTGGAGGGTGTTTGGAGCTCCTGGAACGTTTGGGACTCCTGGAATGCTCCTCAGGATGTCCCAGGAGGGTGTTTGGAGCTCCTGGAATGCTCCTTGGTATGTCCTTGGAGCTCCTGGAATGCTCCTCGGGATGTTCCTGGAGGGTGTTTGGAGCTCCTGAAACACTCCTTGGAATGTCCCAGGAGGGTGTTTGGAGCTCCTTGGAACGCTCCTTGTGATGCCCTTGAAGGGTGTTTGGAGCTCCTGGAACGCTCCTTGGGATGTCCCAGGAGAGTATTTGGAGCTCCTGGAACATTTGGAGCTCCTGGAACGCTCCTCGGGATGCTCTTGGAGCTCCTGGAATGCTCCCCAGGATGACCTTGGAAGATGTTTGGAGCTCCTGAAACACTCCTTGGGATGTCCCAGGAGGGTATCTGGAGCTCCTGAAATGCTCTTCGGGATGCCTGTGGAGGGTGTTTGGAGCTCCTGGAACGTTTGGGACTCCTGGAATGCTCCTCAGGATGTCCCAGGAGGGTGNCCCTCGGAGCAGCCCCATGGGGACCATCCCTGATGGAGCCACACAGGGAAGGATGGAGCCTCATCCCAAGGGAAGTTTGGAATATCATGGGTCTGGGAAGTTGGAACATCCTCCCAAGCTAGGATGGGAATGCCGTGGCTCAAGGTTTGGGAGGATGGAGCATCATCCCAAGGAAGTGCAGGGACATGGTGGTTCCAGGTTTGGGAGATTGGAGCATCATTCCTTGCCAGGATGGGAATTTCGTGGCTCCAAGTCTGGGAAGCTGGAATATTGTCCCAAGTCAGGATGGGAATGTTGTGACTCTGGGGCTGGGAAGATGGAACATCATCCCAAGCCAGGATGGGAATTTTGTGGCTCCGTGGGTAGAAGGATGGAGCACCATCCTGAGGGAGGTGGGAATGTCCTGGATCCAGGTCTGGGATAATGAAGCATCATCCCAAGGCAGGATAGGGTTGTCCTGGTTCCAGGTCTGGGAAGTTGGAACATCATCCCAAGCCAGGATGGGACTGTCCTGGTTCCAGATTTGGGAAGCTGGAACATCAATCCGAGCCAGGATGGGAATTTTGTGGCTCCGTGGGTAGAAGGATGGAGCACCATCCTGAGGGAGGTGGGAATGTCCTGGATCCAGGTCTGGGATAATGAAGCATCATCCCAAGGCAGGATAGGGTTGTCCTGGTTCCAGGTCTGGGAAGTTGGAACATCATCCCAAGCCAGGATGGGACTGTCCTGGTTCCAGATTTGGGAAGCTGGAACATCAATCCGAGCCAGGATGGGAATTTTGTGGCTCCGTGGGTAGAAGGATGGAGCACCATCCTGAGGGAGGTGGGAATGTCCTGGATCCATGTCTGGGATAATGAAGCATCATCCCAAGGCAGGATAGGGTTGTCCTGGTTCCAGGTCTGGGAAGTTGGAACATCATCCCAAGCCAGGATGGGACTGTCCTGGTTCCAGATTTGGGAAGCTGGAACATCAATCCGAGCCAGGATGGGAATTTTGTGGCTCCGTGGGTAGAAGGATGGAGCACCATCCTGAGGGAGGTGGGAATGTCCTGGATCCATGTCTGGGATAATGAAGCATCATCCCAAGGCAGGATAGGGTTGTCCTGGTTCCAGGTCTGGGAAGTTGGAACATCATCCCAAGCCAGGATGGGACTGTCCTGGTTCCAGATTTGGGA
>VZTN01000028.1:53333-69075 GCA_013400515.1 Erpornis zantholeuca
CCGGCGTGACCCTGGGCCGAGGGGGCCGAGAGGGAGGGAGGGGGGGGAGGGCACAGCGCGGGGGTGGCGGGGCTGGAAGGGGAGGATTCCATACCTGCCCCCCCGTCCCCCTTTGGAACCCCCCCAGATGTGCCGGGAATGGGGGACCCCCCCCGGGAATGTCCCAGCAGCCGGGATTCCCGAGTTTTCCCCCTGGGTTTGGAACACTTCCCCAGGTTGGGACGGCGCTTCCCAGTTCCCCCGCCAAAGAAAACCAGTTTGTGTTGACTCAGGTGCCAGCCCTGGTGGCCGTGTCACCGCCGTGTCCCCGCCGTGTCCCCGCCGAGCTGGGATTTATTGGATTTCTCTTTTTCCTTCAACTTTTCACGCCAGGAAAGGGAAAGGGAGGGAGATCGGCCCCATCCCGCAGCGCTGCCTCCTCTTCCTCCCGCTCCCTCCACGGCCGCTACTCCGCGTTGGGAGGCGAAAAAAGGAGGAATTCGCTGAGGAATACGGAATTTTCCCCCTGGATTCGGGGGTCCCTGGCACAGCCCGCGCCCCCGACAGGGCGGGTGATTTATTCCCACCCTTCCCTGCTGTTTTCCTCTCCCTGCTCGCAGCCCACACCCGAATTCCAGGTTATCTCCCCGGCGCGCAGCCCATCCCGCATTCCTCCCGGGCATGGAATGAGCCCAGCTCCCGCAGCTCCCGCTGGATTCCGCTCCGCCCGCCCTGGGAAAGGGGAGCGGGACACGCGGGGTGCCCCGAGACACGGCGGGGACCCCATGGGGCAAGGGGAGGGCTTGGTCCCCGGAAAATGCAGTACCAGGGAAAATGCAGGTCCCGGGAAAATGCAGGTCCCAGGAAAATGCAGGTCCCAGGAAAATGCAGGTCCCGGGAAAATGCAGGTCCCAGGAAATGCAGGTCCCCAGGAAAGTTCTCATTTCCAGGTGGATGCAGGTCCCAGGAGGATGTTGGTCCCCAGGACAGTTCTCTTTCCCAGGAGGGTGTTTATTCCCAGAAGGATCCTGGTCCCCAGGAAGGTTCTCATTCCCAGGAAGATTCTCATTCCCAGGTGGATGTTGGTCCCCAGGACAGTTCTCTTTCCCAGGAGGATGTTTATTCCCAGGAGGATTCTGGTCCCCAGGAAGATCATCATTCCCAGGAAGTTTCTCATTTCCAGGAGGATCCCAGTCCCCAGGATGATGTTGGACCCCAGGAAGGTTCTCATTCCAAGGAAGATGTTTATTCCCAGGAGGATTCTGATCCCCAGGAAGGTTCTCATTCCCAGAAGGATCCTGGTCCCCAGGAAGGTTCTTATCCCCAGGAGGGAGTTGGTCCCCAGGATTATGTTGGTCCACAGGAAGATGCTCCTTTCCCATGTGGATGCTGGATGTTGATCCCAGAAGGATTCTGGTCCCCGAGTGGATCCTGGTCCTCAGGAAGATGCTCATTCCCAGGAGGATGTTTATTCCCAGGAGGATCCTGGTCCCCAGGAAGGTTCTTGTTCCCAGGAAAGTTCTCATTCCCAGGAGGATGTTGGTCCCCAGGACAGTTCTCTTTCCCAGGAGGATGTTGATTCCCAGGACAGTTCTCTTTCCCAGGAGGATGTTGATTCCCAGGATGATTCTGATCTCCGGGAAGATGATCATTCCCAGGAAGATGCTGATCCCCAGGAGGATCCTGGTCCCCAGGAAGGCTCTCATTCCCAGGAAGATGCTCATTCCCAGGACATTTCTCATTCCCAGGAGAAGCTGATTCCCAGGCTATGGCACAGCCACCCCTCCCTCCCCAGGAGAAGCCCATGGGGTTTTCCATCCCTTTTGCACCCTTTCCCTGATATCTCTGATTTTCCATCCTTTTTAGCTTCCCAGGATGGTTCCCTTTTCCAGCTGGTCTCACCCTGGAGCTGTTCCTGGGCCTGGAAAGAGGAACTGGATGGGGCCGTGCCCCAGATGCTGCCCACACACAGCCCAGAGCTGGAGGGCTCCGGAAGCTCCCGAGCTTCCATGGGGCTGGGAGAGCTGGCACAACATGAGCTGGCAACCCTGGCATGGGATGAGGCTCCAGAGACTCCTGGATATCCTGGAAAAGGGAGCAGGCATCCAAGGAAAAGGATTAAAGGATTGGGATGGGCCTTGCTCCTCCTGGATCCCACTGCTGCTCACCACAGGAATGCCAGGAGAATCCTGGCAGATCCAGGGGTCCCATCTGGAGCTGGCAGCACCCAGAGCTCGAGGGTAGGAAACCCCCAGCCTGTGCCAGGGCACCACGGGCACAGCGCTGCTCCGGAGGAAGCAGGAGGGAAACGGAAGCTCCGGAAGCGGGGGCAGAGCAGGGAGCGGAGCTGGGTCAGGCTGCCCCAGCCTTTCCTGCCCAGGGCTGCTCCGGGTGGGCACAGGCCTGGCATGGATCACACAGAGCCTGCCTGGTGCCAGGGAAGTGCATGGTGCTGCTGGCACTGCGTTGGCACAGATCCCGGTTCCGAGAGCCCATGGGGATTGGCACAGCTCCCAAATCCAAGAGCCCATCAGGTCTGGCACAGCCTCCACACCTACAGTCTGCCAGGACTGGCACTGCTCCCAGTTCCAAGATCCCACCATGACTGGCACAGCTCCCATTCCAAGATCCCACAGGACTGGCACAGCTCCCAGGGATCCAGGGACAGTGGGATTGGCACAGTTCCCAACTCCAAGAACACACAGGCCTGGAAAACCCCCCATTCCATGGTCCCACCAGGACTGGCACAGCTCCTACANCCAGTTCCAAAAGTCCACCAGGACTGGCACAGCTCCCAGTTCCAAAAGTCACCAGACCTGGCACAGCTCCGAAATCCAAGATCCCACCAGGACTGGCACAGCTCCCAATTCCAAGATCCCACAGGACTGGCACAACTCCCAAATCCAAGATCCCCCCAGGACTGGCACAGTTCCCAAATCCACGATCCCCCCAGGACTGGCACAGCTCCCAAATCCAAGACCCCACTGGGACTGGCACAGTTCCCAAATCCAAGATCCCACAGGACTGGCACAGCTCCCAAATCCAAGATCCCCCCAGGACTGGCACAGCTCCCAAATCCAAGATCCCACAGGACTGGCACAGCCCCACACCAGTAACCCCCAGTGGGACCTGGGACCTTTTCCCAGAGGGTGGCACAGCCTGGGGTGGGGGAGGGGACACCGTGGGCATCTCCCTGCTGACTCAGCATCGCTCCTGGCACGGGCCCGGAGTGGCCAAGGGGGGGCTGAGCTCTCGCCGGGCACTTTCCCACACTCCTGGGGCACGAGGTCGGGCATTGACCCTGAGCGGTCACCACGGGCCAGCCTCGCCCAGTGCCACCAGTGCCACCAGTGCCACCAGTGCCACCAGTGTCACCACTCCGGGTGTCCTTACTCCAGATGGCAGAGGTTGGATCTGGATCGTGCTCCGGGAGGGATGGATCAGCCTCTGCATCCCCACAGCTGCAGTGGGGGTGCCCAGCTGGGAATTCCTTGGGAATTTCCTCTGGAAGAGCACTCTCGTGGCTTTGGGAATGCCTCCCACTCCCACCAAGCCCCAACCTGGACCTTGGACATTCCCAGGGATCCAGGGACAGCCACAGCTCTGCTCTGGCAATTCCAGCCCAGCCCCTCCCCACCCTCCCAGCCCCAGCAATTCCTTCCCAACATCCCAGCCCAAGCTCCCCTTTCCCACTGGGAAGCCATTCCCTGCCTCCTGTCCCTCCATGCCTTGGCCCCAGTCCCTCTCCAGCTCTCCTGGAGCTCCTTTAGGAACTCTGAGCATTCCCTGGAATTTTCCCTTCTCCAGGGGAACATTCCCAGCCTGGCTCCAGAGCCAAGGGGGGGGAGAGGCTGGGATGGAATTCCTTCCCAGGACAGCCAGGATCCATTCTTGGTGACCTGGGAGCACAAACACCATCCCTCCCAACACCCCCTTTTCCTTTTTTCCCAGTTTATCCACTGAGCATGGAGCCATGGAGCGATCCAGGATATCCCTGAGGTCAGTTTGGGATCAGTTTTCCATGTCCCCCCCAATTCCCAGTGCAATCCCAGCCCATCCCCGGCAGGGCAAGGACAGAGCCGCCCTCGATCCCATCCAAGACACAACAAAACCATTCCCGAATTATCAGCACAAATCCCAAACCATTCCCAGGGGGAACAACACCAACCCTGCCCCAGCAGGGATCCTGGAGTGCTCCAGCCCAACCCTGGCCCCAAAAATCCCAGAATTAGGGAACGGCTGCCGCTGTCACCACTTCCCAAAATCGAGGCAGGGACTCCGGGAGAGGGAAGTGCTGCGGTTTGGGGCTCCTCACCCCCTCCCCCGTCCCCTGGTGATAAAGGGACGTCCCTGAGCGCGGGGACAGGCGGCTTCCCGATGCCACCGCTCCGGAGGTGGCACTGCCGGAGCCACCGCGTCCACCAGGTAACGCCGTGGTCCCGTGGGGATGGGAAAGGGTGGGAATGCTGAGGGCGGAGAATGGGATGGGATGAGGGCTCCTGGAGGATCCCTTTGGGATGAGCAGCATCCATCTCCTGCCAGGCGCCAGGGAAGTGCCTGGAACTCCAGGAGTTGGATCCAGACTTGGAGGGGCTGGGATCCAGCCCTGATTATCCTGGGATATGGTGTCCCACCACCATGGTCCCTGTTTCTCTGGTTTTTGGGAGGTGATGGAGCTGAAGGGTCCCACGCTGGGAGCATCCCCTCTCCGTGCTCATCCCTGTGCCGACGGGTGACTTAAACTGTGGGGATAGGTGGGAGAGCAGGAAAAAATTCCTCCCCGTGAGGGTGGGGAGAGGCTGGGATGGAATTCCCAGAGCAGCTGTGGCTGTCCCTGGATCCCTGGGAATGTCCAAGGAGAGGTTGGATGGATTTGGATCCAGCTGGGATAGTGGGGGCTGTCCCTGCCCATGGAATTAGAGGATTTTTAAGGTAATTTCCCACCCAAACCATTCCAGGATTCTGGACCCTCTTGGCTCTGGAGGCAGGCTGGGAGAACTAGGAATGTTCACCTGGAGAAGGGAAAACTCCAGGGAATGCTCAGAGTTCCTAAAGGAGCTCCAGGAGAGCTGGAGAGGGACTGGGGCCAAGGCATGGAGGGACAGGAGGCAGGGAATGGCTTCCCAGTGGGAAAGGGGAGCTTGGGCTGGGATGTTGGGAAGGAATTGCTGGGGCTGGGAGGGTGGGGAGGGGCTGGGCTGGAATTGCCAGAGCAGCTGTGGCTGTCCCTGGATCCCTGGGAATGTCCAAGGCCAGGTTGGACCTTGGGGCTTGGATTCAGCTGGAATGGATTGGAATTTGTCCCTGCCCATGTGGAAAGGAGATGAGATTTCCATTTCCCCCACCCCAACCCATTCCTTAAATCCCATTTAGGGAAACCAGGGACACCTTCCCCTCCTCAGCTCACTCCAAGCCCCATCCAGCTCCTCATCGGAAGCATTTTCCCAGAAATATTTAAAACTCTTGGAATTCCAGGAGCAGTGGGGCCCCACCACAGGCCACTGTCCCCGCTGGGTCCCCATCCCGAGTGTCCCCATCCTGCCCCGAGGGTCCCCCAGGAATCGAAACCAGGAGAAACCCGGGAGAAGAAATGAAACTTGGCACTGGCGCGGGTTTGGGGCTGGATCCCAGCTCTTCCTTCCCCTTCCGGCACCAATCCCGTGACAAATTTGTGGCTTCACATCATCCCCCTCCCTCCAAGCATCGACACCCAGGGTCCGCCCCAGCCATTCCCCGTGCTCGTGGTCTGGGAAAAACCCCAAACAAAGCTCCCCGGAGTGGGAAAACCTTCCCGAAATCCAAGGAGCAGCGAGGAAATTGGATACAGATGTGGGAAAAGGAGGTATCGGCAAAGGAGGGAATGCTGGGGAGGGAAAGGCCGGAGCAGGGGGCTGGGAGCGGCCTCGTTCCTCAGGGGGAGATCCAAGAGTTCTCGGAGAAGGATCCAAGAATTCGCAGCAATCCTATCGTGGATTTCTGTGTCATTAGGGAAAAAAGTTCAGGGCAAAACGGTTCCGGTTTATCACGGAATGATGGGTGGTGAAACTGAAAGGAATGTCAGGATTTGTCTGGAGCTGAAAAAACTGCAAAACCTTTCAAATAGTTCTTTTTCTTTTTGTTTTTCCCTTATTTTCCTTTTCTTGGTTTCCTTTTCTTTTTCTTTTTTTTTCCTATTTCTTCACCTTCTTCTTTTTCTTTTTCTTTTTCTCTTTCTTTCTCTTTTTCTTTTTCTTTCCCTATTTCTTTCTCTTTTTTTCTTTTCCTATTTCTTTCTCTTTTTCTCTTTTTCTCTTTTTCTCTTTTTCTCTTCTTCTCTTTTTCTTTTTTCCTTTCCCTTTTTCCTTTTTTTGTTCCTTTTTTTGTTTTTATTTTTATTTCTCTTTCTTTTTTTTTAATCCTTTTCTTTTTTCCTCCTTCCTTTTCCTTCCTTCTCCCTTCCCCCTTCCCCCTTTCCCCTTTTCTCTTTTCCCATTTCCATTTCCCTTTTCCCCTTCCCTTCCCTTCCCTTCCCTTCCCTTCCCTTCCCTTTTGTTTTCCTCCCTCTCTTGGTGACTTCCCTGATCCCAGCAGTGCTTCCAGTTGGATTTATCCCACAGGGATCCCATCCCACCCATTCCAAGGTCCTCAGCCACCTCTCCTTGTCCCCAGGATCCCCTGTGCCGGTGTGACCCCGTGTCCCCCGTGTCCCCTGGCAGTGCCACCATGCGCCTGCCCCACTGCCTCGTGCTCCTGGCCAGCCTTGTCCCACCAGGTACGGGGACAGTGACACCCTTGGGATTGTCCCCTGTGGGGCCCGAGGCCGGGATTGGCCCTGGGATGGATGGGAGCAGGAGCCAGGCAGGAATTTGGGGTATCCCAAGGCTGCTCCTGGCACAGCAGATGCTCCAGGGGAGATCTACCATGATCTACCATACTCCTTGTGGGCAAGGATGGGGTGACAAGGGGACAGCCAGGCCATGGGAGCAAGAACAAGGAGTTAGGGTGAAGAAAGGGGGCAAGGGAATAAATTTGGGGGGCCAGGAGGTCACTTTCCCCTTTTTCCTCATTATTCAGGCCCAAAAGATTCAGCTTTTCCCCGTTATCTACCCCTTCTTCACCCCAAACCCTCCTCTTGGGGGGGTTTATCCCAAATCCCACCTCCTGTCCCACCTGGAGAGCAGAGGTGGCATGTCCCCAACGTGCCCTGGGGGGAAGTGGGGACACTTCTGTCTCCCTGATCCCGATTTTCCCTGGCACAGCCCTCAGCTCCTGGGGGGTTTCCTACCCCGAGTCCCTGCAGGCCATCGGGGGGTCCTGCCTGGTTGTCCCCTGCACCTTCAGCTACCCCACGGACATGACAACCGCCGACGGCATCGTGGCCATCTGGTACAAGGACTACGATGGCCAGCGGACCGTGGTGTTCCACTCCGCCACCCCCCAGGATGTGGACCCTCATTTTGGGGGTCGTGCCCAGCTCCTGGGGGACCCCATGGTCCGGAATTGCACCCTGCTGCTGCGGGGGGTGACGCCGGGTGACAGCGGGCCCTACAGGTTCCGCTTCGAGATCATCAACGGCGACCGCTGGTCAGCGGAGCGGGATGTGACACTGAGAGTTTCGGGTGGGTAAAACATCAAAATTCCCCCCAAAAAATTCCTTTCTTGCCCATTCCATGTCACCCCGACCTCTGCTCTCCGTCCCAGAGGATCTGGAGCGTCCCAGTGTCATCAGCAGTGAGGAGCAGACCGAGGGACAAAGGTCCACCTTGGAGTGCTCCACGCCCTACGTTTGTCCCTGGAGTGACATCGTCCTGCACTGGGAGGGCTACGACCCCCAGGTGTCCGAGGTGTCCAGCCACGTCCAGCTGGACACCAGCGGGGTCGGCCACCAGGTGAACCTGACCAGCTCCTTCTCCTGGAAGGACCATTCCAAGAAGCTGCTCTGCGAGGTTTCCCACGGATCCAGGAAGGCGAGCACGGAGGTGGTGCTGCGGGTCCGGCGTACGTGGGGTGGGGACAGGGGACACCTCTGCCACGGCCACCGCGGCCAGGACCCCCTCCTGCCACCCCCTCCGCCCCTTTAGCTTCTCCCTCCCTTTCCCACTCCCTGGCCACATCTGTCCCTTAGTTGCCACCTCCTGTCACCCACCTCCCCTTTTCCCTGCCCCGAGGTGGTGGCAGCACCCTGTGCCCACCGCGTGCCTCCGTCCCCCCACCACAGATGCCCCCAAGGACACCCGAGTGTCGCTGAGCCCTTCCTCGGGCAACATCGGCGTGGGCGACGCGGTGACCCTGAGCTGCGAGGTCGCCAGCAGCCACCCACCGGTGGCCGGGTACCATTGGTACAAGGACGGAGTGGCCATGGGCACCGAGCGGGTGCTGGCCCTGCAGAGCGTTCGCCGTGAGGACCACGGGCAGTACCACTGCGAGGCCCGGAACGCCCTCGGCGCTGGGGTGTCACCTCCTGTCACCCTCCGCGTCTTCTGTGAGTGCCACGCCAGCTCTGCTGGGGCAGGACATCGCTGAGTGTCCCCGGTTGTGGTGGCACGAGTGGGATGGAGGTGGCCGGTGCTGCTGGAGGTCTGGGAATTGGGATGTCTGTGCCAGAAGAGGGTGGTGGTCCCGTTGTGTACCTCACCTTTGAGATCCCAAAAAACGGGGAGGTGTTTCCAGTTGACCACACGGAGCGGAGCTGGGAAAGGGAAATCACGGAGATCCAGAGCCTTGGTGTGAAGGGAATTTATGGATCATTCCTACCTCTGCCATGGCCAGGGACAGCTCCCACTGTCCCAGATGGATCCAAGCCCTGTCCAACCTGGCCTTGGACACTCCCAGGGATCCAGGGACAGCCACAGCTGCTCTGGGAATTCCCTGCCAGGGTGTCCCCACCCTCAGGAGGAAGGGAAGAGGCTCCTCTTCCCAGAAGATCCCGCAGCAAAGAGGATCCCAAAGACAAATCCCAGCCTTCCCTGCCCGTGCTGGAATCCCACAGGGAGCACCTCCCCCTAGATGGTTCCCTCTGCTCCCCCCAAAACCCCCTGTGCCCACCCAGAGAGGCGAAAGACCCCTCCTCACCCACCGTGAGTTTGGTCCCTGGAGTTTTGCTCTAAATCCAGGTGTCCCCAGCTGGCGGCAGAGGACAAACCCCAAGGTCCCCCTGCTCTGTTGCCACCCCTGAGGGGCTCCCATCTTCTCCCAGGCTCTGGGATGAGGGATTTGGGGTGGGGGTCCCCTTTTCCTGCCTCCAGAGCCATCCTGACCGTGTCCCTTCTCCCTCAGCTGCAGAGATCTCGGCCAGCCCTGCCACCGAGGTGCGCGAGGGGACGGCCACCACCTTGTCCTGTGACGTCCCCGGGCGGGAGGGACATCCCGAGGAGCTGACCTACACCTGGTACAAGAACGGCATGTGGCTCAAGGAGGGCCCGACCCACACCCTCTTCTTCCCCGCGGTGGCCGCCAGTGACGCCGGCTACTACTCCTGCCAAGTGGCCAACAGCCAGGGCAACGACACGGCCCAGGCCATCAGCCTCAGCGTGACGTGTGAGTGCCACCAGCTCCTGCCACACGGGGCTGTACAAACCGCCAAAATCCAGGAAATCCCCCCAAAAAATCCACAGCAGAGCCTCGTCCCAAGCGCCCCAGGGGCAGATGGGAGGGGATTTCAGCCCTGTTGGTTGAATTTTCTGGGAATACGGCAAATTTTGGCCGTGAGCCAGGTGTGAAGGTGGCGTTAAGTGATATTTGTGCGCCTGTCCATCGCAGCATTTCCCACTGATCCCCTCCATTCCGCGAGATTTGGGGAAGTTTCTCATGGAGAATCCAGCAGGATAAGAACGGCTCAGGAAGTTTTGCAGGGGAAAATAACTTGGCGCTGGGTTGGTTGTGAAAATTTTGGGGTTAATCTGACCCAGTGACACACGGGACGAGCAGGTTGTGACATCCAGGGTGGCTGAGGGGACAATTCCCATCCCTGCAAGTGGCCAAGGCCAGGTTGGACAGGGCTTGGAGCAAACTCGGATAGCAGAAGGTGTCCCTGCCCGTGGGACCGGGTGGGATTTAATGTCCCCTCCAACCCAAACCGCTCCGAGATTTTCCCTGTGGCCACACCACGGGGACATCCCGACCTCAGCCTCCTCTCCCATCCCACAGATCCACCCCGAATTCCCACCCTCACGCTCTTCCAGGAGACCCAGGGTGGCCGGCTGGTCATCATCCGCTGCACCGTGGACAGCCACCCTCCGGCCACCCTGGCCATTGACCACGATGGCACCGTGCTGGCCACCAGCAGTGCGCAGGTGGCCCTGCACCAGCGGCTCGGTGTCACCGCCTCCCGCAATTCCCTACGCCTGGAAATCCGGGATGCAGGACCCCGGGATGGTGGCAAGTATGGCTGCACCGCCAGCAACGTCCACGGCAACGCCAGTGCCACCAAGGTCCTCGTGATCCGCGGTGAGCTCCCGGGTTTGGGGTGACGATGGACCCCCAGAACTGGGGGGGGACACACAGCCCTGAGAGCTGAAGGGACCCCCGTGGTGGCACCGGGGGACATTGGTGTCCTCAGGGTTGCATGGTGCCCCTTCCTTGGAAGAGTCAGAGACACTTTTGGAGCTGGAGATGATCCTGGGTTTTGTTTTCCGAAATGCCAAAAACTGGGAGAAAATTTATCCAAAATGTTCTTCCCCGCCCATCCCCAGCAGTCCCTGTCCCCTGACCCCCAAGTGTGGATAATTTGGGGTGACAGAGGAAGCAGAGGCAGAGAAAAGTCTCCCAAACCCATCCCAAAGAGGACCATCCTTTAGGATGGCCAAAAAAAAACCCCACAAGAGACCTCAAGGTCCAATTCCAGAGAAACCAAACCTGGTTTTGGGCATCCCAGTGGGGAACTGGAAGTCAGACAAGACCCAGCCAGTGGGAAGAGGGGACAGGGTTCATCCCGGGAAAAACTCACTTGGATGAACCTGGCGCTTGGAAAAAGCGGGAAAGGGTCAGGAAAGATCCTGTTTGTCTGTGCAGTGTCCCCAAGGAATGTCACCCCCAGAGACCCCATGGGCTCCAGCAAGGGAGGGGACTCAGGGAAGCCAAACACGGAATTTTAGCCGGACAGAGCCATGGGAATGATTTCCCTCCTTCCTTGATATCCCTCTCCCACCTCTCCTCCAGCTGCCGAGCTCCTGATCCAACCTTCAGCAGAGGTGCCGGAGGGGACTGCGGTCACCCTGACCTGCGTGGGGACAGGGGACAAGGAGGAGGAGCTGCTCTACACCTGGTACAGGAACAGCCGGAGGCTCCAGGAGAGCTCATTCCCGACCCTGGAATTCCCATCCGTCCGCGGGGACGACGCCGGCGCCTTCCAGTGCCAGGTCCGGAGCAGGAACGGCAGCGACACCTCAGAGGCTGTCCCGCTCCGAGTGCTCTGTGAGTGTCCTGCGGGAATTCCAGAGGGTCCTGGGGATGGGCTCGGGGTGGTCCCACTGATGAGGTTTCCCCCATCACCACCAGGCATGGCCAAGGAGCTCTTGGAATGTGGGAAGGGAGGGAAATTCCCTGTGGCGGGTAAATCTGGGAGCTTGGGGGAGGAGGAATTGGGAGAATTCCCACCATGATTGATTCCTCCCAAGAATCAAAGAGTTTTAACACTGATAAATGTTTAAAAATGATAAATTATCATAGAACCACAAATGGTTTGGATTGGGAAGGACCTCAAAGCCCCTCTCATTCCAATCCCTCTTCCCTGGACAGTGACAACTCCCACTATTCCAGGTTGCTCCAAATCCCCTCCAACCTGGATGTCCAAGAGCTGCTCAGGTGGCTCTGGGAAGCACCAATCCCTTGGATTCTGGGAGTTTTCCCAACCTCGTGGATCCAATTTTACCCTATCTTTGGGTTGGGAGGAACCTTCAAGCCCTTCTCATTCCAACTCTTCTGCCGCTGGGCAGTTCCCACTATCCCAGGTTATTCCAAAGCCCATCCAACACTGGAAGCACCAATCCCTTGGATTCTGGGAGTTTTCCCAACCTCACGGATCCAGTTTTCTTCCACAGACCCCCCGAGGCAGCCGGTGCTGAGCTCATTCCTGCAGAGCCAGGGCGGGCGCCTGGGAATCATCCAGTGCTCCGTGGAGAGCGATCCCGAGTCCAGCCTCACCCTCCGGAGAGGGGACAATGTCATCGCCTGCACACGGGGCTGTCCCCAAGCCACCAACCCCAGGGTCCACGTCACCAGATCCTACAACAGCCTGAAGGTGGAAATCCGGCATGTGGTGGTGGAGGATGAGGGGATTTACGTGTGCCAGGCTGGGAATACCCAAGGAAGCGCCAGAGCCGCTGTGGATTTCTGGGCTGACAGTGAGTGGGGAGAGGGGGCAGGGGACAGGATTGTGGCATCTGGGAATGTTCCGGGAGAGGAGAGCATGGGAAGGGAATTCCGGAGAAGGGGACAAGCTCAGGAGTTGGTAGCAGGAGGAGCAGAAATGTCACGTGGAATAGCCACGTGTTCGTGAGATCCAGAGGTGGTGGCTCCCCCACGACGTTCCAGCTCCTGACGGGGATTCCCTGGCTGTGTGTGACAGGGACACCTAGCAAAACGTGGCCAAGGGATGTCCCTGGGCTGGTGGCACTGCCAGGCTCAGACCTGTCCTCACCACGGCACTGCGGGATCGGCTGGAATTTGCCCTCTGGAGTAGCCACAGCCACTCCAAATCCTTTTGCAGCTCTGGGGGAGCCGTTACCGCCCCAGAGTTGACACCAGACCCCGTTTCCTCCTTCCCGCAGCTGCCAATGTCACCGTGTCCCCGTCCCCCCGCGTCCTGGAGGGTGACAACGCCACCCTCACCTGTCACCTGAGCAGCGGCTCCCCGGCTGCCCCCAACGTCACCTGGTACCACAATGGGCAGAAGATGGCCGAGGGCTCGGACAGCTCGCTGCTGCTGCGGCCGGTGGCCAGCAGGGATGCTGGGCTCTACCGGTGCCGGGCCAGCACCGCGGGCAGCAGCCGGAGCTCTCCCGACGTCCTCCTGGATGTGCTGTGTGCGTACCTTTCCTCTTCATTCATCCTTTTCCTTTTCCTTTCTTTCCCTTTTTTCCCTTTTATCTCTTTTTTTCTTTATTCCATATTTTCCTTTTTTTTCATTTTTTCCCCTTTCTTTTTCTTTTTTCCCTTTCCTCTTCCCTTTTACCATCCCCCTTCTTTTTCCCTATTTCCCCTTTTTCTTTTTCTTTCCCTTTCCCTTTCATTTTCTTTTCCCCTTTTTCCACTCCCCTTTTCCTTCCCCTTTCCCTTATTGTCTTTTTCTTTTTCTTTTTCTTTTTCTTTTTCTTTTTCTTTTTCTTTTTCTTTTTCTTTTTCTTTTCCTTTTCCTTTTCCTTTTCCTTTTCCTTTTCCTTTTCCTTTTTTCCTTTTCCTTTTCCTTTTCCTTTTCCTTTTCCTTTTCCTTTTCCTTTTCCTTTTCCTTTTCCTTTTCCTTTTCCTCTTTTTTCTCTTTCCTTTTCCCCTTTTCCCCTTTTCCCTTTTTCCCTTTGTCCCTTTCCCCCTTTTCCCCCTTTTCCCCCTTTTCCCCTTTCCCCTTTTCCTCTTTCCCCTTTATTCCCTTTTCCCTCCCTTCCCCTCCCAGAATCCCAGAGCAGTGACCACTCCCCAGGACCCCTCTCCCACTGGGATTCCCAGCCTCTCACCCCATTCCCCCCTCACAGATCCCCCTCGGGACCCTCTCCTGACGGCATTCCTGGAGGCCGAGCGGGGCTCCCTGGCCATCTTCCAGTGCTCCGTGGCCAGCAACCCCCCAGCCCAGCTGGCCCTGCTCCGGGACCAGGAGCTGGTGGCCACCAGCACCAGTGGGAGTAGCCCGCGGGTCACCGTCTCTGCTGTCCCCAACTCGCTGCGGGTGGAGATCCGGGAGGTGACGCCGGCAGACGATGGCAGCTACCGGTGCACGGCCACCAACGCGCACGGCTCCGTGGAGCGGCGGCTGTACCTGCGCGTGCAAGGTGGGGAGAGTGGGATTCGGGCATCGGAGAGGCCCATCCCACGGGAATGACCACGTGTCTGAGCTCCCAGTGCCACCAGATCCCACACAGGGATCAGAGCAGCCCATGCCACAGGAATGACCACGTGTCTGAGCTCCCAGTGCCACCAGATCCTACCCAGTGCCACCAGATCCCACACAGGGATTGGAGCAGCCCATCCCATGGGAATGACCATGTGTCTGAGCTCCCAGTGCCACCAGATCCCTCCCAGAGCCACCAGACCCCACACAGGGATCGGAGCAGCCCATTCCATGGGAATAACCATGTGTCTGAGCTCCCAGTGCCACCAGATCCCTCCCAGTGCCACCAGACCTCACCCAGGGATTGGAGCAGCCCATCGCATGGGAATGACCACGTGTCTGCACTCCCAGTGCCACCAGATCCCTCCCAGTGCCACCAGATCTCACCCAGAGATAAGAGTGTCCTACCCCATGGGAATGACCACATGTCTGAACTCCCAGTGGCACCAGATCCCACCCAGTGCCACCAGATCCCATCCAGGGATGAAAGTGTCCTATCCCATGGGAATGCCCACGTCCACACTCCCAGTGCCACCAGATCCCTCCCAGTGCCACCAGATCTCACCCAGAGATAAGAGTGTCCTACCCCATGGGAATGACCACATGTCTGAACTCCCAGTGCCACCAGATCCCACCCAGTGCCACCAGATCCCACACAGGGATTGGAGCAGCCCATCCCATGGGATTGACCACGTGTCTGCATTCCCAGTGCCACCAGATCCCATGCAGGGATCAGAGTTTCCTATCCCATGGGAATGACCACGTGTCTGAGCTCCCATTGCTACCAGATCCCTCCCAGTGCCACTCTCCACCCGTATTCCAACACCTCAGCTCTGGGCATCTCTAGGAGGAGTTGGGGACACTCTAAGGAGGACAGGGAGCACCAGTGTCACTTCAGGGCTGTCCTAAATCCTGGGACAGAGCAGGAATATCCCATCCCCAGCTTATGGAAGTGATGAGGGGACACCGGCAGTGCCAATCTCTGCCCTGTCCCCTCTGAGCTGGCACTGTCCCTGCTCCAGCCACCCGAGTCCTGATCTCGCCATCCTCGGAGGTGCTGGAAGGTGACAAGGTGTCCCTGACGTGCCAGGTGGCCGGAGAGGCACCGGATGGCACCATCTACTCCTGGTACAAGGACAGCAAGTGGCTCCAGGAGGGTCCTGACAGTGTCCTTGTGCTGTCCCGTGTCACCAGCGCGGCCACCGGGCTCTACCACTGCCGGGCTCGGGGCCCCGCGGGGACCAGCGCGTCCCCTGCTGTCACCCTGCGAGTCTGCTGTGAGTGGGACCTGCCCAGGGATCCGGGAGGGAGAACTGGGTGGGATGGGATGGGATGGGATGGGATGGGATGGGATGGGATGGGATGGGATGGGATGGGGTCTAAGNATGGGATGAGGATGGGATGGGGGTGGGGATGGGGTGATGCCAGTGGGGTGGTGCTGGAGATGGGATGGGCTGGGGTGGGATGATGGCAAGATGGGAATGGTGAGATGGTGCCAGTGAGATGTTGTCAGGGGTAGGATGAAGCCAAAGGAATGGTGCCAGAGCGGGATGGTGCCAGTGGGATGGAGCTGGAATGGGATGGCACCAATGGGATGGTGCAGGGATGGAATGGTGCTGGGATAGAATGGTGCTGACGGGGTGGTACCAATGGGATGACACCTCTGGAATGGTGCCAATGGGATGATGACAATGGAATGGTGCCAATGGGATGGTGCCAATGGAGTGGAGCTGGAATGGGATGGTG
>VZTN01000029.1:0-34218 GCA_013400515.1 Erpornis zantholeuca
TGATTTCAAACTAGTACACTTACGTTCAGTTTGGGGCATCACACTCCAAGAAAGATGCAGAACAATTTCAGAGACAGACTTCTAGACAACATAATCTGTGAAGAAACATGGACAAAACGAGGATTGTTTAACGTATGAAAAAAGACACCAAGAAGGAGCTCTGTAAGTTGCTATATACCAAACTGATTGCTGAAAATAAGAAACATCCAGAAAGACAGGGTGATAAGCAATATGTTCAAACTGCAGCAAGATTTTTATTTTGTAACAGTAGCAACAGTGCTGCACTGGAATAGAATGCTTTTAAGAACAAACCAGAGATCTGACAGAATATAACTGATCCTTCCTTTGGATACCAGGATAGCCTAAAAGACTTCTGAATTTCTTTTCCACGAGTGCTCTCGGGGGTTAAGAAAATTCAGAGCTACTCAACCCTAGGTCAGATGCACAATCATGTGTGCCAATGATGTTCAGCAATTCCCAGGGCCAGTTCACAGAGGAACAGCTGTCAGACTGATTTTTTTCCCTGGCACTTCATAAGGGTTAGAGCTTGTGGCAGACATGCAATGATCAGCACATCTTCACACAGTATTTCCTCTTGGTATCCCAACACAGACCTCTGGAACATTAGTAGCAGTGTCCTGGGTTGCAGTGTATTCTATCACCATCCTCATGAGCTGTTGAAACCAGGTGGGGCAGTGCTCTCCCTGCCTCCTCCCTCTGGATTATTTGCTGTTAATGGCCCGTCAGTGCCTTATCTCAGAACTCACCATCCCACTGTGAAATGCTCCCCCCAGAGGAAGGAACCAAGCATTCCATCCTGGATATAATCTGAGATTTTGAACACCACAGACAGCTCTTACCTACTGGACTCCCAGAGGGCAAAGAGCTACTGTTGGACCTACAGGTGAAGAACAGACCCTTTTTCTACAGGATCACCACTTCAACAGGACCACTTCATCTGGACTGCTACCACCACTCTGACTAACAGGTTGTCAGGTTGTATTCTGATTCCATCAGTGTTCTTGTACTATTGCTTTTTTTTTTTTTAAATTTTCCTATTAAATGATAATTCTGACTTGTGATCTCCCACTGGTTTGTTTTCGAACTAGTACCAGCAGCAAAGGAGCTCCACTGAGCTCCCTTCTGCCTTCTTGCAAAGGCAGAGAATGAATGCATACTGCTCAGAACCATACCCTTTTGTCTTACTCATGAGTAACTTTGAAGTGAGACCCTAACAAGAGAGTAGTGAGATCCTGGACCGTAGTTACCTCTCAGACATTTTTTACAGAGGGAAGCAAAGGAAAGACTGACATATCAAATCCAATTCAAATATTACACTAATGTACATTGTATTTTACCATGATCTTCATCAATATCATGCTCTGTAAAAAAAAAAAAAATGGCCAATGATCTTTTTTTGTGGTACTCACGATACATACTTTAAATTTTACTCTGTGTGCCCACATTATGCTTGCATGGGCAATAAAATTTTCAGAAAGGAATCCAGTCCAACTAGCCAGAGTTGCTATATTTGCCAAATGCCTGCCCTGAAGTAAAACAGTAGAAAAACCCCACCTATTTAAGAGTAAAGAATGCAAATGTCACCATAAAAATTTTACCTATTCCTGTAGCCAAAGGCAATTCTGGAACAGGAAATAACATCTTTAATAATGTTTTTAAAAGATGGCATATTGTTCACAGACTGCTTCTGAGAAAAACATCCAAACCAATCTCATCTGGCCTCGTGAAACCTCTCAGATGCACTTTCAAGAATGCTTAAAAAAAATAATCCGTTATCACACAATAAAAACAGATGACCACGTGCTGAAAGATCTTGACGAAACAAAGTGCTATATTACTGAGAGATAACTGAACTTTCTTCACCCCAACAGTTTATAAAATACAGGACCTAAAATTTACTCTCTTATTTCTGTATGAGTAAAAACTCTAAGAGGTCTTCAGAATTTACATTTCAGAGTGGAAAACAGGGTCTTCTTAATTGACCTTATTGACCTTATTTATTTTAAATTATTCACTCACTTCAAACGCTCCAGGACATTCCTGCTAAAGTTAAGTGGCTGAAATTTGTACAGCTTCATATAAAGACATCAAAATGCCTCATAAACTCTTTTCCTCTTCAGGAACGTCCTCTCCAACAGCTATATATGCACCTATACATATCTCTCTATCTATATATAGTTGAGACTTTATTTTCAGTTTTCTTAGAATTAATTCAGTTCATTAACTTCTGAACACCTCACACAAGCTCCTGCAAGGCGCATTAAGCCCTTGCTTATCCAGTTTGATGAATCTCATGCACTAAGGACACAGCAGGAGATCACTGTGTCCAGATGAATTTCACTACCTTACCATAAAGGTCCTTGGCTGTAAAAATGTGAAGAAGCATTTAAATCTCAATCAGCTATGCAGTGTAGTTTCTTCCTTCTTCCCCAGTCCCATGCCTCCAGACACAAGATGCTGCATAAAGGTCCTCCAAAAGCACATTTTTGCAGGCTTGCTACCCAGGGGAGAAAGCTTTAAGCTAGTTCATGAAGGGAAGGTATCTAAATGCAGAAGTAATTGAGAAAGCAGTGCAGTATAAAGGGGGAGTAGATGTCAGAGAAGAACATGAAACAGACTGCATTCAGACTTCTCAAATACCAGTAGGTACACCACTGCACAGAGCTTCAGCAACATACAGATAGAACTGGAAGTCTGCATATGATAGCAGAGTTCTGGCATAATCAGAATCCCAGATCTGAGGCAGCACATAGGATCAGAATATGGTCATGGATGCAGGCTTTTTGGAAAGAAAAGCAGAGACGAAAAGAAGGAGCTGTGTTTTCTGTAAAGAAAGGTTCCTCGTCTGCACAATGGTCCAGTGTATGGAACCATCTCCCCAATGTGCACCAATGCAAGCCTGGCTGATCTGAAGTGGTGTTAGTAATGGTCCTGCTTTGAGCAGGAAATTTGAGTAAAAACACCCAGAGGTCCCCCTACAGCTAATATTTCTATGAAGCTATGGGGAAACTCAAACTGTTGCTTTGCCAGCAAAACACATGGATTTTCAGCTTTCTTCTACAGCTTTTCTGGGTTTTTTGGGTTTTGGTTTTTTCATCTTTGTTTCCTTACTTTTATATATTGTCTTACCACTAAAAACAAGACTGCACCATTCTGGCTGTACTGCAAGTTATGTCACTCAATGAGGCAAAGAGGAGAAACAAGACACTAAGCCACTGGGAGCTCCCTCCTTGTCCAATCCTGAGGCTAGTCAGACAGCAGGAAAGGTCTGGTAGAAAGCCAGAAATGCCAGCTTTAGCCCAGTGATGGTCTCTTCCAGCTTTCCTTTCATACCATATTCAAAGGGCCCTATCATACTGATCGTTAATATTGACAAGGGTCTGGCCCTTCATGGCATTCACTAATAATTCAAAATCCCTGATAGAAAAAAACAAGACACACAGAAAATACATATGAAATAAATGTCTGTGTATGGAGTCAAAAAATCTAAATATCCAACTTTTTAAAATAAAAATTATACTACATTCACAAGGATACTATTAAATCAGAACAAACAAAAGAATAGCTGCATAAAGAATGCAAAATCTTATGTTCTTTATCAAAGACACAGAGTTTTTTTTCTATTCACTAACTCAAAAAAGTTATTTATCTTCCACAAATTACTGAGATTTGGCATAAAGTCTGTTTTGGGTTTGGAGTTGTTTTTCAGAAATTTCATACTTTGATTCTCTTCATTGGAAAACATTCTTTAAAACATATTTTGAAACATCACTTAGGATTTTGTCCATTTTCTTCATTGCCACTTTACGAATTAGAGTACTGAACAAAATTTATTTCCTTAGTCTAACCATAATCAAATCTGGGACTACAACAACTGGCTAATCTCCAGCTCCAAGTTGTTATTTCATGTATTGGTTTTCATATGTCAATTGGGACCTTCTGCACACACACACAGAAAAATCTCCTAAAGTTTCACACAACAAAAGAAGTTCTCTGAGCAACTGAAACAATAATTGGGTGGGATTTAACACAAATTCTGCTCCAAACACATTTTAATATGCATTGTCAGTACTTCTGAACTATTCACTTCAACAGCTTTGTGCCAGCTTACATGAACGGACAATCTAGATCCCAGAAATTAGTGAAATCTAAAAAAATAAAGTGAATTTTAAAGTACTCCTTGTTTTCCTGAATACAGATGAAATCCCACAGGAGGTTGTGCTCTCTTTCCTATTCTTTGAAGTCTGAATCACAGGAATAATTGTTCAAAAGACAAAAGAACAAGTGCTCATCACCTCTAAATATATATATATTTACTTAGCTACCAATATGATTTATGTAGGAATACTGATCTATAGTTATTTCCAGTACAGAATAATCTGGAGATTTTTTTTTTGGTTCTCACTGTTGTCTTCAAAATCAGCTTATTCTCATCTCAAGTATGGCACCCCAACAAGTGTGTAATCTTTTGATAGCTATCATTGTTCCCTAAAGCACATAACCATTACTCCAAATCAGTTTTCATCCATCTTTTAAATGTTTCCCCAGATCTAAATGTTTCTGGTAATAAAATCAGCCATCTTCAAAAATTATCTTGAAATATATTACATCCTACGGTCTTGAGTTGTAGATACATGATAAAATATACATGATACTTCCATAGATGTTTTATCCTGAAAGTCCTTCTTAATCAAAGGAATGCCAAATTTCAAGTGGCTTCTTCCTCTGCCAGCTTCCTATGGGGTACTCAAAGCAGCTCTGTCCTTAATTTCCTTTCATTCGTGCCTTATCTCTGCACATCAGCAAACAAAAATTCCCAGTGGAAGAGCCATAAATCTACCATTTCTGCTCTTGGATTCCCTTCCCTTCTACTGTTCTCATTAAATCCTCTTCCTCCAACACTAAAACTCCCCTCGTAATACTTCTCCCTCTTCCCTCCCCATGAGAAGTCTTGCCAAAGACCAGAATGAGTAAGATAAAGCAGGTAACATCTTTCCCTGTCTCAGCACTCCACACCCTCCTCTAATCACTCTGGACAACATCACTGTCTTATTTGTTATGCAAACCACAATATGGACAACATTTTCAACTCAGATAGTCTCCCAAATCCCAATTATGTGTCAGTTCAGTGGATTTGTTCTACATAACCTCT
This sequence comes from Erpornis zantholeuca, assembly GCA_013400515.1. Classification (NCBI taxonomy): domain Eukaryota; kingdom Metazoa; phylum Chordata; class Aves; order Passeriformes; family Timaliidae; genus Erpornis; species Erpornis zantholeuca. The sequence goes on from VZTN01000029.1 coordinate 5,174, forward strand.
CTATTATATAGCTTTTCCTACCCACTCACACAGCTCATGTTCCTACCCAAAAATCTTATCAGATCCATCATTACAGGCATTCTCTTCTCTATATCTGATACACAAAATCTTGCCTGTTGCAAAGGTTGTTTTCCTTTGTCATTCACTTTAACCACATCACTCCTCTTTGCCTTTGGGCATCCAATATAACTTGTTCTCACTTTTAAAGATTCTTTACTGTAATCTCACACCTTATGTATTTTCCCACTTTTTATGGCAATTTTAGTTTCTACTGTACTAGGCTAAACATTTCCAAGCAGAATCCACTAAAATATGCTTTGTTGAGATGCCTCAGTTTTTTGTTTGTTTTGGTTGGTGTTTTTTTGTAATTTGCTGAAAGCCACCACTTACCATGCTGGTCAATAATGTGTCACTATTTCCTTGTACTTCTCCAGCCTGCCCATAGCCTTCTGTTAGCCTTCCCTCTTACCTCACTGCCCTTTGGCTGCTTTCCTAAATGGCTTACACACATCTCTGTCTTGTGCCCTCTCAAATGGAGAGGTTCAGGTTCCTAGATACTAAGACCTGTACGTGCTATTGGTAGTCTGTGAGTCCCTACATGGAAATACGGAGATGAGGGTTACTGTTTGAGACACGGAGAAGCAATCAGGTGCCAAAAGCCAAGACTCTTCTCAGAATCAGGGAAATAGCTGTCTTGAAAAGAAACACAAGCCTCCAAGCAGGCCAGAGCAAGAAAGGTACATAATATATGTACTTTAGATGTGAACAATTTTATAAAAAATGTATACTGTACACATACACTCACATTTATACACATATTTTTGTGGCAAAATATACATCTGTAATCTCAGAAAAATGAAACAAAGTATACTCTTGTTTTATATTTCAGCATATATCTCTTAAAGATGGCAACACCTCTTCCAGTACCAGAACGTGCAAAATCACCTCTACATTTAGTATCATTTCAGATAAGCCCAATTCCAGTTCAATAACAGACCAGCAGTGATTCACCATTTATGAACCAGCAGAAACTGTACGGAGGCAAAAGAAATTTATACCACAATTTCATACACGACTAATTTTAAAGCATTCTTGGCTGGACTATGTCCCATTAATTGCCAACTTGGCAGGTCTTTCTTAAGGCAAGTAATTTAATGATTGGTCAAGGACCTTGCAAGACTTACCAGACCTGATTTCTACCTGTTGGCTAATGACAAGCAAACAATATGATCTTTAACTTCCTCTTACTACCTCAGTTTTAACAATCCTGTCTTACACCTGTGTGTGTATATATAGGTCTTTTTCCCTCGCTGTCAAGCTGCACTGAACACGTCACAGTCTGAGCCCAGGTCACTAAGAGAGAACGACAGAAGCTACCAACATAAATTACCATTACCTCCATAAGGGCATGCATGCAGATAAAAGATAGTATACACTTAATTGGCTGTGTAAGACAGTTTAACTCTTTGCTTCATGAAGTAAATTCATGAGGTAAATACCTCCCTCTATGATGTATTGCTAGGAATTCTTCCCATCTTCCCTTGCTCATTCCTTCTAAACACTGTTCTACATAAAACACATGGAGGAAGGAGAAGGCAAAGAGGAAAGCTTTTAAGGGAAATGGAAAGAGTCTGAAACAATAATAGAAATAAAAGACTGAGAATAGGAACAAAATTCTGGCAGGTTTGTGTCCTCCCTGGAGAACATGCAACAAAGACCAAGAGTATTTCAAATACTAGGTTAAATCCTGCACTAAAAGCCTTTAATGTTGTAAAGGTTACAGGTCACCTTCTGCCCTGGTGTGCACTGCATGCCCACACCTAACACACATATGCCCAAATAAACCACTATGAAATATTTAAACACTGCTCCAAAAATACATAACCACCACATATAAGTACCTCTGGTCAGACACTCGCATCCTCAGCATTTACAGACCTACTCAAACATGCAGGTAGTTGTTTCCCTTCCCTGTGCTTTATTGGGATCCCAAGAGAATGCCAGAAGGCAAATGGCTTTCAGGCACAATGTGTTTCTTTTTGTTAAATCACTGACATGTGTTAAGCACTGTTTTTTTTTGTATAAAGTACACCAGCCACATTTATAAACAGCAAACAGAGATCAATTACATGTATTCACAAAATTGTCTGATGATATCGAAGTAGCAATGTACAGGTATGGGAAGAATAATAGCATTCCTTTTATTTTGAATTAAATTGCTTTGCCAATTTCCAAAACTCATTTAGCAAAGAGTACTCTGCTCCATCAGGTATACATCTAGATATGAAGTAGTTAAACATAATGGAAAGCATGACATTTAAGATTATTGTCTGGTAAAAACATGACCTTTATGAAACAGCTACACAACAGAAGGTAGAGTTACTGAACAGAAAAAAAAATATTTTTAACCATACAATGGCAAGATAATTAATAACACACATTATCACCAATTACAAAAGAGAAGCAGATAGTTGAATTTACTTTGACACACTATTTTCTTTAAAGATGAATCAAAACTGGAGACAAACTACATTTAAAAAGAAACATTTCTGCTGATGACAGTGACAGGGAAATAAAGCATGCCAAGAAGAATTTTTGTAAAAAAACCTCACTTAGAGAAAAATCTACATTCAAGTATTAATAGTTCAATACAAATCCAAAACAGCATGAAATTAGGCAATTGAAAGGTAATGACAAATGTTACATTTGACACCCTGTCCTCATCTAACCCTATTATACCCAAGGAATATAGCATGAGCAATATATAAGATCATACATTTTCTTGGACACTAATGTAATCACCAACAACAAAATGAGTTGAATAGCTTATTTTAAGACCCAATTTTCAAGTCTAACTCCTGCTTTCCATTTCCGAGTTTAGCCAAAACCGAAATGTTGGTTATAACCACTTTTTCTGGCTACATTTTTTAGAGACCAGAATAAAAGAAAAAAGAGAAAAACCACTCTGTACACAAGAAAACTAAGAAAAATATAAGTGTTCTGTTGGAATAAAATGTGGGTTTAGGGACTTGTAACTAATACTGAGCATATTCACAATACATAGGTGTACTGAAAAGAAAACATCAAAAGATGGCTTTATTTTAGAGTAAATTTCTGAAAGACATGTAAATCTACTTAGCAGACATCTGCGACCCAACAATTTCATTTTGAAATGCTCATGACTCCTTATTCTCCACTTAGAGTACAGACTTTTCTGTGCAGAATATAATTTGCTATAAAAAGGGACTGAAAGCCTCCCAATGAGGAGTGAGGAAATAACCATCCTAAGCAGGAATAAATGTTTGTGGTGGAGACTGGAAGTGCCTCTGCCTATTCTCTTGCCCACACTCCTGCCACCTGGGCTACAGAAGCATCAGGGTGCTCTGTTCAAGATTTCTGATAAACCCACATCTGAGGCCTCATGAAAATAATGAGCTGCTGGCTGAAAAACCTTCTAGAGCGTAACTTCATGTGAAGTTCATTCAGGCCAAAAGATGGCTTAAAGTCTCTACCTCTTATCAAATACACTGGAAGTAGTTTGCAACCTGAAGCACATCAGTCATATACCTACATGCTAGCTGAACTGAGCTCCAAGTCGTATCAAGCTCATCTATGAAAGAAGAAACATGACGTTATTAATCTTTGGAATCCTCACAAATGCTGGTTTCATCTTTGGTCTTCCCAGAGACAACAATAAAAAAAAAAGTAAAAACCCCAATCTTCTGATTATATAGATACATTTCCTCCTGACACTTTACTACAAAGACCCTAGCAAGGATATCTTTTGTAAGGAAATACATATACAAGCCCCAAGAATCTCTGGTTCAGGGGGCCAGAAGAAAGAAACTGGGTTTGGTCATGTGTTTGTCTGCAAGTGAGGTCTGTTGGGCTTGCTCTTCCCTCATCTTCTTTCCCTGCTTCTCATACTCTAGCTATGATAGAAGAAATATTTCTAAGTAACTGGATCCACACATATGGCTTTCAGCAGATTCCCACTGAACTCACAATTATGAAACACATAGGTCTAACTAGGCAATTTCCCAGATTTCTCCCCAACATTTCATTGACAGCTCTTCCTTTCTCTTTGTGAATCATAGCAGTATTTTCAAACTTACACCAACTAACAGAAGAAATGCTAAATTCACCTTCCCTGACAGACAGTAACGCATTACATTTGCTAAAAATCACACAGCTGTGGAGAAACAAGAAGATTTTTTATCTCATCTAGACAAAGGAGCACATGAAGAGGGTAAGATAAACTCTGCTGGGCACAGCATTTTTCAGGAAGCTGCTCCTTCCAAGCTGAGGAAACCCAAGACGACCATTGCAAAACAAAAGAGTTTGCATTACACTTTCCCCTTGGCAGCAGTACAGCAAGGCCAAAATTCATCAGGAACACTGAGAGGCCAAAAAAATGGAGATGAGTGACATGAAGCAGAGTAACTGCTTCCAGGTATCTGTGAGGCTCTAATCTCAAAACTGTGGTGGGAGGGAGGAGATTGTCTTTCAACAGGGAGAAATGCATTCATTTAAAAGCTTTCCCTTCTCCTCTCCAGCAGTCATGCCTGGTCAGTAGCTACCCAGCTTGGTGTTGAAAGTGTTCTCCCAAACGGATGATTTGCAGTAAGGAAAATGTCACAACATCGCCGAAAAATTGTACAATCCTTGCAGAATTTTGGTGGGGAGAGAACAGGGAGAAGGTTCTGGGTTTCTGATCCTCCTGAGATCACTGACATGCCATGAGATGGTTCTTGTGACCCTCACTGTGAATCACTGTTCTTAAACAAAAGAAGTTTCTCAACAGCATGAATCATAAATCATTCCATGTGTTGGAAGGGACTTTAAATACCATCTAGTTCCAACTCCCTGCCATGGGCTGCGATACCTTCCACTAGACAAGTTCTCAAAACCACCTCCGACCTGGCCTTGAGTGCTTCCACATGAGGGATTCACAGCTTCTCTGGGCAAAATCGCACCAGGTTCTCCTAGTTACTCGACTCTTGTCCTTTTATCATGACACCTGTATTTACAACCCTTCACTTCCAGAATACTTAAAATTATGCTTCCAAATTTTAGTGGAACCATTGGCTAGGCATTTGGATAGAAGAAGAAAAAAAGTTTAGGACTCTGCTTGATATTCACATCTATCCCCAGGCAGCCATAAAATGAGATATGAGCATGTCTGCAAAGCTGAGAAGAAAATAGTGCAGCATTGTAAAATTAGCAGCTGCTGACCCATAACTAATTCGTAATGGCAGTATTTTTCAACTTCATTAATGAAGTAGGATATAGAAATACAAGATGCTAACCAAAAAAAAGGTTAAATACAGCAAAGGCAGCTTCCTAAGCAAATTATCTAGGCCCTGTTATGGATGGCCTGTCTAGAAACTTTGCAACAGACTGAAAAAACGGAAATGGAAACTTGTGTTATAAAGCCTGGCAGATTTTCATTACTTTCTGAGTGCATCCCTTCAGCAGTAACTTACTAAAAGGGCATTTTATTATAAGTTGATGGGTCATTTTGTGAAACTGTGGCACTTTAGCCAAAATAACTCACTAAAGAAACAGCATGAGTAATAGTGCCATTTACCACACAAATAAATATGTGCAGATTTTTCCTGTAGTAACTAACCACACCACAGAGTAGCCTAAAGTTTATTCCACATCTATACAGTATTTTCAGACACTGTTCATGATTGTGCTGTCTGATAACAAGCATCACTAAGCATAGGATTTTTGCTTGATCTCCTTTCCTTGGGACTGTGAACAATACTGCCAGGCACCATCATTATTAACTACACAAGTTTAAATTTTCATTACCAACTCTGAGCAGCAGGTGTTGAAAATATTGCACATCTGCTGAAACCCCAGAACAGCAATTGGCTTCTTCTGGAAGTTGTTTTGTAGAGACTGCAGGACATGGCTACACAAGTGCTGGATTGCCTCCCATACCCACCATTAGCACTGTTTTTCTCTGCGCAACTCCACAAGGTGCTTCTGTACACAGGTGCCTGTTTGATACCTTCTATTTTCTGTCTCTGCAAGGACAGCTTCTCTGTCCTTTTGCCTCTTCATGGAAAGATTACTTTCCTTGCTGTACGGGGCCCACCTGGTCTGCAGCTGACACTCCACATAGCCAACCTCATAGTGCTGTGCTTTGCACTTGCATCTAGGAGGGTGCTGGTAACACACCACGTGTTGGCTGCTGCTGAGCAGCACCCACACAGCACCAAGGCTGTCTCTCCAACACCCCCATCAACCAGGAGACTGGGAGTGGGCAAGAGGGTGGGAGGGGATGCAGCCAGGACAGCTGACCCCAGCTGACCAAAGGGATATCCCATACTGTACAGTGCAATACTCAGCAATAAAGTTAGGAGAAAGTAATGAATGCACTCCTCCTTCACCTAAGGAGTTTGTCTTCTGAAGCAGCTGCTGTCTGTAATGGGGTTTTTCCTTCCCCCTGAGCGGCTGAGCATCCCCTGCAGATGAAAGTAGAGACCAAATCATTTTGCTTTGCTTCCATACACAGCCTTCTTATTTCCTCATTAGACTGATTTGAACCCAACCCCTACTTTGTCTCATTTTCTCCCCCTGTTCTGCTGAAGAAGGGGAGTGATAAACCAGCTAGGTGGGCATCTGGGTGCCAGAATTTCCTTTTCCTGTCCTTACATTGGAGTGTACAGGCCAGGAAGGCTCCTCCTGTAACACCACCCAGAGATCACCAAACACTTAATCATTGGAGCTTCTCCACTTGTCACAGGCATATGTCACACATTTTACAGTTGCTAAGGTTCTGTCCCTTGTGTTCTCTGGATGTTAAATGTAAAGGCTGAGGATAAGGGTAAACAGTTACTGTACTGATGCCAATCATTGTGGCAGCACTGATAAGGCACTACTTTTCTAAGCAGTGCTCAAGACTCATTGCTTTGTCCTCCATGCTGCATAGACTTGGAGATCATCCCAAGTCATGGCCTAACTTTACTTTTCTTTCCAACCCATTTTAACCCTGTTAGTGATAGGAAGGCAGACTAGTATCTTGTGTATTTTCATGGAAGTCCTCAGGTAATACATGGTACCAAGAAATGAGGAACTTGTTCAAACAATTTACCAAACGGACCAGATACATGTATCTACTGATTCACTTTGCCAGAGACTGTGGAAGTTTCAATGGCTGAATACAGGTTTCTTGGAGAAAGCTTCTGCACCTTGCACCAACATTCATGCTAGATTTAGTCCAGGAGTTTAACTACTGCTTTTGAATAACAAGCCTTACTTGTTATAATAATAAACAAACCTTAGTTTATTTTTTTTTAAATCATCTGATTCCAGAAAATTTCCCCTAGAAAAGATCGTTAGATGATCAAATTTGTTCTGCTTTTACCCCTTACTTAATGGCTCTTAATAAAATAACTTATTTGATGAACATAATCATGCTCCTTTTAAAGAAAAAATAGGCAACTCTGGTATCACCAGTCTGACCTTGTGAAACAGTACAGACAGGGATCTCAGCAGGAAGAGGTCTGGGATGAAAAATTAAAAGAGGAAGTTGCAATGGGTCTTCCCTGTAGAGATTCTGAAATTTGAAAGGAAACACTTGTCACTATGCCGAAATTCCCTGACACAAACGTGTCACTTAGAGAACACAGAGGATGGGAAAAGCAGAAGGGCTGCAGACAATGAACAGCAAAATCTTGTTCTTTCTGTACAGGAAGTCATCTGCCACTGGGTATTTAGAAAAAAATTTTGCAGTCTCTCCATAAAGTCCTACTACATTATCATGTATAAGGGCTTTACTTGCTCAAGTGCCCTTCACTTCTGCTCTGTTGTGTTCTTGATGGGTGTTAGGACCAAACTTCCTCAAAGTGGAGCCAGAGGAACACTTGGTTTTTCCATAACACTAAGATCTTGCCCTTTGTTCGATGGAGCTTAGGGACCATCGCCTCTTTACTGCCTTTAAAGTCTTAGGAACATACTAATCTCTACTAGTGACGCTTTAGAAGAATATTTAAGTTCTTGCCAGTTTCCCAAAGAAAGCAAATTATTGAAGAATACAAAGCCTCTGCTCTTCTCAAGGTGGCTAATGTGATTCCACAACTATGCAATTCCAAGTCCACCATTTTCATCTCTCTGGTGAAAGACACTTTTGCATGAAATACATCTTTCCCTGCATGAACATGGAATTCCCGAGAAGAAGAACTGTAGAAAATAAAACACTCATTGGTAAACTTTTACAATTAGGAGAAAACCTCATCTGAAAAAGGAAGAATGCCCACACTCCCATCACAATATGTAGAAAGTGTTGCTTTTGCAAAAAGTACCTAGAGTTCTTTGTATATCCTGGGCTAAGCGCAGAAGTTTTCTCTTTTGCTGTTGTTGTTTCTTTCACTTCCTTCTTCATCATGGCCTTCCCCTCTCCCCCATCCCCCATGTATGTACTTTTATTCACTGAGCTCTACTCAGTCTTCACCTTTATTTCCAATGTCCATATTTTATTTCCTCTCCTTTCTTCCTGAACAAACCTATTCATCTTTATTTTTTAAACTTTTGCTTCCAAACACACCTAGAGATTCTACTACAAAGCACTCCAACCTCCAAACTATTTGTAAAAAGGAAAAAATATCACTAGCAAGTCTTTGTTGAAATTAATAAAGCTTCCCTAGGGGCAAAAAGAGATGGCGGTGGGGAATCACCTTTTTGGAAGAAAATTCACAGTAATTACTAACTGAGTTTAACAGGCAATATTATAATTTAATAGTCACACCAGATAGCTATTAAAATATATTATCATATATTAAAACATCTTATTAGGTAGTGTGATTTACTAACCAAAAAAAAAATAGGAGATCACCACGGATGAACCATGAAGTTCAAGCAGCAAGATTTTGTTGCTCTGCTGCTGCTGTCAGGGGCATTAGCTGAAAAATGGACCCCATGCAGCATCTTTCAAACTGTCACCTTCATGCCACCAGAAGACCTTGCTTCCCTCTAATGTTTTTCCTATTAGTTCGTTTTAAAAAAATACACCCCTACTATTAGTAAGCCACACTCTGGAAAGAATAAATTTCAGAGGCTAGTGAAGGTCTGTGCACTTACTGCTCAGAAATTTCTATGCATTCCTCTAACTTTGGAAACAGACTCATCAAGTTCAGCAGAATTGCTACTGTGCTTAAAATATCTGTACACGTGTTTATAGGTCTAAACTGTGTAGTGTTTTCAAGATAATCAAAACTGATGTACAGCACACATCTTCTGCATTTATGTAACATTCTGACTTCCCAGGAAAACTGCTAAATGAAATGACAAAGTCTAAACTCCAACAGGAACAAATTCACCACTATAAAGTGAGAAAAATGATTAAAATAAAACAGTTCAATTGAGGGTATATGAAGTAGAGAAGACATAAAAATAATAGAGGAAAGAATTGCCCTGGAAACAAAGCTATTTCAATTACAGTGTATTTTATGACCCCTTTATGATGAACATTGTAAATGAAAAAAATATCTTGTACAATGCCAGCTAAAGAAAATTATATCAAAGCATTTTCACCAAGTGACCAAACCCACATTTATTACACAGCACAGCTTTTGTTAAAAGAAAAGCTTCTTTAAAATTAAAATATTCTAATTACAGTTAGCTAGAGAATCTTTTGAAATATAAATTGAGTATCAAATAGTCTTCTACTGAAACAATAAAAACCTATGTAAGTACACCCTGTACACAAACCCAAAAGCCTACTTCAAGGTCCTCCAGTTCATATCTATTTTCTAGTACTCAGAAATGTTCATTCTGGGTCATATCCAAGATGGCAAGAGCTGTCAACTGACATATTTCAACTAAGTCTGTGGCACTTTAAATTAGATCCTGTGCCTCCTGGTGCATGTTCAAATTCACCTGTGCTTGGACATCTCACTTGTAAAAAGCGGCCAGTGATAGCTTTTCTCCATTATTACCTGGCAGAATTTCATCTGCTCTATCCAAATGCAGACCTGACCACAGCAATCCATCCCACTGCCACTTCCATAACATCTCCTACTTACGGCTAACAATGGAAGCTACAGCTTGTAAAGCATGCAGCCATATGTCTTCAAATTTGAGCTAGTGGATATGGAGTGAGTAAAAATATACGTATTATATAATTTTATATATATATAAACCACCTTTGTGTTGCATACTGAAAAATTCTTCTGTAACTAGTAGAGAATTTGGATCTGACTGTCCTACAAGAAACTGTCTTCACACATCACTAAACCCAGTGTCGATCACATTGATACAACAGCTTAAAATACCTAACCTCAAGCTGTTGAGCTGGGGCACTGCTAGTGAAGACAGACAGAAAATCTTGCAAAATTTCCTTCTTTAAGAAGCAACACAAGGTGCTTATTCGCCATAACAGAAGCCACGATCTCCTAAGTGGAAAGTTCACTTCCTTCTGCAACTGATCCCTCATTGAGGAAGCATGGGCAGTGCACGATGGCTTCTTCACAGGAAGCAGGGACCATGGCCCTAACAGAGGCCCTGTGCACAAACCCTCTAGACTACCATGTCGAAGACATACATACCAATAGTCTTCACCTCTCATGGATGCACATAAGGATCTATCTGAACTCCAGCCATAAATCTCAAGTAAAGCCAAACTATTCTACGTAACTCTCCTTGAACCCAAGCCAACAGAGTAAAGAAATCCAGAGCTTTTAACCGCAGACAGAAGTGTGTTCATGCCAGCCAGCCCAAATCAGTAACTGGCAGTCAACGGCCTGCAACAGCTGACATTTCCTCTTCTCTCTCAAGTGCTTTGCAAAGACACACTCATGGGTAAGCTGCTGAATGAGCCAGAATGTACCAAACGGAAATATGTACGACAGGAAGATCCACCTTCACAAGAAACACTTGTAATCACAAAAAAGAAAGATGGAAATGTGTATTTGTGGCCAGTTGTGATGGTTTAAAACCAGATGAGAATTAAACTCCAAATGAGCCTCTCCCCTGATCTCTGCCCTGCTCCAGTGAGAGAGGGACAAAAACAGAGACTATGGGTTGAGATAACAAGTTACTGAAAGCAAACAGCAATGGAGTAAGAAACTCACAGTGACAGCAGCAATACTAATAACAGAAGTACACAAAAGAGAAGGTACTTTATATAAAAAGGTGTCCACCAGCTCAGCTCTGTGTGGTCACTGGGACAAACCACAAGACGGTGGATGCTCTCTGTAGCTAGCATTCCCCTTCTCCAAGCTTGAGTCAATGAGAAACACTGAGGGACAAAACCCCCAAAAAGCCAGATTGTCCACATTACATCACATCTCCTGCTTTTGGACTGCTTCACTCCTCTGGTTTGACTACACACAGCGTTGTCCTCTTCCAGACCGCTCCACTTGGTTTGACTCTACGTAGTGCCACTCGCTCTGGACAGCTCCACTCAACTGTGCTGGATTTGGCTGGGGCTTGGCTTGGGATCAGCTCCTTGTGACTCAGTTTGCCATTGCTTTGTCCCCCACACCAGTTTCCAGCACCAGAGCTGCAGCGAGCACATTTTGTTGAGCTCAGCTGTGTTCACTGCTTGGAGCTGAGTTCTTCCTGTGGAATGGGAATGGATGGGCAGCAGCAGGAGAGGGACAGAATCCACAGCGCTGGTCCCAGCAACTTCCCCGAGGAAGAAATGGAAAAAAATGGTGCATTTCTGCTGTATATTCCTTTTTCTCCTGAAACCAGGCCCCACTAGCGATGATGTGCATAGTATAGAACAGCAACTCCTCTCATTGCAAGCAAACACAGGACACCAGTGTCCATGGGCACTACAAAGAGCACCCACAAAATAAACACCCAAGAGGTGGAAAGCAGAGGGAAAGGGTGAGGTGAGGCAGAAAGAAAACTCCCTCTCCCTTTGCCAAGCCCTCTACTTGTTTTAACAAATGAGCCATTAGCATCTCCAAATTATCTGGCCCAAGCTGCAGCCAGCTCCCTTTTATCCAAGCTTAGGCTCCAGCAAAACATTAGGAAATTAGCAGCTGGGTCCAGCACAAGGGCAGCAGGCCTGCATATCATCAGCACCGCGACGTCAGTGAGTCCCAGGCTGCACTCTCCTCCACCACTTTTGTCTATACATTAACTGCACGTGGCCATGGAAAGGAGCCTACTTGCCTGAACCATTCACTACAAAGCCTGAAGGCAAATTATTACCCACTGGGATTTCTCTGTAGGAACTGAGAGTGCAGAAAGAAATACAAGATTCTACATACCCTTCCAAGTATTATACAAGCCCATTTAAAGAGAGTTCTGCATTACTCCTTGAATTAGTGTGAACATTAGCCTAGTCTTTTCTAAGAGAAGTCCACAAAACAGGATGGTCTCCATGGTTACACTACACACAGCTGTGAACTTGACTATCAGAGAATAAAGGAACAAAACTTCCCAAATACTGACAAATCACTCGCTATGACTTCTGAATCTCTCTGTCCCAGTAAGTATAGACAGGGCAATTAACCCTAATGGTACATTAATTTACCTGTTATCTAAATGATGGCAATAATCAACAAGGCATATAATAAATTGTTTTTCCAAAGACTAGAAGACTGACTATTAAAGTAGATGTTTTTGTTTTTCTTAGGCAGCGTTTTAGTTAGACATCGTGGTAAGACATCATAGATGCTAAATGTGGTGATTTCCTATATTTCAGGACAGTAAGAGAAAAAATTGAAAGTATTCCAAATGAAAACCTCAGATTTTTTAACTTACAAGTCAACATTACTTAGCTGTAAAGTGGTATACCTTTTATGACACTGCAGAGTATATAAGACCCAGGGCAAAAGAAGTCCTCACATTAAAAACAATCAGATTAGCATAATAAGAGGAGAAAGCAAAGCTGCGGGAACATTTGGGGAGCTTTTAATTTTTTTCTTCCTTTAAAGCATTTCAATTCCTCCAGCCAAAGTAAACACATCACAGATTAGTTCTCAGAAGTGCTCTCAGCCAAGAAGTAAGTTACTGTAATTTGAAGAATGATGCTGGGAGCTAAGCTAAACTTTAAAAGCCTCCATGGCATATAATAGATGTGAAGGGCTCAGAACACAGACTGCGTATATGTTAAAGTTTTTTGACCTAATAAAGACATTCAAAAGACAGTGAGGTAGCTAGAACACCACTAATGCACAGTCCTTTTACTCTCATAGTGGAGTTAAGACAGCATGATGCTAGTTTTCACTCATATCATTCCTGTAATAGAAAACGCCCTTCACAAAACACAGCCCCCTTGCTCACACTCAACTCCCCTTGTTGCTGAAACAACATGGAAATGTGGTGTGTCAGCATCCAGGGATACTCACCACAGCCAGGCAGAATTCTACCATCTGTGAATGATTAAAAAATTAAAAGCCCCAGACACTGAAAAAGAGGATCTTCCTTACAAAAAGATTTATGGGAGGGGAAAACTGGAAAAAGCTCTCTCAAAATTCAGACAGAGAGTCTGAACCTGGAAACACAAGCAGCTTGGAGTCTGTCTCAGGAAGGTCACCAAAGGACACTGGGCCATACAAGTGCTACTAACTTGCATTTATGCAACTTCCACCTTCCATACCTGATATTACTTAGGAGGAATAGAAAAATAGGCAAGCATCATGGAAGGATTGTGCTCTGATCACACACCTATGGCATTAAACTCAGGGAACTTCATAGACTAAAGAAATGCGTATTCTATGTTTGAAGCAATGATTATATTAATTAATTGTTAATCATACATGAGTACTGCCAGTGCATTTACAGTTAGTGAATAATGTTCTTCAATAAAATATTAGTACTTAAACGATAGAAAGTATAATTTGCTTAACTTTATTATAAGTTGCTAATGACCTTCTTTTAAAAAATCCCAACCCAACACAATATGTAATATATGACAGTACTTATTACAGTAAAACCCAAATTCTTAACTGTACACCCAGAAAAGGCATATATTCCCTTATACTTCATACATATCCTTCATATATTCCCTTCTAAAGTGCACCTTTGAGTGCACTGGAAAGGTAACTGACCTCTTTGGAGTGAAAGGTATCAGAACACGTCTTTCCTTATTCTTCCTCAAAATGGAATCATCATGTGTTCCCATGGAGATGAGCAGACCTAAAGCACATTAACATAATCATACCATTCTTCAGCCCTCAAAGGCACCCTCCAAAGTTTTCTAGCAAGTTTATAGGGAAGTTGTTCCTTCACTGATCAGGTCTCAGCTATCTTTGGTGCTTTGTATCTTCACAGATCATCAGAATGCACGAATTAGGTGCAGCCACCAGCCTTCCTTTCTTGCTTCTATTTGCAAGATGTGCTGGATGGTCAGCATTTCTTCTCAACCTCCACCTGTTCCTTTCTCAACACAGCTGAAGGTCAGTCATGAATTATCTCAACCATAAAGGTAGTCCATGTTTGGTCTGATTATTGCACAACGGTATAGAGCTGCTGAAGAGAGGATGTAGAAAAGCTGAGGTCCACCCCACCCACTGTATCAGACATTCCACCTACATGCTGTTCCCAGCTGAAGGACCTGAACCAAGTATGTAACCATCCTAGACTCTTTGTCTAGCCAATGAAGAAAAACAGGTATCTTTAGAAGATGTCAGCCATGCTAAGCCCAAAGCCTACACCTACAGACACAGACCTATAAAGGTATCTGCCTCCCTTCACACCAAGGAAAGTTGGGTGATGAATGTTTCTAGAACAGGTGGCCTTGTTAAACACACTTATTTTGAAAGTTACCTGGGATTAATTCAGGCTACTTTTTCTCAAGACGCAAACTAAGTCCTCATTTTCTCAGCAGCATCAAAGTCCTCAGGAGTATCTAGGACACATAACAGTTTTGGTCATGTATTTTACTAGACATCTTAGAGACTGACGCATATGACACTTAAAAAACCCCAAAATGACTGAGAAAAACAAGAGGGCTGTGATGACATCCTCATAAACAAACACTCTCAATAAATACTCTGCCTTTGCTACCTCTCCTAGCTCCAAGAAATGGCAACCTAGATTTTCATGGCCTGTTGGCCGTGTGCTGTATGCTGCAGAAATACAAGTAGATGATTGATGGGGTTTGCACTATGGAAGCCCTGGTTGTTGGCAAATATACACTTGAAAAAGGGTTCCAGATCTCTGAGCCACAGCAGGAACTAACAGAGCCTATAAAACCATTTCTTTCAGATTTATATTTAGTGACAAATGCAACTCTCATTCTATCTGCTTTTTGATTACAAGAACAGCTCTGGTTAACAGAAAATATTTCTACTAATTCTTGGCGAAGCAGGTATTCAGAACTAGGCAATGTTTGGGAGGGATTCCATTGAAAGCTGTCATGGAACATAAAGGAGCTAGTGAGTACTGGGAGATTTTCAAGAACACTCTCTTGGAAGCACAAGAGGAGTCTATGCACTTTAAAGGTAAAGGAAGCAGATAGAGCAAGAGTTCTCTTTGGCTTAAATGTGAGCTTCTGAGTCTGCTCAAAACTGCTTCTGACCCTGCCCAAAACCAAGAGGAGCATACCAGGGATGGACATGTTGACAAACACCAGTTGAGAACTACAGGGCCAATGTCAGGGTATGCAAAGATAGCAACAGCTCAACTCAAATGGAAACAGCCCCAAGATGTGAAAAACTACAAGAAAGTGTTCTTCAGATATATAAACAAAAGGCAAGTACAAAGATTATGGAGGACAGCCTCATCAGGAGATAGCCCAGAAAACTGGAAGAAGGCTAATGTCACCCCCATCTTTGAGAAGGACTTAAGGGAGTATCAAGAAAATTAAAGGCTCATCGGTTGTATTTCATTCCCTTGGAAAGTTATGGAAGAAATCCTCCTGGGGGCTATCACAAGTCAGATATGAAGCACATAATTGGGAAAAGTCAGCATGGATTCACCAAGGGCAGTAAGTTTTTGACAAACCTAAATGCATTCTCTGACAAAGTAGCCTGCTCAGGTGATGCAGGTTAAGCAATGGATATTGTCTACCTGGATTTCTCCAAGCCTTTCACTGCAGTTTCCCTGCATGGCTTCCTCCTTGAGAAACTGATGCACTGAGGTCTAGACAAGTGGTACATGTGGTCGGTAGGAAACTGGCTGACTACCAGCACTCCAGAGGTGATGGTAAAGAGCTCCTTTCCAAACTGGCAACCTGTGGGGTCTCCCATGGATCAATACTGGGCCTAATGCTGTTTAATAGCCTCATAAGTGATCTGGATGATGGGATAAAGTGCACCTGGATGAAGTTTCCAACAAAACTGGGCAGTGAAGCAGGCACTTTGCAAGGGAGAGCCATCCTGCAGGAAGACATGGATAGGCTGTAAGAGTAGGCTAACAAGAACCTTAAGAGGTTCACCAAAGACAAATGTAAAAACTTGCATCAGTGAACGCATAATTCAGCAGGGCAGCACAGGCTGGGATCACCCCAGCAGGGGAGCAGCTCTGTGGGAAGGGAGCTGGGGGTCCTGGTGGACAAGCAGCTCAATAGGAGTGAAGAGTGTGCAGCTGCTGTGGCAAAGGAAGCCAACAGGATACATCATCAAGGGCATCCCCAGCAGAGATAAAGAAGAGCATTGTCCCACTCAGTGCTTATCAGGCCACATCTGGAATACTGTGCTTAGTTTTGGTCATCACTATGCCAAATAGATGTGGACAGGCTGGAGAGGGCCCAGAGATGGGCCACAAAGGTGGTGAAAGGACTGGGAAGCCTGGCAAAAGAAGAAAGGCAGTTCTCTCAGCCTTGAGGAAAGAAGGCTTAGGGGAGACCTTATCACCATGCCCCAGTATTTAAAGGGTGGCTACAAAGGTGATGGAGATCCCTTTCACAAAGAGTCACATTGAAAAGACAAGGGGTAATGAGTTAAAGTTTCTCCTGGAGAGATTACAATTGGACACAAGAGGAACATTTTTCACAACAGAAATAACCACAGGATTAATTTCCTCAGGGAAGTGGAGGATTTCCCAACATTAGACACTTCTAAGATTTGGCTGGACAGGGTGCTGGGCCATCTTGTTTAGACTGTGTTTTTGCCATAAAAGATTGGTTGAACCAGATGATCCTTATGTTTCTCTGTTATTTTATGGTTAATAAGAGCATAGATTCCCAATTTATATAATTCAAAAGATAATTGGCAATAAAATCCCATACCTTTTTCTAAGGGAATTTATATTAATTGGACAGTATATTTTCACACATTTTCAAAAAGTTTGGATAGAGTTTTCAGGATGACCATATTCAGGTCCCAACACATTCAGCCAGGGTGTCCCTAAGCAGCCTGTACTGGGCAGTCCTTGCTCTTTACCTGGATCAAGTGTCACATGCATTGGATAGCACTCCCATCCTTTATTTCTTCAAAGACACATAATCTGGAAATGCAAAGATACCAAAAACAACATGCTAGATAAACCATAGTAGTTCCAAGCTATGTTCTTATAGACACACAGAATTTACAGCTAAGAACTAACACAGTCAGTTTTACCTTACTTAGACTTGTATTTCTCTGCTTCCCTTTCCTACAGTATTTTTACACTGAAACAAGATACCTAACAGGAATACAGGATCATTTTTCCCCCCATATGACTCCACTGAATCACATCATATTGCCCTATCACCCATACAGGACATTTCCTTCCCTCTAGGACAGACAATCATGCAAAGCAAGCTGAAGAAGTCAGCCTTGCTTCCTGGAGTTCAGCAAGTTCCCCAGGGTCTTATTTACAAACGTACTTTGCTCTGCTTCTCAAAAAATAATGACTGTTCCCACTGCTTTCCCCGCAGAGTAATTGGGCTGAAGACTTTTCCTACTACTCCAGCACCAGCAGCTCCCACTTCGATGGGCACCATCAAGGCTAATGGTCATCTATCACTCCTGCTCCAGGTTCCAACCATGCATTGCTTGAGGCACCACGTGATAAAGCAACTGAATGGAATGCTGTGATTCATAAACAGAATGCTGAGATTACATAAACACAACAGTTTCCAAACCAACTTGCCCAAGGAGTTTCTGAAAAAAAATCAAGCTTTGTCAGAAAAAAAAATTTCCTGCACTGAGGCAAATAGTCCTCCGTGGTATTTATATGACATAAAAGTTTGTACAGCCAAACAAATGAGATTAGAAATCAAACCTTAGTCAGAATGATACTCTTATCACAGTACAGCAGCATTCTGAAGAAACAATATACATTTTCCTCCCCTTGGATGTATTTTTCCGAGAGCTTGAAACAGGAACACCAATATTTTTGATGTAGAGAACATTGAAGATTCAGTCAAAACACTTAAAAACTGACACTAAAATTTTTAAATAGAATAAAGAGCAATAAGTACTTTACTGCACACAGAGGAAAATTGTTGGACTACGAAGTTGTTATGAATGCTACTGAGCTTTCCTTGGCTTTCACCAAGAGAAAGGACCTCTTTTCCTTAACCAAAACTAGGGGTGTAGAGGAGCAGAAATGAAGGAATTGAGGCAGGAATCAAAGAGCTGAAGTCAAAAAAAGGATCGTGATAAGGACTTTCTCTCTTCTTTCCTTCCTTTACTTTTAAGAACTGAAAACTGCTTATGTGCAAATGGGGTTTTTTCATCATGTACTTTTGTTGTCACTTCTAAGTCCCCTAGACACGAATCTATGGAAGATGAATAATCAAAGATATATTTGAACATAGTCTCTCCAAAATTATAAACAGCAATTAGCAACGAGACCTTTACAGAGAGAAGGATCATAACAACCAACCACTGGGATAATTCTCCCATTCATATCATTTAAGGGAATGACACCACACAGAACACACAGAAGTGAAGTTCCACCATACATCTCTTTTCTGTGACTGTAATGACAATCCAGAGGAGTGCATTGATCCTTTGGATGTTCTTATCCTGATCTTATCTCTGAAATGGAAGCTCGAACATAGAAAAAGGAAGAACATCTTCCAACACTAACTCAAATGCTACCATAATTTTAACTTAAAAGAAAAAAATGTGGCATCAAACAAGGCTTCATACACTAGATAGCAAAACTAAAGGGAGTTCTGCTATTCTACTTTCCCCAGACAATTTCTTTTGCCGGGTAAATGCTAACTTTTCTAGAACCTGGGACTATATTCTGGCTTAAATACACAAAAATGGCAGAAAGAAATGTTATCACACAAAATTAAGTACTATTTATCTTGAAATACTGTAAATGTGTTCTGGTTAGATGTATGGAATGAACCTTTTATTTAGAACTTTTTATTTGGGAATATTTGGTGCAACCTGGTGCGTAACCTGACTGGCTGACAGACCTTAAAGGTCAATGATTTGTGCAACCACAGCAGACTCATCCTCTGCCAGAAGCAGGTTTGGCTTAAAGAAGCTTCACAGCTATTCTGAATTTGATGCCTCTTTGCAGAAAACAGTCTGACCGGCCTGAATCAGATTCTGCTTCACCTACTGCAGGAAAGTTCTTGCTACATCTCTTTGCATTATCCCAGATCCTGACCTAGTTTTTCTGGTTTCAAAACAGAACCAAAGCATGTCTAATGCTTCCTGAAACAAAAATTCCCATCAGTTAATCTATTTCAGGTTCTCTTGCACTTCCCTTGGGTCAGGCTCTAGCTCAGGCAGGTTAAGGATATAATGTAGTATTTTCTGTATGAATACTAATGTCTTTTAGGGGCACCAATACAAGATTACAGACAGATTAAAAAAAAAAATGGAACTACTTCAGATACAGTAAGTCTTGATGGCATCCACTGTACAAAAAACCAATAAAGTTGCAGTCAAAGTCCTTGCTTTGCCAGAAAATTGCAGATGAAACTGAAGCTCTAGCCTGAAGAATGGAGGGAGGTGCATGCACATGCAAACCCTGCTTTTCCTTTTCCTCCTACCTAAGCCCCCATTGCTGCTAAGTGCCTAAGCAGCATTTGTAACTAATCCCTAACAAAGTCTCTCAGAATTGGTAAGGCAATATGCATGCCTTTGCAGAGAAAGGCCAGAGACCAAGCAATAAGCTTTCATAATTTCTTTTCAATTATAAATGGAGGCAGATATGATGACAAATACATGTTTGAGAAAACTTGAACGTGCTGAATGTTATATCAGAACAGTATGGGATATCAAACATGTCCCTTTCCACTTCAGATTACATAAACACACCAATACTCAACTTCCCACATAAACAGCCTGTTCCCTTTTAAAAGCTTGATTTTTTTTTTTTTTCAATCTTAACTGTCTCCCCCCAGTGTCCTGTTTATGCTGGGGATCTTTTGGCCTTAAGGGGATGGTGAAAAGATTATCTCTAAACAATCCCTGGCAGGGAAGCAAAGGAGGGTAAATTGTACCAGGGGAAAGTGGAAGGGGGATTTTAGGATGGCAGTCAAATTACATATGGCAAAATCCATACCATTGCAGTGGTTAATTTTGTTTTTTGACTCCTTGTTTATGCACAAATATAGAAGCAACCACCTTCACCACATACCATGAGATAAGGACATATTAAAATAATTTCTGATTGGGGGAAAAAAGATTCTCACGGAGCCATATCAAGTCTTTTTTCCTTTTTTTCACAAGGAATGCACTGAAAAGCCTTTCTGGTCACACTGTGTAACAAGGCTTTCATCAGCAATTCTCCTAAAGTACTTGAAGAGATGGTGAATTCCTAGCTCACCTTGATATGGGCATCCCCCTTTGGGGTGTACCTGTGTGACAACTACAGACACTGCACACTTCAGGATCCTGTCACCACAGACCAAACCAAAACTCACATGCATGCTTTAAAATTTGAGCTGTGCTCTTTGCTATGGCAGTGGTGACACACTGGAACAGGCTGGCCAGAGAAATTGTGAGCGTTCCATCTCTGGAAGTGTTCCAGGCCAGGCTGGATGGGGCCGTGAGCAACCTGGTCCAGTGGAAGGTGTCCCTGCCATGGCAAAGGGTTGGAACTGGATGATCTTTAAGGTCCCTTCCAAACCAAACCATTCTATGATTCCATGATTATTAGAAGCAAATGTTCTATGTGCAATAACATTTTGAAAATTGGTTTTATCCAGGTAAATTATTAGAGTTGAGGATCTTATATTCTTCTGACAGAGATTTACAAGTCATGTTCTATTATCTTCTGACAGGCAAAGAAAATAATGCTCAGCCATCTCCCCCAAAAAGATGCATTTATAAATTTCCAGAAACACATAGGTGATATATGTGAATTGATGATAAGGTAGAAAGCAAGTTTCCATGCCAAAGCTACAATTTCTTCTACTGGGCAAAGCAAAGCAAGAAAATGCTTGCATAAATCTTGCTACTGTGCTCATCACTCTGCTTCATTTACATGCATCCTGGTCTTAACATTATTGAGATTTAGAATTAATGACCCACTGAGATTTATAGGGCCAATTACACCTCTCAGCATTACCACTTTGGGGACCTCTACAGCCTTGAACAGACATTAGAAGGTCACTCAGAAAACTCTCACTAAGTTCAACAGACTTCAGATGAGGCCCTTTGCCTAATTAAAAAAGAAAAAGAAAGTATGTTTAATAGGAGATGCTTTTTAAAAATCCCACATTAATCAGTATTTTTGTAAAACTCGGTGTGCCTTTTTTTTTCTTTTTTTTTTGAGGGAACTGCTGAAAAGCATTTGCTAGTTGAATCTAGTTGGGGCTTTATTCCATCTCTTCCAGAAAGGCAGAAATACAACTGGATCTAGCACTGGTCATTATGCAGCAGTAAATGACAGAATAGTTAATGTATATTAATGCAGGTGTGACAGATATGACTATTGAGTGATGTCTAGAGGGATGGCTCAGTGTTCATGGAACTTGGCAATGTTCCCCAGGAAGCAAGAAGTCCTTCAATTAATATTGCCCAGCTGGAGCAACTGAGGCAACTGAAACCATCTCTGCTTGCAGACATAAGTGTGCACAGATTGCTCAACTTAGACAATTCCATATGTTCTGGTGTTTCTTTCCCCCTCTTCCACAGGCAAGGATTTCTCTGAGCAACTCACAGTGCTGAGTGATGCAAGTCACCAACCAGTTACCACATGCTGCACAACAGAAGAAAGTTTTGAAATGAAGGCAAAGCATAGCATTTTCATAACAAATAGACTGATAGATTAACAGATATTATCAAAGAAAATCAGAATTCACAACACTTTTCTTCGCTTAGGGATTTTTAATGAACAGAAAAAAATGAGTAAGTAAATAGCTAGTCAGGCTTCTGCCTGGCATGAATGAAGTCATTCAAGTACACACAATTTATAACAGAAACACCAACAATCACCTGTAACTACAGCATCACTGCCAAATGGCACCATAATGAGACTAGAAATGCTGTTCTTTGAGTCATGAATAGGATGTGCTCGGCCCTGTTTTCTATATAGGATCATGCCATACAAGCACAGGCAGCAGCATTTATTGAGAAATTCACTGAGAGATAACAACAGATTATAAAAGGGGTTCATGTAAATTTAGTTAAGAACAACTTCAGACATTATTTTCAATTACCGAGATAAAATCATGGCTTCTCCCTGGAAGAAAATAGGAAAGGTTTTTTTTCCCTATACACTACACAGAGCATATGAAAGCTTTAAGAATAGTCTATTTTCATGAACAGCAGTATCAGCTGCTTACTAATATTCCTTAACTCTGCTTTTCCCTCCCTCAAGTAATTTTTCCTATTATTTTCAACATTTTTTTTGACTGATTAATAAAAAGCAGCTTTCCTGCTCTAGATAACAGGTTACAGAATTCCTTTTACATTGAATAGATTTACCTGCTCTCAAGAATGCTAACTGATAGTTTTGTTTTCTTTCACCAAATCTGCAGGGCTCTGGCCAAGCATCGACTTTTTCTGCATGGAACTTCTCAGTAATTTCAGAAAGCATGAGGATGATGGCAGGACATCTGCACAAAGTTCTAGTCCTTCTAAGCTTGCACAAGGATCTGCAGTTAATTAACCAGAAAGTCTCTGTTAACATACATTAAAAGAAAAAAAAAAGCTTTACCAGCTCATTCTGGAAGGCTACAGATCTGGATAGATCTTCAGCTCCTCTAAATTCACTATCAGACAAGTTAGCATCCTTATTTAATAAGCTACACATGCCTCCCCATCTGATGCGAGAGAATACATCTACACTGTCTGCTTTAGGCATGTAGCTCTGCTGTGACTGAACCTTGCAACTGCAGGTTCCTGTACACTGAGCAGATACTCACGACACCTGAAGCAGGCACTTCAGAGCCCAAGGGGTTGCACTACATGTAGTGCATAAGCTGCTAATTCTTGCAGTTATGTTACGCGCCCCGAGCGAGCCCGTGTGCTCCCTCCACTCATTTCAGCACAGCACCACGCTTCATGCACACTGTACATATCAATGGAGCCCCTCTGCTATTTCAGCCTTGCCGCCTCATTTCACCACCTGCACCTCCATCAGGAAGAAAAATAAATCTACATATGCATTATGCCTCTTTGGGCAACAGGAAACCTCAGGAGTTCATGAGCAGAATGTACACAGAAATAAAGTAAGAGATTATATTTATTTTCTTCAGCACAGAAACCTGGAGACATGTCATGGAGATATATTAGCCCTCTTAAGATGACTACTCAAGATACTGATGGAGTTGACAGTGCAATCTTGTCACTCTTCTGTCAGACCACTGTCAGACTCGTGCACAGCAGAACTGCAGCTCCAGAGCAGTCTAGCCCTTCTAACACATTCCATTCATCCCACAAGGTACACTTTATTAGTTTAGGGAAAAAATAAAATAAACTATACTCCAAATAGTTGAGGTAAAAGAGGAAAGCATGTATGGCAGAACATTTAAGGTCTTACTAGACTGAGGAGAAAAAGCTCATCTTTGTCAAGAAAGTAGTGCCATCTGTATCCCTTTAATGACAAAAACAGAAGTTTCCCCATCAGAAGCCATCACAAAATGATTGGCTGATCACCTGCTGTCTTGCTGTACATCAAGGTGTTTTTCCAGCAAGATTTGTTCGCTTATATTGCCCAAATGAAAGTCTCTCTTAAAATAAAAAAAAAAGGCTGTTGCAAATACCTCCCTAATCTGCCATCCCTTCAATAGGACTGAAGTGCTCTTCACAGACATAGTACACAAGCATCTTGAATTAGCAGGGAACTATTTTTAAATACATGAAGGATAAGATACAAAATTAGTTTCATGGGGAATGAGAACCTCAGAGATTATTTACTTTGCCTTAATTACTTTGACTCACCACTCATTGAGCTTTCCAACAGTACTACCTATTTCACACTCAAGTCTTGATACTGAAGACATGTGAGTGTGTTTCTTGAAGATTTAAGATTACAAACCTCAACGATACATAAGCACTTTTCTCAAATTGACTTACCCACTTAAAAAGTAATTAAATATACTGTATGGTACAGATTTCCCTCTCTTTGAAACAACTGCTTCAGATTAAGGATCCCTATATAAAAGCAGGAACCTTTCTTTGTGCAAAAAACATGAATGCTCTGACAAACTGCACCAAACTATTACACTTAAAGAGGTGTGGGGAGCCTCTTATACTACTGATCTTATATAATGCAAGGAGCAGAACAGAGATTACTATTAGAAAATTACTTTTGAGAGCAAGGTGACAGGAAAGCCTACCCAAGCCCTGAACTCAAGAGAGAAACTTGAGTTTCTAAGCCATCAAACAAAAAGAAATTAAGTGTGGCCATACAGCACTGCTGATTTACATCCACTACCCACCTTTGCTGCCTATGACACAGGCACATTTCTGTCACTTTTATGCTCAGGACACAAAAAAGGAAATATAGAGTAGTCTACAATCCTATCCCAGTAGAAATAAATTAATTAGAATCTTTAGGACAGAGCCTCATAGTATAAAATAATGGGAAACACAAGTAAAAAGGATGAAGAAAGCAAAGAAAAGGAGAGCAATAGAGAAGATAGTGCATTAAACAGAAAATAACACATCTGAAATATAAAAGAAATTGAGGCTGTGGTAAAACGACATGGGACAGAGAGATGATGCCTTGGAGGAGCTACCTAAAAACAGAGGCTAGACAAAATTAAGAGAATAAATGTGAGTATATTTATTGAAGGGCCTTCAAGGTACACTCAGGACAGTCAGAGCCCCAGGGACTAGACCCAAAGCGGATGACCGGGTCACAGGTTTTCGTACTTTTCTAAGTTTGGTCCATTTGCATATCTGGGGTTAATTCTCCAATTACAATTTCAGGTAAGGAAGTCATTTACCCCCAGTTTGCTCCCCCTTAATCCACTTTGTTTACATATTTTGGGGCCTGAGACAGTGAGATGTCCTTGAAGTTCAGGCCAAGAGAAGTTTTGTTGGACCAGAATGGAAGAACAGTAGCTAATAGGACTATATGGAGTCTTAGAGTTACACACTAAAGCATTACAGGATATGAAAAATATAAAAGCTAAAATCATAAGGCATGACAGACATGAAGAAAAGGAGAAAGGAGGATTACAAAAATGAAAGGAAAGAAGACAAAAAGTGATAGAGAGACAGGCATACAGAAGGGACCACTTAAGATTAAAAGAACCCCAAAACAAACCCACCAAAAAATCCCATACAAACAAACCAACCAAATGAACCCCAACAAACAATCACAGCTCTACATTCCTTCCCAAAAATTACTCCAGAAACCAGAGATTGAACAAAAGTAAGTGAAATTAATTTCATTGACTAATGAAGTTTCATTTGATGCCATCATCTTAGGGTTCAGTCTTGTCTCCATCAAGAAGTGGGATTTTTTTGCCAGAACTCCTCAGCTCCCGTGGGATTAAGGACAAGCTGAAGCAATGCCTGAATGATTTTCTGCACTGAGACACCTGAGATACTGCATACCATAGCATCAGCTCTGGATTTGTAAGGATGACTAGTCTTGACTAGGTAACAGAATTAACAGGTAGAAACCCCATCAATGTACTACATATTACAGCCAACAGGTATATGAAAGAATGACTTCTCTCCCTAAGATGAGTTACCACACTATTTATTATGTTGTAAAGTACTCATAATTCCTCTTTCAGCTGTCAAAGACTAATCCACCACTAAAGAAAAAATATTATGGACTAGCAAAGAAATTAGCAAAAGAATCACCATCAAGTAAATGTGGATTTTTGAAGGCTTTCTAGAAGAGATGGCAACAAGCTTTGGGTTCACTTCTCATCAGTGGGATACTGCAGTGTTCCAACAGAACAACCACTGGAATGGAGAGAAAAAAAAACAGGAGAGATCCTCAAAAGGATTTATCAAATCACTTATTAGAATATAATGAATATTAACAAAAGACAGTACAAATTCTCTTGAGAACTGAGTATTCCTGGGGTTTGGATCTCTTCTTCTAGGCTGTTAAGGTTGCTAGGGAATTTCACAGTTAATGGTGTATTTCCATATGAATGTTTCAAGAAGGGGGGAGGGTTTGCAAAACTGAATCTTAAGCATGGAGTTTTCTTTGTGCTTTGGAAAGAAGAATCTGATGTTCTTGTAAAGCTGAAATAAGAAGCTTTCATATTTAAAGACAGATTATCAAAGATTTTTAGTAGAAAAACGTACACAGAAAATGCTTTATGAGGCACTGTGACAAAGAACTTGCTTCTCTTACTATGGTTAGTAACAGTGCACCAGACGTGCCATTACACATACTCCAAGGTCATCGAGCAGTCTACAAACAAGAGCAGCTTTGTTTTGCTTTAATAGATAAAAGCAACAAGTTTATTTTGTTTTAAACAGATTGTGTGTCCATTTTTCGTAAACCATTTAGAAAGCACATTGCTGTGGGCTTCCCAGTGACAAATACACTGAGGCACCAGCAAGTGACAACACACTCTGTACTCTTTGACATGGATGAAAGAATTCCATTCAACTTTTCTTTTCTCTATCTGGAAAGAGAAACATCTGAGAAAAGTACTTTTTAAGCCCTACTTCCTGAGAATGAATCTTAAATTATGTTCTGTCTGCAACTTCATCTCTTTCTCCTCCGTTTTCTTTGCTAACTTTGGGTGACATTGGTCAAAAGCGACTAAAACTGACAGAGGTCCCTTAACTTTAATGAAAATAAGTGGATGATTGAAGGACAAAAATAATAAACATCCCACGGTTAAAATGGCAGACACTCAGCCTTGCATCAGGAAATCCACAGAGCCATCACCACTAAAGGAGAACCTGCAGAAAACAAGGTGAAGTCGGCTCCGTTCTCACACCACCACCATTTATCTGCTTACTTTCTCCATCCTTTAGTATTCAAGACATCCCAACTCTAGCAACTCTTATGTAAGCATTCAGTAAATACAGACATGCTTCCACTGGCAACTGCTGTGACAGCTGATCTTCACACCACAGTATTATCTTAATAAACTCTCTCTCAGCCCCAGGGTCTTTGTTCTCACACAAATGACCTACAGTTGGTCACCCTGGATCTTACACAAAGCATGACGAGCACAGGGGTTATATGAGCTAATTGCATAGTGACTGCAAAAATAGCATGCTTTCCTCTCTTCAGCAACGTGTTCTTTCTCTACTGAAAACAATTCAAGTTAATGACAGAACTGTATATCTGGATAACTCTATCATTAGTTAATATTACCACCACGTGAGCTTGTCTGCACAGTATTTGACAAAGAAATTTGAGTTAAACAGCCTCCTCCAGAATGAAGACAATATAGGATTAATTATGTAACTTGCTACACATTTAGAAAATGAAGATGAATTTCTCTTTTATAACCTTATTAAAATCCTACGGAATAAGAACCAGATTGTAATCTGTTATTGAAGTATAACTCATAAATATCTTTTGAATTACTCAAAATTTAAATCACTGGGGATCTGAATCTTGCCCCATACATCTTAAAGGGATATTTGACTCATTACTCATGTAAACCTCCATGAACGCATAACACACAGGAACTAATTTGTTTTCTAGGAGAGTTCAACATTCTCTGCCAAAATAACTCATATTCTGGTACTTCTAACATACTACATTATTTTTATTGGTCTACGCGCTACTTTTACTACTAGTTATGGAGTAAACATCTGGAGAAAAGCAGAACTAGCATCTAATGGACCCTTAGTCTTTTTCCCACGTGCTTCTGAGAACTCAGGCAACTTTCTTCCTCTGACTGAAGACAGCCACTGGAAACACTACAAGAAGTCCATAAAGCATTTATTATTGAAAATACAAACCACAAACTACCAAACTAATTCTGTAACATGATTATTCCTCCAGCATGGTCCAAAACTGAAAGCACACAACTCTGAATAACATACACAAAGCACAGTAGCTGAGTCGTAAGTATCTAGACAGTAAGATCTACCATTCTTTTTGTTTATTTTCAGGGCTGCCTTAACAACTTGGATACAGATACACAAGCCTTTTTGAAGACAGATTCGTTTTCTCTCTACCTATGTTTCATGATGTTTTTGCACCAGCCAGGTCTGAATCTCAAGCTGTGTTAGCACAGGATCATGAAAAAGTGAATTTATCAAAATATCTCAAGCCTAACTGTGTAACGTGGAAAAACGCCCCACACTTGGCTGGACAGGGAAGAAAATGTCAAGCCTGAACCATCCATATTCAACTGCCAGTGTCTCCTACAACTCAACTGCTACACAGTCCACTGTTCTGACACAAACAGGAGTAACAGAGCTATCATCTGGATTTCAGTTTAAGTTAGGAAACCATGCTCCTTTTGACTGTCTCACTTCCTGTTATCCCACTCACTGTAGGGCTTGGTGAGAATCACAGACAAGCAGAGCTGGAAATGACCACAAAGCAAGATCAGTTGCATCCTTTCAAGGCAACACAGTTATATCTATCAAATTCTTAAAGACCCCAATGGATAAAGCCCCACAGTGCTCACACAACCCATGCTAGGATCCCCCTGCATCCTTACCACTAGAAAAAACTTTCTAAACTTTTTATTTCTTGCAACATATTCAGCCTATTACTTTTACAGTACTCACTGTGGGTATTGTAGATCTTTTTCCTTGTAGGTCAGACTTCTTCCTGTTCTCCACCTTCACGTAAAACATTAATCTTGCAATTCAGTTTTTATAGCCCCTGAG
>VZTN01000029.1:46468-288431 GCA_013400515.1 Erpornis zantholeuca
AGCGGGCCCTGCCGAGCCGCGGGAGGGGTGCGAGCTCCAGGCACCCCGCACTGAGCATCCTGCCGCAAGTTTTCCCCGAGGCCTCCCCCACCTCAAACGCCCCCTGTGCCACGCACAATATCCTGTGCAGCTTGAGGAGCTGCACCCCATCGGACGGGATCGCTGCTGTCTTTGGTAATCCTCCCGTAAGGAGTAGTTGCATATCTTATCTACAGAGGCTTTCACCTACCCTTTAGCCGTGGCTTCAAACCAGCGCATTTTAGGGAACACCCTTAGCCAGAGGGTCTGGGTTTTTTTGCTTATTCATTTCCCCGGCAGGAGACAACTCTCAAGGGTGGTAAGAGCACCTGACCTCACCTTTCATCCGGAAAGCCATGAGGCAGGTGGCCGAGGACATCTCTTCCCAGGACAAGACGCTGGGCCCAGGGGTGCTGGCAGCAACAAGTGCTTCCCCAGAGCGAAGCGCTGCTCCCAGAGAGGCTGTTAAGGAAGGCTTTTGCAGCTGCATCTCTGCTCCCAAGGGCGGTGCTGGCTAATCTGAACTCTTCTCGCTATTTGAAAGGGAAAACCTGCTTCTTTCCTGGCCTGAATTACCATGCAGGTTTGCTGTAAGCAGGTGTAGAGATGTAAGCATCTCTGTAGAGATGGTTTTTATTTAGTGCCGGAGAAAGCTTCTGTATGCCCATTTGTAATATGTTTCAGCACACTTCTAGGTGACGATTAGTTGGTAAGTGAAAAGTGGCTGTGGCTGAAAGGTGGCAACAAACATCAGGTATTAAAATACTGCACACGGTAGATATGATTTCTAGTGGTAGGAAGAAATTCTGATAGAAAAATCTCCTGCCTATTATTTTCTACAGTACTTCTTTCACCAAAGCAGTATGGAATTACATCCACAGGTGTTGGGCTAATTATGTATGCTTACCAGCCCATCAGTTTGGGTCTACCAGCAAGCACACTTATGCAACAGAAGCAATTTCCACACCACTGGGCTCATCTGATTTAAACAATACTGGCTTGTGTTGCCTCTGTGTGTAGTTTTTTTCCCTTGGCTGGCAGGGTTAGTGTCACAGCTTTAGTTTGAGATGTGACAACAAATAATACTGACACATATTATACCAAGCAACACAAGGACACACATGGAGGACAAAAGAAGGAAA
Source organism: Erpornis zantholeuca (assembly GCA_013400515.1). Taxonomy (NCBI): domain Eukaryota; kingdom Metazoa; phylum Chordata; class Aves; order Passeriformes; family Timaliidae; genus Erpornis; species Erpornis zantholeuca. The sequence continues at coordinate 47,629 of VZTN01000029.1, forward strand.
TTAATGCACTGATTTAGGTAAGGAGCAGGAGCCACTCTTGATCCAGCCATGCAGATGTGGATTACTTATTTCCTGACTGGTTCTTGCTTTGCTTTTTACTGGTAGGTAGCTGAATAAAGAAAAAGTTGCTGGAATAATTTCTGGTAAATGTAGCCCTGATAAAAGTAAGATGTAATTATAGCTTGGGAATCCGCTTCTAAGTTATTTACAATAAAACACACCTTATCAGTCTTTTAAAGCACAGTCCCTGAGCCTGTTCACCCCAAAGAAAGCACTTTTTGAAAAGCCCACAGAAATCCTGTGGGGAAATTCATGCACAACTTGTATTTCACCTGTAGTGTAAACTTGCAGAATCAAGGACTAGTTAAAAAACCCCACACAAACTTCAGGTCCTGCATATATTTTTGAAGTCTATTGCCTTTGGCTGTGTTTAATTTGCTTCTTCATCTCTTTCTCCTAACACTGAGTGCAATTGTACTTAGAAATACCCACAGATAACAACACAAGGTTTAACCACACTCCTCTTGACTTGCATAAGCCTTGGTTGATATAAAACAGAGGTAAAAGAAAAGATTTCTCCCAGTGTTGGTCTTGTTTAATGTAACAGACAACAAGTCATGTTTTCAAGCATGAAAACACTTGATAAAGTTATTTCATTTATTGCAATTTAGAGTTGTCCCCCCGTTCCTTGCCACAGAACTGCCTGGACAAGTGCAAGCACACAAGCGTGGATGCACAAATCTGCAGAAGAAGGTGTTACTGTCTTTACTGTATTTGACTAACACATTCGGCATTTATTTTTTATTTGCAGGTTGGTACAGAGATAAGTTCCAGCCAAGAACTCACTTTGTTATGTTCTGAATAGCTCTTGGGAAGTTGCTGGCTTGACCCTGGAGACTTTACAGTCTAATTTTTTAATAACTGAAGGATTATTTTTTTTAATTTAAAAAAGGACTCATTTTAGCTGTCGCATAAGCATGCATTATATCCCAAGACTTCAATCGGAGCTGCACAGACATATCTGAGAGCACAATTAGGCCCTCTGGACCTTTTAAAGCTTCAAAAATAGTCATGTGTAATTCCTTCTTCTGTGGATCCTGCAAGCTTTAAGAGATTTTTTGAAAGCTGTAAATTCCTATTTATCCACTAAGAGGCTCACGGGCAATCTTTCCCTAATGGAAATAGAACTGTAAAGCTGAAGCATTAATATACACAATATGATACATTAGGCAGGGAGACTCATCGGAGCCAACAAGAGGGCACAGCAGCCGTGGCGCGACGGAGCCAGAGCCAAGCAGGTTCACTCCGCTTTCTTGGCTTCCTGCATGCGGGGCTCATTATCTGATTTATATCATTAGTAGTGCACAGTTCCCTCTTTAAAAATAAAAAAAAAAAAAAAACAAAACAAAACGAAACAACAAACCCATCTGACCTTTGAATCCCTCATCCGCATTGGCTGGCAGCCGGTGCTGGCGAATCGGAGGGCACAGTTTGGTCTAAATGCAAGACAGCTATTCCTCAATAACTGCGCTGTTAATATGCAAATCTCAGTCCTCCGCCAACTGTAATCTCCCTCCTCTGATTGGCTTCAGTGATGACAAAGATCCAGGTTATTCGTTAGCAGGGAAAATATGCTCTCCAGGTTCCTCCTTAAGATGAAGCATTATAAAGCCTTGAGAACATGCAGGCTAGCGACAAACAACAACAAAGCAAGACAAAGAGAAGCCAAGAAAATGGCATTAGAAACACAGTAAAAGAGAAAGCTGCATTTAAAATTTTTCCTGATTCCTTTTCTTCTTCCTAGCTTTCCCTCGGGAGTTTTGCCAGTGACTGCAGATGGGCCATTTTTGTTAATTTTTTTTTTTCAACCCTTGCTTTCTACATATGATGTTGTACTCAAGTTCACAGCAGAAAACTTGAATTTGTTCTGAGAACGTAATTTCTGTGCTAGAAGGCATGCATGTGTCTGTCTTCATGAGTCAGCTTTGTTGGCTGGCAAACAATACTAGGCATTCATAATGTATCAACATGTATTGAAAAATATCAATACCAAAAATGGAATGGAGGAATTGAGCAAGAAGCCGTCCATGGTTCAATGCTTCAAAAGCCATTGCAAAAACCAGACACCAATATCCGTATCAATATTGGTTTATTCTTCACAGAAGGCCAGACTTAACTAACCTCTGAACTTAGTAGAATGCTCTGCAAGACATGAGCTGCTGGGAATGCTCATGCCAACTAAACTGTCGAGACAAACAGATTGCTTTCCATCAGCATCCAATACAGCATACAAGATTAAGATGTGTTCTGCATTACATGGAATAAAAATTAAATAATTCTACCAACTCTGGTAATGTTAAATTCTGAGGAGCCTTTGCAGAACTGGATTGGGCTTGAATGTCTCCAAAGCAGGTGTGCAGCCACTCTGCTCCTCCATCTTTGACTTTATTTTGTAAATTTTCCTTTGTTCTTGCAATTCACCTTTCCTGAAGCATAACAATGTGCATTGTATTCACTCCTGTACAGCTGTTCTGCTTCCTGCTTCAAGCTTGGAGATGAGATCAAGTTGGTAATTTCTTACATCAATGTATCTGGGTTGAAATAGTGTTCCCAGTAAAATCAGTATTAATTTTATCATCTATTTTGTCACAACTGTGATTTTGCTCTTCAAAGCTGGCAGCAGAGTGTTTTTGGAGGACAGGGCATTGATTTTAATTTCCTAATAAGATGAAGAAGGACAGGTGCTGTTAGTGTTCAGTGAGTGATTCTTTTCTTTCCTCAGGCTTTTCACCAAGGGGGAGCTAGATAATTTTTCTGCGGGTGGACAATCCCTCTGACTAAAAAGAAGCAGAGTTCTGAGAAGTACGGTAATCTTGTCTGTTTCCCACAAAGCAGGTAAGGCAGCTCCTTGTACAAATTACCAGACAAAAAGTGAAGCACACGTACCTGTGGGGAACCTGCAGTGAGAGTGTGATGGGGTTACCTGACTGCAAGTCCTTGAATACCTGGGAAGGATGGAGGGCTGAGCTCAGAGAGGGCTTCACACAGGGCTTTTGATTAACTTGCCACAAACAGAGATGGCTGTAAAAAATAGAGAGCTATGCCACAAAGCCACTTTCCTTTTCTGTATCACATTTCAGATACAAAGATAATGGGAACAGCACAAAGAAATGCAGGCAGATATCTGAAACTGAAGGTTAGAAGGAAAAGATTTTGACAAGAATCACGTAGGCTTCCCACAGCAAAGGTCAAATAGTGACCTCCATGCAAATTAATGCCACTTCAACTATTATAAAGGAACTTCAGTATTTCGGTTTCAGCAAAAGCCTGAAAAATGCATTATGCAATCCATTTATTCTATTGGGGATTTTTCCTATGTGGTTGGTATGACTATCTCTTTCAAATATATATAAGGATTCTCATTCAATAAATAATAACAAAGCTAGGAAATAATTAACTCTTAAATGTGTTCTCCCTAGTCTTGCTTTAGGGAGGAAGGGGAGAAAAAAACCTCTACATGCTTCAGCAGGCAGGGCTACAAGCAGATAATTGACACAGCCGTTGAGCCAGCACGGTGTTAACTCTGTTTTAAGCTTCCTCAAATCATCTAGCTTTAGAAACCATGTAACTTAATTGGATTGCTACAGACCTGACAGCTCCCCGTGTACCGTATGCTAACGGATTGCATCGCTGCTGTATGATCGGGTGCGCCAGCTAACGCTGCCAGTCCTGGGAACTGCCACTGGCCCAGAGCTTGGTTTTCATCTTCCAATCACTATCAGAAGATGAAAACAACTATGTTCCTCTCCTAAGTGTGAAAAATTAAATCTAGGAGAATTCAAAACCACCATGTATGGGAAGCAAGATATTTGGGCCAAAGCTCACATCATTGGTCATGTAGGTGATTTTCCACCCTGCGGCCAGTTCCACTGAAACTCCAGTTAACTCAAAGAGGCTTCTCAAAATAATCACTCTGACTTAGATAGGGAAAAGTCTTCTGAACAAGGTATTTGTAATCCCACAGGAAAAAATAAAAAGATGGTTCACAAGGCAACACCACATAGGCTCAGTAAACTCAGGTAGAGAGACGGTGTGGATAATGCAAGCTAAATAGCACACTGACAAATTCAAAAATGCAGTTTCAGTTTCCACATTAATGAAGCAAAAACTAAGAATATTTGTGAGCTGGAGATGGCCTCAAGGCATGAGTAACAGGCAGGTGCAAAATCATCATCAAAAGTCTGTGAGAATTAGGTGCTCCTCTGCCTCTTGAGTCAGAACACACCTCCCTGGCTTCAGAGATTTTTCAAAAGAGAAGATTGGTATTTTGACCTTTTTCTGTCTCTTTGCTTCTGATCTTCTGATTCCCTACTATACTTTATCACTATTCTGCTTATTTTGTAATTTTCATTTAGAAATCACCCAAAGCAGGCATAATCCTTGTTCTTAATTCTTATCCAGATGTTATTGCCCCATCTTGGGGCCGAGGGGAAAGCGGGTCTACACAAAGCACAGACTTGCTCATTTTTCCTCATGTAATGTCAATAAATACTTAGTTAAGTAGGTACTGATTATTTTGTAGACAAATACCTATTTTTTCAACAACACCACGGGTAATTTTCGAAACAGACAAAAGTAAACATTCTGCAAGAATCAATTTCAGTAGGCTAGTCCTAATGTTTGTTCCTGGGAGGCTAGAGAGGGTAGGTTTGTTGTTGTTTCATTTTTTTTGAACTGTTCATAGTGACATCTTCACAGAAAATTATGTATAAAGCTATTACGTCCAGACATTCTACTCTGAGGGTGCTATCACCATTTTCTCCTCAACTGTCCTTCTTTTTGCCTTAGGTGATAAGTAGTCCTTGTGCAAACCTATCAGATAGGCTGTTAAAGGATGATTTTTTCCAAACTAGACCATTCTTCAAGTCAAAGACTCAGCCTGACTACCTTGTTTGTGAAGACCTCCCTAAGTGAGACAATATAATCCTTCCACTGTTCTTTGTCATAAACACAATGCAAAGTTTCTACAAGCCATCTATACATCTATGCATACTCCCATCAAATAGTCCTTAATTCAAGCAACTCTCACCCCAAGATTGCACTTTGATGTTGTAAATAGTCTAGATTTTTACTAGGAGGAGATATTCTGATGTTTTTTTCCTTAGTTCAGCTGTCACTATAATGCAGCCACAGGTAGGGTGGCTCTTTAGCAATAGACAGCAGTGCTATGTAATGTGATGATCGGGAATGGAAAATAGAGACTAATGTATTCAGCTGAATTGGCAACTGAAATTTCCATAGGTGGAATATAATTACCTAAGCTGGCATTCTGCCAGGACACTGGGGTTAATATTATTACTCCTACAATACTCCCATTTATGAGTAATATGGAAAAAAAAGTAGCAACAGGATTTTTTAATTGAACCAGTGTGAACCCAGCTACAGTAGGTTGCAGTCCAATTAAAATTGACAACCCAGTGAAGCAGATACACATAACACAGAGATAAATATAGAAAATCCAAGTTGCTCTCTTTTTCTTTGTCTTCTCCTCTTGGTGTGTAGGGTTTTTTTTTCCTGCTGGATATTTCATTTCATTTTCTGAGTCTTTTGATGCCAGGAAACTATCATTGACTGGAAACACTCACTAGCTTTTTGCAGCCAGTTTTCATAACTTAAAATAAAGATGGAAAAATATATCCTTTTAAATGTTTCAGCATTTCATTTCTTTCCTTTTCTACAGCACACAGTATTAAAATTACATTGGCTGTGCAGCAGGAGATTAGAAAGAGCAACTGCTTTTAACCTTTAATAGTAAATGATGCTGAAGTCACTAAATCCATCTTTGAAGCACACAAAGTGCATGCACTATCAATTGAAAATGTGGAGTTAACCTTCAAGCAGGAAGTCTGATCCCCCACCAAAAATGCTGCAGAGGCTAACTCCTGAAAGGCAAAACTACTTCCTTTTCTCTTTCTTTTTTTTTTTCCCCTTTCTTTTGAGAAAAAAAAAAAACTTGAAATGGCATAAAATATATTGCATTGCTTACTCCTGGTTCTGTATTCTTTACTCACATGAGTATGTCTTTCTCAGAGACATAGAACCATGCAAGCAGCCACCGAGGTCAATGGGACTCCTGGGGAATTACTATTCCCTATCTGGCAGAGGTGTTGCAAGGCACAATTCATTAGTGTACTGAAGCACTCTGAGAGCCCTAGATAACAGCTGCTATATGTTGTAATAAAATACAACTATTCATTATTACAGAAGAGCCAAACCATGTTTGTAATTGACCATTGCCTGATTCTTTTCTGAAGTTATTGGGTTTGGAGATATGCCTCAAAGTAAATCTGTTATTTAACAGAATGAAGAAAGCAAAGCAGCAACGGGGTGTGTTTTAAGAGCAAAACAGCAGAAAGCTCCCCTGGGCTCTATCCTATTGACCTCTAGTTCCATTATTGTTTCTAAAATGTTTTTCCATTTAAGGCATTGCCACCGAGTCCTTCCCAGGAAGCTCTGGGAAAGAATATACAGTGAAGTATCTACAAAGCTTGTAATTAACATCTCTAAAAATGGAGGGTTGATTTACGTTTTACTGACAGCCAGGTTTAAGGGGGGAAAACCCTCCAAGCTTTGGTTGTGACTCTTCTATAATGTAATAAATGGTGCCATCTACTGGTTCTCTTTTGATAAGTGTCATGGTTTGTGCAGTGCAGCTACTGCAAGTGGCATTAAAACACCAAAGAAATCAAGCCAACATGACTGTAGCTAGCATACTTCTTGGATCTTGAGATGATTTACAGGAGTTTCCATAAAGCAAACAAGCCTAAAATGAAATAAGAGTAGTAGGAGAAAGAAAAATTGCAAGATGCAAGTAAGGGAGAAAAGGCAGAATTCCAGCAGACATGTGAAACTGGATTAAAGGTCAATACTGAAGACAGATACAGCTAAGCTGAACCAGATGCAGCCATCCCAGAGGATAAATCAGGGATGAGGCTCCTCAGAGAGAAGAAGAGAGCTTCCAATCCCTCTCAATTAATTTTCTGTTAGAAAAAGAACAGCCAATCGTGATATTTTTTTCCCTTCCGCCCACTCAAGTTCCTACTATTAAACAAAGTAGAAAATGTAAACAGCCCTGACAGAAGAAGTATACAGACAGACAAAGATGTTATGGGTCAATTTCTTTCTTACAGTTCAGTATTTTCCCTGATTGACACCAGGAGCAAGATTTGACTCTGGCTTATGCCTCAGGAAACCACATGAACTGTGAGTCTTCTACTATTAGGTGCACTAAGCAGTCTTGGCATCTCCTCTGGGGTCAAACTGGACTCACTGCATAGTGGAACTGCCACAGATACAATTTTTATTGATGCTGATAATGTATCTGGATAATTTGCTTGAAAAAGCAAAATTGGTGATAGAGACATTTTAGTCTGATTTCCTAAGCAAAAGACTAGTGCAATCACAGTGTCTGGCAAAGGGGAAACAGTTGCAAAAATACATACTTATATCAAGTGCTTCACAAAAAAGCAGAGGGGCTATTAGTGCTCCTTTGGAGGAAAAAGCATAAGCAAAAGTTCTTCTTAAATATCACACAACCCCAACAGATGCAAAACAACATGAAGGTGTTTTCCTTCAGTTTGACTTGGTGTAAAATATGTTTGTCATGGTAGTCTTCACCCGGTAAGAAACAGGTAAGTGGGAAAGGATGGGAATGCATGTTATTGGGGCTTCTATTGCTGCAAATGGAACCCACACCAGAGCAAGTTACAGCTTCTTGGGCTTCAGCTTTATTTCCTGTCAATGAAGATTATGTTTATCTGTGCCTCATGGAGTGATTTTGATTTTAAAAATATAAAAAGTTGGAAAGCATTTCTTGACAGATGTAGTTTCCACAGAATATTCTGGGTTGGGAGGGACCCACAAGGACCATCAAGTCCAACTCCTAAGTCAAAGGCCCATATGGGGATCAAACCCACAACCTTGGCACTTTAGCACCATACTCTAACCAGCTGAGAATCACAAGTGCAAAGATAGTCAGACAACTCTCACTGCAGAGTCCCATCTCCACTCCTGGACAACTAGGTAAGATTTCAATATAGTCCTCAGGAGTAGGAGTTTTGGCAACAGACACATACAGGAATTTCAGGCAGTGAAACTCCATTTGGAGCTGTACTGGAAAGGACTGGGAACACTGGAGTTTCTGTGCAAAGCCTTTCAGACAGCCCTGAAGATGAGAGGCTTCTGAAATGTAAAATCATAAAACACAGGTTAAGAATCCTATTGCCACATGTGTAATCATGACTTAGAAAAGTGTCATGGGGGCCACAAAGAAGTTTATGACAATAAAAGTGGTATACATTTTGTGATTAGCAGGGAAACCCAGTCTTGCAGACTCTGTTTTCATGTCAATGTGTGCAAACATTTTATCAGTTTAGTTTACCCAGTAGTTGATGGCCTGGTATCACAAATCCAAAGTTCTAATGATTTGGTATCCTACTACATACAGGACAAGGCTTTCATGAGTCTCCCTTTCCATTTTTCATCAGTCCCAGATTAGTGTAAGATTTTAACCTAATGATGAGGGTATTCAGCACGTTGATTCCTTCCACCACACAGGGCAGTTTCTGTCCCAGTATGGATGTGAAAGGGTAGAAGCTCTCTTTTGCCACCAACTCCAACCCACTGTCTTAAATGGCCCCCAGCTTGTCTGTGGTGACATTTTGTTCAAGTAAGATGTAAGAGAAAAGGCCTAGCTCCTGTAAGAAAGGTGCTGGTAATACTTCCACTCTCCAGCTCCTGTAAGAAGTTCTCTGGACAATGTGTAGCACTGGAGAAAATTGCCACTTGCTGTTGTGCATGAAGGCCACAGCTTCCAGCTCAATTCCTGGCTCCAGGAACAGGCAGGGAACAAGCAAAAGCCTAGGCAGCAGATGGGGATGTTGCTAATTGGTCTGTTTTGATGCTGGGCCATCAGCTGACAGCCACTTCGCACTTCTCTCTCAGCAGTGACTTGCCATGTCAAAGAGCTACAGATAGGGGAACGATAACAAAGGAAGTGGAAACAGCAATCACTTCAGTGCAGACAATCCTTTTTCCTCGACTGTGCTGACCAAATTTGCTGCAAAATGCTGTGAGGCAGCTTGGACTTGACAGACACCTTGCAGACCAAAAGATGTGATTTGTACTTCTTACAGTGTCGAGTAACGATCTTACATGAGTGTTGTAATTTCTAATGCATTTTTTCAGCTTTCTTAAAAAGCTTGGTGATAGTTACAAATGAAGGAAAGCAGAACGGGCTACCATATGTGAGAAATAATACACTGGGTGAAAACTACAGTGGCTCATAAACATGGGATTACAGCTCAGTAAAGGCTGTGAGTGCAACAGAAGTTTCATCGCAAAAGCAAGATTCACAACCAGGAGTGGGAATAAGACTGCAGCTGAAACTGGAAGAGAATTCAGGAGCATGCTGGAAACAGTGGAAAAGTTTGAGAGCTGTTACAACAAACTGTTCCAGTTTAAAAAATGGCACCAGATTACAGTCTTTATACGATGTAAGTCTTCAACTTCCATATTTTTTTCTTCTCCAGAGATTACTGACTACAAATCTTAGTAGTTTTGCAGTTACAATTGTGGCATTGTCTTCTGTAATGTCCCTGCCATATTTTACAGGCTCTGGGACAGTAAATGACCATGATTATACTGCTTAAGCGGAGGTACAATATCAGAGATTCTGTCTGCATTTCACTTTTGAGCAAAGTTGCTAAATACACTGTGTTTTCAAAGAATTTTTTTCTGGTTTTCATTAAAATGAAAGAAAATGAGTCATTATGGATCAGACATTTAACATGCAGTAAAACAAGGAAAATGTCTATTAAATGGAAGGAGTATAATGCCACAGGTGCCTAAAACGGAATTTTACTGTCCATGTGGTTCTGTTTAAGTATCTCACATGGAAAAATCACTCTCTAGCAGGCCAAGTTCTACTCTCTCATTTTTGATGGAGCTGTATATTTCTAAATATAGGAGATTGTCAAGACAAATGCTGGCAGAACCATCTGTGGAGTACCTCAACAGAAAAGGTAATTTGAAATTCAAAAGCAACTATTTGCCTTGACTTTTCTGAATGTCACCGCCTCTGTCCCAAAACACAGGAAGAAAGACTTTGCTGTGGCACCTCCAACACAACCAAAAAACTGTAATGAAGGACACCACTGCAGGGCAATTCTGCTTTCTTAGAGCAATTAATTTCACCAAGGCGCTTACTTGAGGAGAGGATGAATCCTTTGCTGCAGGTGGTCTCCTGCCCTGGTGCCCATTCCACTACGGAAAGTCTCTTTGCCATGCTGGCAAGGGGGCTGAGCTGCTGACACAACATCAAGCACAGGCTGTGCAGGGAGACAAATTACCCGGAATCCCAGCACTAAAGAATCACACCAGTGTATCTGCTAAGGAACATCGTTCCCTGTTGGAGTTTGCTAGGCACATCTGCAAAAGTAGGAGGGTTAATGGCTGTGAAACAGCCCATTCGCTTTCATGACTGCTAAATCCCTACTGAAAGAGTACTCCCACTTGGCTATCGATTCAAAGTAACAGTCAGGTTAAACAAACTTGTCCTCAACTACGCCCCAAAGACAATTGCTGTAAATGAATGAGGAAGAAATAAAGTGGACACGTATTTCACACTGGTAATTTGGTCTCAATAGCCAAAGTTTCCCTTTTGTTATCCCTCAAAAGTATGCCTCATTTTCCATTCAGGAGAGGAAAAAAAAACCTCAACCAATGTATTTCCAATCAAACATTTCATCATAATTATCTGCTTTTCTATTACACATATCTAAACTTTTATTTTTATTACACTAGCACATTTTCTTTTAGCAGATCTCTTTCCCATTTATAGTTGACCTTTTAGATATCATTAATTAAAAATGTTAGCATAAAAATATGTCAGCTCTTCTTGTGTTCCATTGCTTCTAAAGACAATGTTGAATTGCTGTTTCTCCGATCAGCTGCTCTTTCATGCTTTTATGACAGCTTTTGTGTTGTTTGTTTCCCAATGTACATTATTTTCCACACACAAGTATTGAAAGCAAACAAAATTATACTAAATGGTATCAGAAAATTAAAGCATTTGGGAAGGACGCTAATGAAAGTTCAACACTCCCTTTATATGAGAAAATTAGCACTCTTGAAGGTCTAAACAAAGCATGGTTAGGAATGTCTCTGGTGCCAATAACCTAAAAGGTAGCCAAAATCCCTTGTAAAATCATTTAGTAATAAGATGTAACATCAAGACAAAAAAATAAAGTAAGCATACAAGTATGAAAGAAGCCAAACATTTCGAAGCCAAACATTGCAAAGCCATTCAAATGGAAAGAAAGCCGTCTGCAGCTACTTAGGCGATATGAAGGCAAAGTGAGGTAGATTAAGTTTTCAAAGTGACAGATAAACACCCTACAGGTGTAACTGCCAATATATGCTTCCTTTTTCAAATCTAGACTTAGTGAAGTGAGAGGGTTTAGACTACACAAAAGCTGCAGTGATTCAGCAACTGATCTGTTAGATCCTACTTTTGACAGAAAACCAAAAAAAAGCTTTGAAATTCTTAATTACTACATTTCTTAAAATGGAATAAGCATCCTCTGTAGCTTCTTTTTAGGTATTGAAGGAAAGTAGTCAAATCCACCAAAAGACTGTGATTGCTATTAAAAACTGAAGTGGTTTTATTGTAATGATTTACTTTTGTAATGAGTTACTTGTGGCTTCACACTTTGATCCCCTTTTGAATAGTGAGGTGTTTCTTTATTGTTTTGTGAGTGCTAATTTCTGCAGTGCTGTGTTAAATCATTGTTATGCTGGTTTTCTTGAGCAGCAGAATGAATAATTGAATAATTATAAAGGAGAAGTTCATTAAAACGAGTACGGCTATAGAAATAACATTTTCCAGCAATTCAGGGAGGGGTTGTGTACAATAATACAAACAACTTGTTGAAAAATGTTTTTTTCCAGTCTAGAAAATAAAATCTTTCCTGCACACAGTTTCTCCCAGAAGCAGACCAGAGAATTACATCAACTACACTGGGATGACTTTCCTCTCCACACGCTTCTGTGAGAAACCTTACTCTGGGTAGGATTCCAAGTTTAGCCATAGAACTCCGCTGTTACTATGGGTAGCTCACCAAAACTCAAATTCTCAAATGCATGTAAAACCAGATCTCAAGGGTATTGGAGGTATAGAAACTGCTATACACCATTGCAGAATAACAGAATACTATACAGAGCCTGCAGCATAACATAGAACATTAATAAGAAAACTCTCTTTCACCTGGGACTTTCAAGACATTTCTTTCCTAGTGCAGAAGACAGCAAAATGCGGGGTCCCGTGGTGCTGAATACACTTGATGATTAGATCACAAAGTGAAGGTGTGGCTGCAGTGTTGAGCTGCATTGGGATCTAGGTGCTACCTCTCCAGCTGCCATACTTGCTGCTTTAAAAACCTTAAGCAGCTACTGCACCGTGTGAGGAAGCATTGGAGGCACCATGAAGCAAGCTGGTGCAAGACAAGCTTATCTGCTGACCACTGAGGATTTTTCAGACTTGGGAACCTAATGTTCCACTACAGGCTCTGTAGTATAAAAATGGACACAGGCTTATGTACTACTGTTTTCCTCTCCCCAGTTTCTATCACTTCTATTCATTGCAGCCTGTGTCTGTCTCCCAGTCACATTGCCCTGCTATCCTTGTCAAAGTTTATTATTTTGTTTCCAAACTCATCCTCATTTTCAAAGAACTGCTCAAAGTTTTTCTGGTTATCAGGTACTAATTTTAAAAGTTTAGGTGGCAAAGAAGACTCTGGAAATTTTCATTGATGCAAGTATTGTTAACAACTGGTGAGGCAGTTCACATGACTGGAATGCTAAAGACCTTTAGATGAAATTTGTTGAGGGCAAGAGGTGAAGTAAGGAATGATGCAGTGGTAGTACTACAAAGACGGTGCTAGCCGGTCTGTATATCCTGATAATTCAGAAACTAATTGTGAATGTGCTAAAACATAAAAGACAAGAAGAGAATACAGCAGAGTAGGAAGGAGGGAAATTCTTTATAGACCATGAAACCATAGCTGAATTATTTCTTACGACTTGTCTGCAGTGAGAGGCAGGCTGCGGGGGAGCAATTGTCTTGCCATGGGAGAATTCAATTTCAGAAATGTAGCATGGAGGTCACACAACTTATTACAGTTTCTAAAATTATTCCTTGTGATCCTTTAACACGGAAAGTATTATTGCCCTCAGTGCAGAGTTACTCAATTATGGTCTCACTACGATGGATAGAGCTATATTAATTCCTGGCCTGGAGTCAGTCAGGGATAACGGGAGATAATAGATGGGATTTATGTCATGTAATTTTAATCATCTATCACAAGTTTGGAACTATTTGCCCTGGACTCCTTCTTCAGGCAACAGAGACAATGTGTTAGAAGGCAACATGCCACCCATCTCGGAGCCCTAGGAAGTTTCATCTTACCTCATGTTATTTATCCAAGAGGTAGATTTCTTTCCATCCAGATCCCCTCCATAGTCAATGCAAAGAGTAAGGTACCACCACAATGTGAGTTATTAAATTCTAAATAGGTGTCCAAGACAGGCAAGGTGATTCCCCTGAACATTAGCTGATGCTGCAAAATGGCTAATTTTCCAGAGCTGATGAAAATTGTGAGTCTGGGGAAAAGCAGATTAAAAAAAGCAAAAAGAGTTCTTTGAAAGGAGCAAAAAAGATGCTAAAAAGCAGAGTACTCCACCTGAAAGCGAAAACCTTTAGCTAAAAGCCTACTCTGGTTCACTGCAAATGGACATAGCTCTTAAAGGCAACCTCCCACTGCTCCCCAGTGTAACATACAGAAAAACATGACAATATCATATTGTTACATTATTTAATGTAATATATAAATGAGAAGATTGCAGCCCCGGAAACCAGTTGGGTAAGCTAGAAAAATGCAAAGGAAAGTATGTGGTCAGCAATAAGACAACAAAGAGCCTTTATAAACAGTGTTCTTCCAGCTGTGGTGGCTTAAGAATTTAGGGCTTGGATGCATCTTACCTTACTTTAGACATCAAAATATAGTTATTTACATCTGATCTAGTGACAGTTCACTCCCTTTACAGTCAACTAAAAGAAATAGGACGTTTTTGGGCACAATTCCTGTCATCTTAAAGCAACTATATAAAGCAGTTCAGATGCTACAAGTGTTTCTTTCCTTCCATGGTTATAAAGGAAGAACTATCAGAGGTGACTGGGAAAGAACTTGATATACCCAAGCTCTCCTCTGCAAAAATACTTGCTTGTTTTCCCAACTGCATCAGTTAACCCAAAACAAATGCATTAGCAATTAAAGAAGTCTTAGCTTAGCAACAATATGAACTTATAATTTGAGAGATGGTAATAATTTTAGTAGAGATGCACGAAAGGTAGGTAGTGTATTACTAGTGCACCTGAGGCAGGGTATTCCAATCCTTTACTTTGACAGATATGACAAAGCCCGAGGATAAAATTTTAATCACGAGCCTCAGATAGCTTTTATCCAAGGGCGTTGAGAAGGCCACTGGTCTACTGGTATAAATTTTATAGGAATGTTATAAAGTTAGGATTCAATAGATTAGAATTCTGTGCCAATACTCGAAAAAATCTAAAAGTCAGTCATTACATGATGGTTATCCTGAAACTGTCCTGCCTCTCCCCGTAAAATCCCCTGCCAAAGCTGAGTCATTTGCTCAAAAGCATGTAGCCATAAAAGAAACTTTTAAATATGTATAAACAACAGACTGACTGGGCTTTTTCTAGGCTTATATCACACGAAGTAGATATTTAATTGAGCCTTTTAATTTAAGGGTAGTTGCACTAGGATTCCTTTGAAGCAACTGGGAAGAGCCAGACTATGCCATAAGGCATGCAAGAGCTGAATCAGCTGCAGGATGCCTTTCTCTTGTCAAGTATATTGGGAGCCTCAAGCACTGAAATTCATACCTTATGTTTCAGCTTTCCAGAACACTGACCTTGAGACAGAAGTGCAGTTTGAGGCCAAAACATTCAGCCCAGGCACAGTTATTTAAGAAGCCTATCATCAGTTTTAGTCAGCTGTGAGTCTGATCTAATCACTCTGAAATATATTCTTCATCAAAGAGTGGGAAAGACAAAGATCTTAACAGAATAATTCTTACTAAGAAGATAGTGACCAAAGGAAAAATTTGTAGCAGACTGCTTTTAGCTGACAAAATAAAATATTTTTAATTATTTTATGAGAAAGAATGTTCTTTCCTTATGTTTGTAGTGGATTTTGCATTTTAACTGAGATTAAAACAGAAAGACTAAGAAAATTTGCCAAATTCATCCTCTTTAAAAAGCAGATAAAAATTTAAGAATAAATACATTGAATCCTCCAGTTGTTGTAAAAGTTGGAATTCGTAGCATCTCCTTTTCATCCTGTACTTTTAGAAATAAAATAGCATTTAGGATTATACATCGTCTTCTGTAGAAACAAATGTTAACTCTTCTCACGATAAGGATTGACCTTCAGAAGCGGAAGGCTCCTTCACCATGCAAGAAGACATTTCACCACTAGAGGGAACTATTGGACTTCAGTGGGGGGAAGCAGCAACTGCGTTTCAACCACTCCGGAAGAGACTGCACAACCTTGCTGAAATCACTGCAAGTGATACATTGCGTTAATTAATACGACGTGCAGATGACAGAAAAACATCGAAACTTTTACGTGACAGTCAATAAGTATTGAATATATGGTATATGATATTTATAATAAAATGAGAGATTAAGAAGCTTGCTGCTCTTGGAAAGATTTAGAGAAAATTTTACTGAATTCTGTGAAAATATTGAACTATTTTAAATTAAAAAGCTACTGAAAAAAAGGTAGAAAGAACTCATGTGATTTCCTAACAGGAGAAATCTCTATTCAGTACAGAGCATTGTACTTTGCTCTTTATCATAGCAACCATTTTCAACAAGAATTATATTTAGTGACACGGTAAAGCTGTCTCTTCTGTTTGCTTTCACAGAATCATAGAATGGTTTGGCTTAGAAGGGATTTTTAAAGGCCATCTAGTCCAACACCCCCTGGAATGAGCACGGACATCTTCAACTAGATCAGGTTGCTCTAAGCCTGGTCCAACCTGACCTTGAAAGTTTTCAGGGATGGGGACATCCACCACCTCTATGGGCAACCTGTGCAAATGCCTCACCACCCTCATTGTAAAAATCTTCTTCCTTACATCTAATCCAAATTAATGCTCTTTTAGTTTAAAGCCGTTACCCCTTTGTCCTATATGCACCTGTAAAAATTCCTTCTCCAGCTCTCCTGTAGCTCCCTTTAGTTACCTGGAAGGTGCTGTAAGGTTCCCCCAGGGTCTTCTCTCCTCTGGGATGAAGAAACCCAACCCTCTCAGCTTATTCTCAGAAGAAGCATTCCAACACTCTGATGGATCTTCATGGCTTCCCTTGAATCTACTGCAGCAAGTCCACATCCTTCTATGCTGGGGCCCCCAGAGCAGGACACAGCACTCCAGGTGGGGTCACACCAGAGAGGAGCAGAGCAGAGGGGGAGAATCCCCTCCTTGCACTGCTGCCCACACTGCTTTGGATGCAGCCCAGGACAGAATTGAATTTTTGGGCTTCAAGTGCACATTGCTCGGTCATATTCAGTCTCTCATGCAGCAGCATTCCCAAGACCTTCTCAGCAGGGCTGCTCTCAATCTGTTCGTCTGCCAGTCTGTGCTGTTGGTTGCCCCAATCCAGGTACAGCATTTTGCACCTGGTCTCAAACCTCATGAGGTTTGAGCCCACTGTTTGAGCTTCTCCAGGTCCTTCTGGATGGCCCTCTTTCACCCAGATGGGGCATGTGCAGTACATTTATCTTTCTTTCCAGGGGTAGGGAATTTTTTAAAATCTTGTTTTCCTTTTGCAGTGGTTAAATTTTTTCATTTTGTCAGGTCATTACATGTTGCTTCCTCTAAATGCTAGGAAAAGCCAAATGAGAGGACTGTATATGGCATTTTGAACAGGCTGTGAATTGGTTTTGCCCAATCCATGCTTCTAAGGCTGTTCCTCAAAAAGTCACTGCCTCCACATGACTCAGAGTTATGTGCTACAGCAGCGCTTTAACAAAGGATCTAATTACTTTGGTAGTGATATATTAATGCATTTCAGAAAATCAGGTAAGACTTCTGAAATTTGTTTTTTTTTCCCACCCTCAGCAGCATGATGCATCATCAATGCATGACGAGGCCATGATTGCTCTTCCTCTGAAGCATCATTTAAGATCCACGGTAGAATATCATGCACTACTGTCACACTCATGCACACAGCTCTGCAAGTGACTCTCCTGAGGGACAAAGCAAACAGTTAGAGAGGCAAAGCAGCACAGCACTGGTGTCTATCCCCAACCCTCCTTCCCTCCTCTGTTGTTCTGTTGTTATGTTGCTTATCTGATGCAGCCTTGATAAGAACAGTGATTTTAGCAGGTATGTCTGCATTATGTGACACATTTCCTCTGCATCTGGCACCTGAGGTTGTTGAGTCACATGAAAGGGTTTCCTGTGTAGCATTGACTTACAGCATGGGGAAATACCTCCCTTTATCATACAGCAGTACATTTGCTGCATGTCATGAGTGATTCAACAGCTGTATATTTTCCCTGTCAAGTGTGGAATTCCCCTGGTATTCTCCTACTTATTGGCAGTATATTGTTGGAACAAATCTACTTTCCTGTGCTTTAAAGTTTTCCTAGGTGGTGAGTAGGACTCGTTGGCTGATAAGTTTTCCCACATATAGTTATTTACATACCCACTCTCATTGCTGTTTTTCTGTTCAGAGTGGGCAGTCACTCCTCTTGCCATTCTCTGCAGAGCACTGAAGCCAGAAATTCTTCCATTAGCCCCACACCCATCCTCAGAAATGACTGATACAGGTTTGGCAGCACAGTTCCCCATCAGGAGCTGGGAGAGCTTCATGTAATAAGAATACAAAGTTCATTCACTAAGTTATTTCCCAAAAATAATAAACCATTCTCCTATTGTCTGTACTTGCTTGCTAAGGGGGAAAAAATGCCCTGAAATCAATCTGCTACTGTTCAATGTTGTACCAAGAAAAATATGCCTCAGCAGGTTGCCAGGATTTGATGAAGCTAGACGTTGTTATAAAAAGCTACATACACTTCTCTTTTTTTCCACTTGTTGTACAGAATGCTGATAGTTTAGAGAAGGCAGTAATTTATATTTCCTTGTTTCAACTTACTGTGTTTCCCAAGGTGAAGTTTTCTCCCAATTAACTGTAATTCCTTAGTAAAATGTTTATACCTTTCTTATATTTATTTTCTGTTGAACACTGAATGTTAAATTTGAAATGCTGCACTTGGGAAAACACATAAGTACTTTGCAATACAAGTTCTGTTTAATGCAAGTGTGCAAAATGTGTTTGATCCTCTAAAATGTGGTGTTTAGCACTGAATACAGATTTCAGGTGCAGTCAGTGGCTAAAGTAAAAGTTTGGTGGAAACTGAGGACAAAGCTTCCAAGATTAAAAATGAATCAACTCATGTTTTAAGTTGAGTTAAACACCCAAATAATCTGTTTATGTGCTATGAGAGATTATAATTGTGGCATTTAACTCCATGCTAACCCACTGCCATGGATAGTGATGTGGGATGACAACAACAATCAGTCTATGTATGTAATAAAACTTACTCTTTCAATATACCTATTTAAATAGACTAAGTTGTGTCTCAAGTACTCTGGTAACTACTGGGGATTCCCTGCTAACAGCAGAACTCTGTCTCAAAAAGATCCTTGGCCATTTGTGATTCCTTCCAATTCACATCCTGGTTTTACCAAGAAACTCCTCTGTGAAGGCCAGAAAGGAGCTGTTGCATGGTTTAGCTGTGTCTCCATATGAATGGAGGGAACTTTGGAAATTAAAGTACACCTCAGCTTCTCAGCCTTATTGCCACAAAATGTAGCTATAGTTCAAGTATGCATACTGAAAAAGCAAGCTTTACACTGAAGAAAAAGGAGGAATACACCTTTGGTAGCTGAGATTCCAAAAAGGGTCAAGGGTCCCAGTAGGCAAAAACATGGGCTCTCTTGTAAAGAGCAAAAGGGAGTATAAGAAAACTTAGACCTTAGATGATAGGAAGGTGTTTGTATAGAAGGGAACATTTCCTCCAGGTGTAGCAGTAAAGGGAGTACTACACACAGCCCTTGCATGCACCTCAGTTAAATTATATTAAACAACTTCAAAACATGTACAAAGAACCATAGAAGTAATTTGAGATACTGAAAATTACTGAGATTTATGAAAAGGAACAAGGAAGATGTAAGTTCAGAGTATTTAGTTGAGATGAGTGAGTCATTCTGTACATGTGTGAATGCACAGAAACTGCCCTAATACCCAGGGAAGTAATAATGAACACCTTAATTGGTCAGAAAGAAAAACAAAGGTGTGATATTTTTGTTTCATTAGAAGGTTTGTATTGTTTTCAACTGGTAATAAATGCAAAGCTAAACTGTGATATTAGAACCATGGTAATAGATGTCAAAGTGAACTTAGTTAAAGTAATTTGTGCGGCTAATACAAAACACATTTTGATGCACTAATTGCTCTTGAGCAGAAATAATTAGAAACTAAATTAGTTTCTAATTAGAAAACTAAAAATGAAAACAAGATAATATCAAAGGTAAAAGGCATACTTAAGGGTACATAGTCTTAATATCCCAAAAATGTTGGATGTTGCACTGCTTTTGGGGGTATACATTAAGCTAAAGTTGTTGGTCAGATCTGGCAATCAATAGCTTTGGAAGGCCTGAACTATTTAACCCCTGAAGAAGACAGCACATCAGTATTTTTACTTATGTCATTGTACTTGAGATAAAGTAGACTCATTTCACCTGATGGATGAATAAACTGAAATTAGGAATCATGCAAAATAAAAGAAGAGCAGTTAATCACTGAAACTAACAATAGCACAGTAAATTTTCCAACTTTTCAGGTCTGGACCCTTTCTGGACATGCATAAAATGGATGCTATTTTGCTCTGTGTAGGGATAAACAGTTGTAATGTCACAGTAATGCACTACATACTCAATAACACTCAATATTCAGGACATATGGTTACTATAGCATAGGATATTGAAGATTTTATTTCTACTTTATTGCTTTAATGAAAGCAGCCTGTTTGATATTATTGCAATGGAAAAAGCCAAAAAGACTTGAGAGACTAACAATGTTGAGAGAGTGCCTTAAATGAATCAGGATATTGCTTAAAATAACTTTATATATAAAGTGTGAACTAACATATTAAGGGAAATGTAAAGATACATGAATATATGAAGATAATAATAGTACTGCATTTTAAGCTTTTCTTTCCTAAGATAACAATATATAGGCAGTTCAACATTTTTCACAGTAAATAGTCAAGTCTTCATTTTATATTCATGAGTAAAGGTAAATCTAAATTATTCAAGACAACACCTTAAATAAAAAGCTACTTTTATAGAACAGATAAACATTACAAGTTATGTCCAAGCAGAACTACTGCCTTAAGTGTAAGAGTAGAGTAAGTACTGTAAATTCTTCAAATGCCAAGCATATAATAAAAAAAGGTAAAGGAAAATGGCTACTCTACACTACTATTTTAACAAGAATTTTTAATAGATTGTCATTTTTGTTGAGGCATCTTAGATCTTTAAGCCCTTAGATGTTACATGGCTGATATTTGTTAAAATTCTCTAGAAAATAAACTCCTCTATCATCAATCATCTATAATGCATACCTATTTCTTGAGGGTTGAGTTGTTCCATTTTAAAAGCTGTCCAGCTGTACTCTCTTTACCTACTCACTCCTCTCTGCTAATATCTATTAGACCAGTTGAAGTCAGATTATTTGAAGCCCAGTTTTGAGTGTACCTGTTCCAAAGCCCTTTATAGCTGGACAGCCTTTATCCCCTTTGTCCCCCATGACAGAACATCCTGGCAGAATGTAACATCTTCTATATGAGTTTCCCATGCAACAAAATATAGGCCATCAAAGCTTTCAGAGTTCCTTATAAAGTTGCCATAAAAAGGGATGTGGATAAAAGATAAAAGAATTTTGGTCTCAGGAGTGCAAATAGACACCAATATTTATTTCTCTGTAGGAAAAGCAGTATATCCCAATCTTCAGAGACCATATGAAATATAAAGGAACTTCCCAAATCTTGTTTGGTTGACTTAAAATAACTTTATAGATAAAACTGGCACGTATTTTGAAAACACCTGGAAGTATCAGTAACTTTCTTCCTGAATAGTTATTTCAGAACAGCTAACTTATTATTGTGGCTATTAGTTGAGGCCACAAAATGAAAGAGAGAAAAACTTTAAAAAGAAAGAAATCACTGAGGCCTGACCTAGCTATCAGGCTATTTAACAGTTGTAGCATTTCCACAAAAAAAGCTCCCCCGCCTGGAAAAGATTAGCCACATTCTAGCTTCGTTAAGTTTGTTACATGATGTTTTGTAACTCTGCTACTCCAAGACACTTTCTTAGTTCTGCAGCCTTCTTCTCCAACTGCTGAATGTTCCAGTGCCATTGTCTTTTATTTGAATGGACTTTGTTCAGTTGGCAATGCAAACGTTTTAAAATAGCATCATATCTCTTATTCTGTACCTAAAAAAAAAAAAAATCACTTCAAAATTTTGTTCAAGTAAAACTATTTACAGAGGTGAGTTCAGCTCAGCTAATTCTGTCCAAGTATATATTCTGACATTTGACCAAGTCACCCCACATTTACTGTCAACTTAGGACAACCTGAATCAAGCCTCAGTTTCCCATTAAGGAAAGAAAAGCTTTGTCCTACTAAGACCTTAAGTGCAAAGTTCAGTTGGTATCTGCTCTGTAGATTTCTAAAATTTAACAAAGTAACTACCACCCAAGGACTCAACATGTCACAGCTCTGGCAAGGCCTTGCACATGGAAGATTTCAGGCTCCAGAATGAGAGGTGAGAAAGAAGAAATTTCCATTCTTTGATAAGGATGTTTGGGTATAAATGAGAATACAAATGAGGTAACCTCGATGGCTACAGCAGCACCTTTGTAGCTGCACTGCATTTAAAATGGTACATTTTTCTTAGACAGGCAATACTGTGGCCATGAAAGACTGTCAGTTCTGCTCGTGCTGCTGCCTTACGTAAAGAATGGCTGCTGCAGACAATCCTCTAAAAATTTGCATTCTAAAGTGTTAAAAGAATGAAACATTCACTACAATAAAATTGGAAATAACAGGCATTCCCTTAATGAAATTTGGGCTGACTTACCCTAGTAAATGGCATATGAGTGGTAGTGTATAATTACTCTTGTGTCTGCTTATTGAAGCATTATTACACTGTATTTCACATGCACATGATGGTGTACAGCTGCAGCAGAACCACAGTAACTGCCAGTGACTTCCTGCAAATCTCGCTGCCTAAATTTCACAAATAATAGGGAAACTTCGTCACTGGTGTTCTGTAAATTACACTGCCTTCTTTTATTGGTGATGGCTTGTCTTCCTGCATGTTACCTCACTCTCTGCTATAATAGTTACAACTTTTCGAGGGGTGCTGTCAGATTCATTCATCCGAATGAGTGCTTGGGGCATCTGCATTGCTAGGACTACATTGTATGACACTGAAACATCTATGATCAATAGGATCTGCTTTTTTTAGAAATTAATCTCTAGCATCGTTATTGGGAACAGTCTGGCACATCTGCTGAGGGAGGGAACACTAGTTTATGCTTACTGGAGACAGGGGAGGGATGACATTGTGCTTTTTATTGGGTCTTGTGTATGTGAAAGTCAAACACCAGAAAAAAATTGTCTGGGCACTCCACCACCAGGGTTGTTTAAGGACAGGATAGGCAAGCATCTGCCAAGAATAATATAGTCAGACACTGACACTGGAAAAAGACGTCAGCAAGGGAACAGACAGCCTTTTGGGTTGGGTTGGTCTTTTTTTTTTTTTTTTAAATTACTTTTACATAACAACAAATTTTCTATTATTTGTGGATATATTGAATTAGTCCTTATGACTGAAGCCTTGAGCCCAAACAGATAACCACCCTGATTTCTTGCTGATATCCCTGTCCAAGACTCAGAACAGGATCTGCTTTCCAAGAAATGGGTGATGGGGTTGGTGTTCAGGAAAGAAAGAGAAGGTCCACAGGCTGCTTTAAGAATATGCTGAGTTGGAAAGAACCCATCAGGATCATCAAATCCAGCTTCCAGCCCTACACAGGACATCCCCAAGTGTCATGTACCTAACAGTATTGTCTAAAAGCTCCTTGAACTCTGTCAGGCTGGTGCTGTGACCACTCCTCCGGAGAGTCTGTTCCAGTACCCAACCACCCTCANAAACAATTACATCAGTTGTCAGCAGTCTGTAGCTGAATTCCACCACCACAGCTCAATCAAACCTCATCCATGTGCCTTGTATCTCACTTTATTCCTATGCTTGACTTGAGTATTCTTTCTCAGGCTGTGCTGAGGACTGCTGGGTATAAATGTCCCTGTCTATCCACTGTCAGTTCTTATATTAAAAATTGGACTGTTTGCAGGAGAGTTCTTAACAGAATGTAATAAACCCTGAAAGGTTTGGGCTTTGAACCTGCTTGCTTCTGAGACAAAAAGATCATATAATCCTAACAACTAAGAACAGGTTAACCTTCACTATTTAATTAAATTGATTTTGATAACAGAACAGAAAATTATTTTTAATTTAATTTAAAATTTAATACCTAATTTAAATTTGGCTTTAGAGAACTTTCTTAGGATGATGTTGCCTTGGTAATAAAATATTTTTTCAAATGCTGAATAGCAGACCTATTCTAAAGCAGCTGTGTTTTGCTTTTCAGGCTAAAAATTCTCTCTGTTCTCTATTGCATGAAAAAGAAAAGATCCTTTCTTCCTCCTACATTTTACAATGGGCAATAGACCTAACCTTAAGTCAGTTAGTCTTTATATTTTTAACATTGCTCATTAAATTTTGTGGCATTTATTTGAACTGACAAGATAAATGGTATGAAATTTCCAAATGAAAAATTATCTAATCATACAGGGTATTTTAGTAAGGAACAAAATGAAAAATATAGTTCAATTATTTAAAAGAGAAGGTTTTAACTATTGATCAGAATTTTATCTTGTCAGCTAATTAGGAGCTGCTATGTTATTCCTAATTTAATGTCAGCTCAAATTAGGGAGATTCATGGGAAGTCTATTTTCTTGGTGCATTTGATTCTTATACTGATGAATTATCAAGTCATGAATAATCAAGTTAGCAGTGAAATGTGAAGTATTTCAGAAGTATTACAGAAATTTTAAAATGTGCAGTTTCCTTTACTACCATTCAGTGACATTTTTCTTTTTTGGGAATCATTCCAAAAGTTCACAGATGTACTCCTTAAAAGACTTCAGAGAGAAATGTTGTTAACAATTAAGCTCTGAACTTTAGAAAGACTATCAGTACCCAGAATTTAAGACAGCATCATTCCTGCACATACTTGAACCATGTATAGCAAACAATGGTGTATAAAGTACTTCAAACTTTATTCGCACTATCTACATTCTGTCAGGAGAACTGCAATTAAGATTTATTCATGTGACTCACCTCAATTTCTTTTCTAAGCTTAGCATGCTTTTTCTTCTCTTCTTCCAGCAAATCTGTTTTATTATTGATGGAATCTTTCAATGCTGTGATTTCACTTTTTAAAAGTGTGATTTCTTCCTGCAGATGTAAGCCAAGATACAGAAATCCACTCCTTAAAAGGCTGCACAGTACATCTATTAAGCTTATTAAAAATGTCTCATTTTAACAGTCTCAATTAAGAGAGATGAGATAAAGTTCTATAATAAGCAATTTCACAATAAACCTATTAATACTAATTAAAATGTTAATTTTGGAAGAGTAATTAAAATTAATTATGAAATATTTTATAACATGGTTTTAGACCTGTAAGAATATATACTTTTGATCTGTAATATGAAAACTACAACAATACAGGACTTTGAGCTCATTTTGGTGGTCTTTGTTTAAAATGTAATTAACTGCAAAATGGAAGAATATTTAATGTAATATTTGAGATATATTTTTCTTTCTCATAGGAAAATACAATGATAATTAGTTTTATTTATCATTATTGAAAGATCTGTAGTACAAACAAATTTTCATCAATTTACATTAATAGAGTATCATCAGATTTTCAATAATGCAAGGTACATCAAAGCTGAAATCTGTGATCCCACTTCAACTTCATACTTTTGTTTGTCCACATAGTGGCAAAATTTTGTGGTGAAAAATTCCTGTGTGGTTGTTTTTAGTAAACACTGCGATTGGGTCAAGTAAAAACAACAGTGTTAGATTAGAATACCAAACATATTTTTCCTTTCTTCTTATTTCTATCACCGTCTCATCAAACCTACCTCCTGCTGGCAACCAGCTCAAATTTATTTTGTTGACAGCAAAGTTTAAAGGATATTGTGTTTTTACCTGAAAAATGTAAAAATATGGCAATCTTCTACAGAATTCTGAAAAGTGTCCATGTAAGTCTTCCCAAAGAAAAGCTTAATTTACAGCTCCATAATATTTTCATATTTGAGTTCATTAGATCACACAGTATAAACCTTTTTGTTACAATATTACACAGCTAATAATAGATGATATTTTTCACTGCATACTGAAATAAAAATTTCTTCAATTAATGCAGCATTATAAATTACCCATATTCTCTTGTAGTCAGTCTCTCATGAACCATAAATATATTAGACAATATAATCATATTATATAAACTGTGTCAAAACCATTTCACATAAAAGGGAAGAATCAAAGAGGAAATATAGTACCTGCACTTGTTTTACAACAGATCCTTCTGGATTCTGCAGATCACATGTTAACTCCTCTTTCTTTGTCTTTAATTCTTCAACAACAGCTTTCTTTTTAGCAAGTTCAATCATAACTGGCATTTTACTTTCCATCTCCCAAAAGAGATGTTTATGATCCTTTATTTTTTCCCTATATTCATTATTTCTTGCAAGTATAATCTCAAACTCCTCTTGTAGAATTTCTGCATCACACCTCAACTTTAAATTTTCAGAATACAGGGCTCTGACTTGGGCCTCCAGATTTTCACACTGATATTTTGTCACTTCTATGGCATCATCTTGCAGATGTATTTCCCTTTCTGTTGTCTTTGTTTCTAAAAGAACAGAATTCATTTCTTTTTCTAGTTCCTGACACTTTACCTGTAAAATATTTAAGCGTTCACTTTAAGAACATTTTCTGGGGAAAGATATGAAGTATCTAGTTAAACACTGTAATTCAAGAGTCTTCTTTTTCACTTCTCTAGTGTGGTTTGAATGGAAGACTTACATTTCTTAATACCATCACCTTAGAGGCACAATGCAAGAATATTATCTTAGTCTTCTCCCCTTAGATTGAATCTAAAATATGAAATAAGATATTCTTGAACTCACTTTAAGTTCCTCACATTTGCAAGATTTATAGGATGTGGAAAATCAAACCCAATCCTAATGTTTGCTGAAATCTGGTGAAGTCCTAATCAGACTAAAAATAGCTAAAGATGCCAAAAATCCCTTGCAAACCCACACAAACACATAGAGGGGTGTGTCAAGTGATGAAGCTTAACTAGACTGTTCAACTGAGGTTTTTAATCCTGCCTTCGTCACAGTAGTAGTTGAGAGTTGAATTAACCCCAGGTATTTTCAACCCCACAAGAAATATGTATCTAGTCCTAAAAATGCCTCTACATCATCTCACAGACGAGAAGTGAACAAAACCAGGAAGCAGCACTTCAACCCATCACAAGAAATCACAGATTCATCAGGGTTGGAAAGGGCTTGTAATTACCTAGGGCTTTAAAGTTCTGTGGGTCTTTTTTAAAACAGATACATGTTTTTAAATTATTTGATCACTGACTATTATTACCGCACCATCAGACGGTATTATGGGGTACAGGACAAAGCTTCTTGTAAAGTGTGGCCAGTTCACTGACATTCTTAAGAAAAACAAGCTTTCACTGCTACTTCAGAAATGTTATCTTTGTGCAAAATTTCAAATATCAATTATTTCAGTTGTAGAGCTATGTACAGATATTATAATTGGAACTCTCTTATTTCCATTTCTATTCTTCCATGCTAAAAAATGTCGACTGGTATAATTTTTCTCAGACTTAAAAGTAAGTATGATAGAAGTTTGATCTTGAAGGTTAAATAATAACTGAAAGCTTAATAAATGAGAAAAGAAATTATCACAAAGTCTTCAAAAAAACTACACACATCCAGTGTTCTACAAAATAGTTATGAATAATACCAGTATTTAATGACTATTTAGGATACCCACTTCAAACATAAGGGGGGAAAAAGTATTTTGTGTTAAAAAAGATGGTAAGAAAAAGAAATTACATAGTAGGATGAAAATCTGCCAAAAAAAAAAAGTTTTAAAATCCTTCCCTCACAATATCTTAGGAAATTACCACTAAAAAAATTTCAAATAGCTCTAATTTTTCATTTAGATATTGTGGGTTTGCTTTGTGGGTCCAGCTCAGTTTTCTTTTTTTGTTGTTGTTGTTGTTGTTTTCCAAGTAACAAACAAAAGTTTCACCTGCTGTAATGAAGACTTAGCTGTGTTGTGGCCTTACAAACAAAAACACACACCCACAGTTTTGGCTGAGCCTAAATGCCACACACATGAACAGAATAAGCTGCCTTACACTTATATGCACCCACAATGAAGTACCATCAGCTTCTCTTCTTCATGGAAATACTTCTTCATCTAATGAAAAATAATTGATTCAACTACTCTAAACAAGGTTTATTACCTGCAATTGGAAAAGAACTGTTTTGCTTTTTTCTATGTCTGACACCTGTGATTGCTGCTGCTCTGCAACTCGTTTTACAACTTCAGCTAGTGATGGGGAATTCTGCTTGGCCATTTTAGGCACAAGTGAAGAACTGGAGGGATAAGAAAGAGGAGAATTGCTTTATCTTCCTTCCATTTAGTTCCTGTTGATGAAACAATATTAAGGGCTTTCCCACGGGATGGCAGATCGATACATTAATTTCACTTGGTTCATTTTTAATCAGCAAGAACAGGTTATTCAAAGCTAATCGCTGAGAATTAGAACACTTTCCTGCAGAATCTCATCAAATAAACCGCTACGATGTTCTTCCGTCTTCTCTGCAGGGCAGATCCTCAGTTTGGGAGCACAGTCGTAACTCTTAAGTGCCCGAGGCCGTGCTCTGGCCTTTCGCCCGAGTACCCGAGTTGCTGCGGCCGCCACACGGCACCTGCAGCGCTCTCAGGGCCGCCGCCCCTCAGGCCGCCGGTGCCCGCCAGCGCCCGGGGCCTGCGGGAGACAAGGGGCACGGGGAGCCGGGAGAGGGCCGATCCCGCCGGGAGCGGGGCCGATCCCGCCGGGAGCCGAAGGGAACACGGCGGGACGGATCCCTTAGGAATTGGGTGGCTGCTTCACCACCCGTGGCGGTGCTGCCGCCCGGCTCGCCCATGCCTGAGGCCGTCCCGCTCCGCGCCCTTCGCTCCCAAATTCCCTGAGTTACCCCATTCACTGTATTAAATTGCACTTCCTGCCCTCATGTGCTGTGCAGAGAACATCAAGTTTTCCCGAGCACCACTGGGTTACGAAGGAGAAGAAATGTGGCCCAGTTTCTCCTGGCCGATGCCGTGCCCTGCTCTGTAGCCATGGACTTGCCTCTGGTCCACTTGCACTTCTCTACGGAATTCTAGGGAATTTTAACCCCAAATTGCACTATTTTTATAATTTGATTTTATAATTTACCTATTTCGTAGTTTTGATGGTTTTATAACATGTTTAACTTAAAAATATATTCTATATTATATTAAGCAACTCATATATATTGTATATAATATATATCTTATTTTATCTACAATATTTATAATACATATGATATATATTTTATATGTAAAATTAATCAACTTGCATATATAAAAATGCCTAAATCTAGAAATACTTTTATATATATTTGTAACACCTGTTTTATAATCTAATTGCTCATCTCTGTGTATGACCTATTTATTCCATCCCTTTAATGAAGTGGCATAAGCTGAATACAATATTTCACACAGGACATGTCAGTTTGTTATTTTTCAATATTGTTTTGTACCTTGAATATTTTCTGACCTTTTCCTTCTCAGCATTCTGCACCAAAAAAAAACCCCAGTAATTAGTTTTACTTCCTTAGTCTGACTGAAGGAAAGAAAATTATTGCATTGGTTTCTCTCCACTAAGTAGTTCTCCTGTTAATTTTTAATGACCTAGCTCAGTTATATTTGGCAGTGGGGTGAAAAGCCTCCGAGATGACCGATTTCTGCAAACTTCAGGAAAAGAGATGTCTGGGTGGGGAAGGTCAAGATAGTGACATCAGTTCCCTTTGGGAGGGAAAACCAGGATTCAGCTTTCATCCTTCTGTCCAGGCACATGCTGAAAGGAATAGCAGGAGGGGAAATGGCAGAGCACTCACCATTGTGTGTTTTGGACCTGGCAGAAATGAAGGTTTACTATGGTTGTAGGGAAAGGAAGAACAAAAGACAGCAATTCATGGGAAATCAGACTTTATTAATTCCTCTGTCCATTAAAAAATTACTGTCCTTTTTTCCTGACCCTTTCTTCCGTTGTCGTACACAGACATGCCTATGATTTTAACACAGCTGAGAAAATATATTTATTATTTGATTCTTGCACAAAGCCTGATATAAACCCCTCATTTCCTTGCTTGCCTTTTAACTTTTGCATTGTCCTGTCAAAGGCAAAGGACATTTTCACTAAGCTCTGTGAATCATCCAACTGCCAAGGAGACATTGCCATGCTCATTTGGGGCCTGTGGCCCCAAAAGCTGACATTGTGTAACCTCTCTATCTAGGTCCGGAATATACTTTTTCTTGACCGGCTGCCAAATTCTTCACTGGAACATGCAGCTACAGCTCAGAAAAGGAAACTCCTTTGCTCTGCACAAGTTTCCCTTTAACTTCTTTGACCAGTGGTCCTGTTTGGCTGCGCCGTGCATCCGTGAGCTGGTTCGTGCAAAGCTGGCGTGGCAGAAGGTGTGAGCGCGGCAGGGACTTGCGTGGCAGGGGTAGCGCTGCTTCCGGGTTCAGCGCTGCCCAGGCACTTGTTAATCACCCTGGTGCCTTGCAGTACAGTCTGTTCTTTCCGGTGGAACCAGCAGCAAAGCAGGGTCCCATCAAAAAGAAGAAATACAGGTTCCCACTACAGCCTTACACAGCATAGGAAATTCCAGCTTGTACGAATCAGCTCCAGGACTGAAAGAAGTGAGATATATAAAGCTGGAAATGTCTGTGTGTTTTATCAGATGGTACCTTTCAGAATTTAAAAGGATTGTCCACCTGTGTAAGTAAACACCTGTGTTTATGAAAACTGCGTGTGCTCCAGTATTTTCATTGTATGTGGTGATTTCTGTTTCTTCAACCTTGCCTAAAAAAACCTAGGTTAAAAGAGGAAGAATGTTTTATTTTAATCCAGTTTAAGAGGCTTAAATGTGCTGACTTTTCCCCCTGGTTTTTTTTGATTTTCTTTTTTCTGTTTGCTCTTGTTGAAATTTTACACTTGTGCTTTTATCTCTGTTCATTTGCGCTGCTGCTTCAATGACCTGTTTTCTTTCTCAGGGCATCTCTCTGGCAGATGTTAAATATCTCTTGCCATTTTAATTTTCAAAAAATTATGTCTGTTCTCTCAGTTTCTCTACTAATATAAGATGATCAGCAGGATTCAAAGATGCAGGAAATTGTCAGCAATCTTGCCTTGGCCGACCGTGAACTTTTAGGATTAGATTTCTGGGGTTCTTGAAAATTGCTTTTTTGCATCTCTTTTCTACCCTGGGCTGTCTCTTCTCTGCAGCCTGGTTTTGTTTCCTTCATTGTTCTTTTTCTATATTCACTTTGCTTTTCTACTTTTTGCTTTTGCTACCTTCCTCACTTCTCATATCATTATTGATCATTTTCTTTGATCTATTTTTTCTTGATATCTGTGCAAGAAAATCTCATTAACCTCCAAATGTCTGTAGTGACAGTTTTAGGGAGTTGGAAAATAGCTAATGAGCCTTGGATTCAATTCTGTATGAGTATTTGTCTTGAATTGTGTACTAAAATGATCAACTCATTAATAAATGTACTTATTTTTTTGGATGTGGCTTTGATGGAACACTGAGGCTGTAGAGCATGTTAATTAAAAGCCGAATATGCATTTCCCATAAGCTAAAATATTGCTGTGCTTGGCAAGCCTGTATTTTGAAAAGGGTTTTTTTGGAGCGACTTAGAAAGGAGTCAGTTTGGCTATGATTGTAAGCAAATTTACTCTGACACCACTGTCCTCACTAGGACTCTGTGATGCAAAGCTGGAAGGATATGAGGGTGAATCAGTCCCATTGTTCCTGTGTGGACATCCCAGTAATTGTCCCTGTGGAGTTTTTGGAGTGCATACGCAACTTAATAACCATATAGGCAATTACCTCTCCCTCATCAAACACTTTCCTTACACCCTTTCTTTGGTGGTATTTTTCTGGGCAAGTACGAGGACAGCAATGAACTCTACTTACCTTCCACTGTTGACATATCTGAAGTGGAGCAATAATCTGTTTTTGCACTACACCCCTCTCTTGTACTGTCTTTCCTGGGACTATTAGCTGTAT
Organism: Erpornis zantholeuca; assembly: GCA_013400515.1. Classification (NCBI taxonomy): domain Eukaryota; kingdom Metazoa; phylum Chordata; class Aves; order Passeriformes; family Timaliidae; genus Erpornis; species Erpornis zantholeuca. The sequence goes on from VZTN01000029.1 coordinate 79,400, forward strand.
CTTAATTGGGATCGTGTCACATTCAGACAGGCCTCCCACAGAGAGTGCCAGGGTAGGGAAGGAAATACTCTGATTTCCCAAGTCATGGTCTTTGGCACGAGGCCGTTTCAGCACTGTTTTCTTAGCAAGCTCTTTCCTCTAAAATCCATTATCAGCTATGTGTAAATAATACTCTGAGCAAAATCAAGTAATAAATTCCTTGGCAGTTGCTTTTATCTACTATCACATTTTGATACTTTCAGCTCACCCGTTTTGATAGTTGCTAATTAATCTTTGTAAGTGTTCAATTCGCAGAAAGAAAAACATCATTTTCAGTCAGGATTATTTTTCTTCCAGTCTGGGGGAAAGAACAATGAGGAAAATACAGAATGTTTTCTGTAAAACCTTCTCTAAATAAGCTGTCCTTTAAAACCACAAAGGTCTTTGACCTCTCATTTCAGTGTAGAAACTCTGGGAATCCACTCTCAACCATAAAATGCGAAGGAGTACATCACATCACCGTAATGATAGGCCTCAAGTACACATACAAGTAGTATTTTTGCAGGATAATGATGTGATGGGAAGCCAGAACATTCGTGTGGTTACAGGAGAATGAGGTCTTGGGGCATTATTTGGTGTGGTTAGCTCTGGTGGCAGAGCACTGATTTCAAAGACTTAAAAGATTCTCAAGTTCTTTGTTCCTGCCAAGATATGAATTTTCTGACAAGTAAATTAATATTCATGCATAATTTCTTGCTGTTCAAAAAAAAAAACAAACCCTGATGGTGTTTAAAAATACTCTTATTATTTTGGGGTCTTACACTGGTGGCAAAGGTGCATATATTTCTGCTAGGTCAAGCACAATGCTTAGTCATGAAATCTGAATAGATGTCCTCGAGGTTCCCAAAGCAGAGGGATCTAGCCTTTTGTTCCAGGCCTCTAGATGCCAGCACTGGAAACTGAAAGATTATCAGAGAGAGAGAAAAGAAAGTAAGACACTTCTGAGAGGATATGTAAAACAGACCCTCATAGCAACAGAGAGAGGAAGAGATGGATTGACAAGTTTCCACAGGTAGGCATAGCTGGGCTTGGATCAACAAAGTTCAGAAAAGGGAAAAAACAAACCACCACAACTGGAATTACACCATGGGCCACAAGACAAAATGTGAATGATAGGATGATTTTGGCTAAGCTTAACACATGTTGATTTCAGAGCAGAGTGCAGCTAGCGGAGTGAAAAAGCTGAGACAAGGAGTTGTGCACAGTATTTTATATATTTTAATTCAGTTCTAAGTACTTTTTTCATTACTAGGTAAAGTTTCGGTAACCCGTGCTGAGTTCTTGTTCGTGCCGAAAAGAAGAACTATGGCGGTCATGTGCCCCTTCACACAGAAGTCAGAAATTAGCAAGTCAATACTTTTAGAAATGCGAAAGGGAGAAGTACAAAAGGTCTTGTGAACGTCTGTAGGAAAAAATGTCATTGCCCTCACCAGTAGCTTAGCACCCTACTGCCAGGAGGGGTAGCAGACATGAGCTCCACCTCAGCCATAAGTATGTCAAACACGTCCAAAGAAATTGTTACAGAAACTCCTCCAGTCCCAGGAAGCTAAGGGACCTCTGTATTTGTTTACATCATGAAAGCTGGAGGACAGCCCATCAATCATGTCAGGAAGATCCATTAGGCTAATGAGGCTAATTTATTGATTCAATAAATCTAATCTTATGTACCAACCTTTCATCATCCCTGACCTGGGAAAGACCTGAAGTAGGTGGGGTGGTAGGGAAATGCCTAAATCCTTAAATAAATACATAATTATTCCCATTTCTGCTAACTTTCTTTTATTGGAATTTCATTTGATGCAGCTGGGAAAGCCTAAGTCAGTAATTAAGTGCTATTTACCTTCTCTAGGCAGTATCACTGAATTAAACATGATTCCTTAACATGCCTTAACATGATTCTGTGTTTGGACTAACAGTGCCGTTCTTGCCCTTTTTTTTGTTTTTCATGTTTTGTTGCTACTTGACAGTTGGAGACATCTTTAAATATCCTGGAATATGGTGGAAGCAGTACTCATAGATCTATTCAGCCTCCCAGCTGACTTGCAGAACATCCAAGGATTACTACACAACACTCTGGAAACTATTGAGAAATGCTCTTCCATCCATGCTCCATGTGTTTACGTCATGTGTTGCCAGAGGCAGGGGAGTGAAAGGAAAGGTGAACAAGAGTTCTTGCTTCCAGCTCTGAGAGGTTTTCAGAATCTGAAGAGAAGACTGGAGGTGGTATGTACTCAGACTACAGCTGCTGCTTTATACACTATCAAACAGAGACTGGATGAAAAAGATCTGAGCATCATTAAAGTTATTCTCCCTTCCTTAAGAAAAGACTTAATGAAAGTATATATAGACTATCTCTTTACAGCAGTCTACCAGTTTGAATTTGAGGATTTACACATGGTATCTGACTGTGAAAACCTGCAGATATCTGAACCTCAGCATGAAGGGCAAACACTTCCTTCACAGGACATGGCACTCATCCGAAGTGAGATTCAGATGTACTTGGAAAGTCTGCCAAGCCTGAAAGGGGAGCTCACCATCCTCAGATCTTCCCTGATCCCAGGTAGAGTTCCAGCTAATTGTTTTTACAGAGACTGTTATCAAGTATACTTCTTCAAGGAAGTTGCAAAATGGGTAAGATTTGGAAATGCCTTCAGGTATCAAATAATTACATGATGTTGTAATAATGTGTCATGTCTATAAGAGGGAAAAGAGTCAATAGAAATACAGCAAAAGACTGGAAAGATAGTTCCAGGCCTGGGCATGATCCAAGGAAAGATGGTGCTGGGCTTAGTGAGTGCAAACTAAAATTTTCTCCCCTCTGTGTGAGAATGACACACATTGAAAGTTACCATCATCATTTGGAAAGGCAGGATAAGAGTATCTCCTGGTCTGTGTCCCCAGACACACCTGATATCTCAGTGTCCCTGCTATGACATGATTATGAGCAAGAAGGAAATTAGGAATCCTTAAATTTAAATGCCACAGCTAAGTCCAAAGTAAAGCAATACTCTACTTGATTGGCTGATTCCAGGTACACCCATGCAATAGCTGGTTTGGTCTTGTGTTGAAAACAATTATTTGTTGTGTTTTCTTGCCTTGCCAGATGATATTTTCTTACATGGGTTCACCACAAGGACAGGTGGGATCTCCTACATACCAACTCTAAGCTCCTGCAATCTCTTCAGCAGTTCCAAGCGGAGGGACCCACAAGTTGTTGTTAAAGAAAATCTCCGCCGGCTAGCTAATGCTGCAGGATTTAACCCAGAGGCTTTTCACAGAGTCAAGGTATCTTATAAAACAGTGGATTCAAGTAAATGGCTCAGGTATTCCTTCATGTACCTCTGTGTAAATTGTAGGCATTATTCTTATCTTTGTCAGCAAGAACCTGTGATAAGCAGGACAATTAAAATATTTATGCTGGCATCTTATCTGGAAGAATAGCCATCCAAACTATCAGCCATTTGGCACACTATGAAGAAGCAGCACTGATTCTTCCAAGTCTGTTCTTACATTTAACTTATCACAGAGGAGAATAATCAGTAAATGATCAGAGCACTTTCTCCTAAAAGGAAAGTACACCATTGCTTCTATAGTGTCTTTCTACTGATATATCTGCATGGCATTTGAACAAGAGAGCACCTGATTTCCATGCATAATCAGTTAGTGCAGAAGAGTGTTTCATATCAAAGAAAAAACCTTGTACTAGTCAGAGCTGGGTTGTTTTGCAGCCATATCACTGTCCACATTCTGGTTTTGTTTTGACAGATCAATCATGCTAATGCTGTGTGTGTTATGGGAAAGATAGAGCCTAACAACTATGATGGAATAGTTACGAATCAGAAGGGTGTCACACTGGCAGCTCCAGGTGCTGACTGCATACCCGTGCTGTTTGCTGATCCTGTCAGAAAAGCCTGTGGTGCTGCTCATTCTGGTAGGAATTGTATTCCCTGTGCAATGCAAAGATTTACTGTAACTCAAACTAAGATACAAGAACTCAAAGCTGGGCTTTCTTCTCTGTGTTCCAAACAATGCCCAAGTGCAATCTTGGCTTCTGTCTATTCCGAAAACCTGTCTCTAGCATCAGCCTGTTTTTTTTTTTTTCCCTAAAACAACATTAAAACACTTTGACCATTTTATAAAAATACATTTCTGACATTTCTGTTGTATTCCTACTTAAATGTTTCAAGCATAGAGGAGCTGTGAGGTATGATCTAATTGCTCAAACCAGGACACTTGGGAAAAAGAACTCTGGAATTCTAATCTAAACAGTTCTTTCTAGTTTCCATCTCCACAAAATCATATCAGAAAACTGACAGCTGTTAATGTGCATGTTGGGGAGAGGGGGGTCTAATATAATTTACTATTAGATATAATTATTTAATTTTAGGTGTAAATGCATATCTTAATTCATACTTTTGATAATTGCATATATTTTTAGCTACTAGAAAATTAAAAAGAAAATTTATGCCAATTTTTTTCAACCTCTCATTTCTCACAGGATGGAAAGGCACACTGTTAGGAGTGTCTATGGCCACAGTAAATGCTATGGTATCTGAATATGGCTGTAACATGAAAGATATCCTTGTGGTGCTGGGCCCATCTGTGGGACCTTGCTGCTATAAACTTCCTCATGAATCAGCAAAAGAATTTCACAGAATTGATCCAAAGTGTGTGAGACTCTTTGACTCTGCAAGTCCTTATATTGATATAAGAAGAGCAACAAGGTAAGCCTCCTGAGGGAACAAAAGACTAAATCCACATTCATTTTGATACTGTATTATTCAGCACTAATATGGTGAGGGTTCTCAACAAAGTACTCTCTAGCTCTTTGCAGATCAAGAAAGGATACCTTTGAATGAATGATATTTGCTCACCTTTGCTGGGTTTCAGCCGTTATTTTATTGTTACACTGTTAGTTTATGCATTATAGACAAAAGTTCAAATTTAGTGTGATTTTGTGGGTTGCAGGAAAGCAATTATTTTAGTCTAATACTGAAAGAAAGAAACAAGAAAAGCAAATGAAAGCCCCAATCACAATATTGGTACAGTTTTCTCAGTTGGTACTTGAGATTCTGCCTAATTATAGTGCCTTATGGAATGTGAGGATGTACAAAAAATACTATTTTATGTTTCTCTTTTTTTTTTAGGATTCTTCTTGAGAGAGGTGGGATTCTTCCTGAGAACATCCAAGACGATTCTATCACAGACCAGAACCAAAATATAACTTTCTGTACTGCCTGCCACCCTGATAAATTTTACTCTCACTTTCGTGATGGCACTAACTTTGGGACACAGATTGGCTTCATATCAATCAAAGACTGAGACAGTATCTCTTATTTTAGAACAGCATTTAGATAATAAATCTACTGCATTGTCTGGCATCCTGGTCTCCTCATAGAAGTTCTTCCTCTTTCCTTTCACAGACTTGCAGTAGGGAATTGGTGGGCCTTGAGATTCTCCTGCTTCTTCCCTTTCTTTCCATTCTGAAGCAAGAATAAGTACCTATGGTGAGGGGACAACAGTTCTTGTGTGAGACAGCGTGCAAAGGAAACAAAGACACCCCACACCAGTGGAAAAATTCTTCTACAAGACCCAGGTGCAAGCTCCAAGGTTGGATCCTCCTTGACCAAATACTTTACAGAAACCTCAGTGTCTTAAGGTGTTGGAAGCTCAAAAAAACCCCAGTCTTTGTTAGCTTGTGGTTGAGACTGCTGAATGACGTTAAGTATGACATTGCTAATACAGGAAGGAAAGCCAGCATTGCATGTTATCTGTTTGAGACACCCAACTCTGAGAGTTTCAGCTGAAGCCTTACAAAACTTTGTGCATAGGATTAATTTTCTTCTTTGGATTAGTTTAAAGAACACCAAAATATTTACAGGACTTTTCCTATGGAAAAGAACTTGAAAGTGAGAAGCAAGCAGGCTCCTTTGGGGCAGACATTGAAAATATATGAACTCTCACCATTCTGTAATTTTTGGTTGCAGGAAAAGAAGGACTAAAACTCTTAATTTATGTTGTGTATGTGTATGTTCATGTCTCCTTAGGATTTTTTTTCTTTAAACAGTGATGCTTTGATAATGGCATTGACACAGTCTCAGTCTCAACAATGCCAAGTTATTCAATAAATATCTAAAAAGTTCCGTGAATTTATCCTCAGTTAATTTTACTAACCAGTAGTTGGACTTATGTGTCTTACTAAGCAAATTCTACGTGTGCACTGTTTTCTTTCGGCCATTAAAACAAAGGCCTCTAGATTTTACAGTGGACATGATGTGTTCTGACGCGCAGACATTGAGCGATCGCTAATGGCACAGCTGCGCTGACTGCGGCTTGCAGAGGCGCCAAGCGCAAGCCTCGGGGCAGCGGCAAGCGTGACGTACTTTGTATTCCCGGTTCGGAGCTTCCCCGGCCTCCCTGCTCAGCCCACTAGAGGTCAGTGCTCGCTCGCGCTGCGCTTCCATCCTGGAGGCACGGATGGATGGATGGCTGGATGGGGGTCCAAGCCATGCGGTTTGCAAAGCACCGCACAGCACACGCTGCTACTTTTGCCTCTACAGTCATTTGCCAAGTTATTCTAACAGCTGTGCTTGGAGAATAATCTGGTTTCGTTTTGATTCGGAGCTGATCGAATTAAAGCTTCCCTTGTTTTCTGGAAGAACGGACATTTTAAAAAACCTTCCTTTTACCTGTGAATGGTACTTCTCAGAGAAGAGCCTGGCTCTGAGTATGTTCTCTGACTGTAACCATCTACAAAAAAATATATGCTTCTGTCAACTTTCTTACTTCTTCAGAAATATTATTATTCTTCTGCTGTAGCAGTGCAGTCGTTGACAATTTCCAGTTACCTTTTTAAAACTTCATTGCTTTCACCAGTCTCGGTTTCTCTTTTAACTTCACTGTGGTGATGTTCAGTTGGCTTCAAACTGGAGGCTCAGGATCCAACAAGGGCAACACTCACACTACTCAATTTAGAGCTGCCAAGCACATTGCTGCACACCAGCTAATGGTGTGTATGGTATGTATTACCTGTATTATTGACTTGTTCTAAATATAGGATAGTATAATTATATGGATACCAACAGGCTTATCTTGCTGCACTAGTTAAAAACACCAACCCAACAGCCTTTAGTTCTAACTTTTTACCTAAAATAAGGGTATCCTACTTAAGAATGTTGTTTTACTTTTAGGTAAGAACCTACTTACCTTTTAGTTCTGTCCCTTTGCCCTGATATCTGTACCACTGTATGGATACTGTGCAACGTAGCAGTGAGGTGACTATGGTTTCCTTCCTGCAGCTATAGGGGCACTAGCACTACATAGCTTTCAGTCCCTGCCCCTGAAGCTCAACCAAAGGTTACCTGTCAATGCCCTTCACTTAAACCTCTTCTCTTGTGGATTAAGGGTATGCCATCAAAAACAGCTGAGTTACTAGGTTTTGCAACAGCTGAAGCATCATAGTGGTCCATGTGCCTGCTGTTATCCCATCTCACCTCAAAGATGGTTTTAAACTAATGCATTTATCCTTTCGGTAAGTAGGAATATCTTGCAGTCATGCTACTTACCACAGTTCAAATGCTCAACAATGTATTAAGTCACATTAACATGACATTGATAGTGAGCCCTGGCTTGTTCTTACCTGCCAGGGTAAGCGGTAATTTCAGTAGAGATTTTGTATTTCTAAAGGTTTCACCTTTTAGAAGACAAATCGTTACCACAATTGTTCTTTTTTTTTTTCTTTTACATGAATTAACTAGACTGTAAACCCTTCAAGACAGGAAAGTGTCTTTTGCATATGGATGACTGAGGTGGAGAACTCCATGACCAATAGGAAAATATTGTAAGGTTCAGTGCCAAATCAGGGTAGGATCTGTATTATAGCTTTTTTCAAAATTCCTTGCTACAAAAGCATTTTAATTCTCATATTAAAAAAATTAAAGTTTAAAGGAAGGGCATGATAAGGAGACTAGGCTGTTTCACTATTTATTTACTTTTCATTCCTGATGCTCACTGAAGGAGGCAAGAACATCACTGCTGATTCACCACCTCTAGGGAAACTCTTAAAATGCTTCATAAATTGTTCAGGTGTATCTAATTATCAGATCCCATTTATTAACCTAATATCCATTGAATTTATAAGCTGCATTTGCCCGGTTATTGTTATTAAATAACATTATTAATTATGATAATGGTGTGCCCTGAGGGGAGCACATGACATGATCACACTGAATATTGGTTTTGATAGTTGTTACTGTGCAATTAACATTTGTTACTGTTATAGATTCTTAATATGGGCCTCTTTATTCACATTATATACTTGAATGAAGTGTACTAAAGCACATCTGAGAAAGGCTTTATTCACTGTAGAAGAGGGCAGCTCTAGCACAGCCTTCTGCCTGAGGAAGCAGTGTACAACTTCAGAGGCATAGATCAAAGCCTGAGATAATTGGTGAAATGTTTATCCAAACCATGGCATTTATTGCCACAGGTATGGCAAAGATGAAAACTATTAAGGAAGTTAGATGAAAAATGTTTTTAATGCATTTGTAGAGGTTAGTTCCATCAGTGACTGCTCGTCTCTTTCAACTGACAACCTGAAGAGACAGGATGGGGACAAGACCGTTCTACATTGGACAGCTGCATTTGCAATTGGCTACAAATTCAGAAGCCATGGGCCTGGATGTTCAGCAAAGCATTTGGGCACATCTTGACTCACAGAAAGTATGTAATCCCTCCCAAATCACAAGCATTCAATTACAGGAAAGTATCTCCTTTCCCCAGCAATAACATGGTTTTGCAAAGTGGGGTTTCTTTGCCTGTCTTATTTTCCTCATGATTATCTCTTGTGCATCACTGTATTTCTGTCCAGCACAGTCACAGTCATCCTATGAGGGCTGTGAATCTGGTCACAGGGGGTTGGAAGACACAGATGCCATTCTGCTCAGAGCAGCACCAATATTGCTTTCTTTTGTATGTGTGTGCATTCTTTTATTTTAGCAGCAGTGTGAAACTTCTTGTTCTCAGAAGAGGGTCTTTATCCTCCAAACCATTCCCATTTTACAGCTTTCCAAAAGAGCTCCCACTTTCCAGCTTACATGGCAAAGAAGTCAATATTCCTAGATTCCCTCACTGCTGTCCTCATTTCCACTCCGTGCTCAATTTGCTGCTGGGAGATGCAAAGAGGGAGATGAGCTGCACTCATTTGTCCCGAGGCCCAGAGGAGCTGCGCGTGTGCACTCGCCTTGATGTCATGTGTGCGAAGCCTTTGTTCTCTGAGTACCAAAGTCCTTCCTGAACTCCAGCCTCTTGTGCAACAATATTAACAGGACACTGCACTGACAGGAGTAGTAAGTCCTCTTTGTGGCAGAAGAAATAATGTATTGACATGCTGAGGAATTTACATACCTCCAAAGACTGACAGCAAGCTCTGCCTGTGAGGCTGGCTTGTTCTACTTCCCATTTCCAGCAGATACTATCCAGTGCTTACAGATGAACAACATGGATAGATATGTATGTGGACTTAAAAACTGTCCTAATTGAGTATATTCTTATAAACAAGATGCTACTAATCGTTATCCAGGCCGTAACGCCTTTTTATAAGACATGGAGTCTGCTGTTGTGCTTGCTTTAAATATACAGTGCCTGTGGCTGTGCTGCTAAAAAGCATGATTATGTATTTCCCAAAGGCATGCAGAGACATAGGAAGTTAGCTTTTTTAAGTGAATCCCTCTGATCTTTCATTAGTAAGCATTTAATTTACAGTAGCATCTCATATTACAAATATTTGGCAGTCTGTCTTTGTCTGCAAGCTCTCCGGGGTGAGACCCACAGAAAAATTTCAGGAGCATGGTCCCCAAAGGACAACAGGACTGAGTCCTCTATCTTATCCTTCTATGAATGCAGCATCATGTCTCCAGGGCAACCTGAATTCTGACAGTCATGGGAGCAAGAACATGGCATGGATTTCTATTTGATTTCTGCAGCTGAAAAGAGATCTGAGACAAAAATCAATATATGACTAAACTAAGAGAGTTCTTTTTACAATGATTTTATCTAAGGGTTCATTTTCTCTCTTCTTGTGGAAATGTAATTCACAATTACTAACTACTGTGTTTATTTTGCTGATCTTTTCCCTTCTACATGTAGCAAAGGCCTAAGCATCTGAAATAAATAAGTTGTAACACGAAAACAAGGAGTGAACCTACCATAAAACTGAACAAGCATTTTATAAGGTAGCCTGAAAACAGTGTTTATATTTCAAGATGTATAATTTCATTTTTCCTCAAGTGATGCAATATTTTTAGGCAACAAATCATAGTTCTGGTCAGATGTTTCAATTGAAAGTGATTTTTCCAATGACAGCTGTCTGAAGTAAATACCTTAGCATTTCTCTTTGAGGCACTGAGCTCTATCCTAAAGCAATATTGAAGCATATGTTGCAGCTAAAGGAAAACATTTCTGCTTTGGTTATCTTTCTTAGAAATATGTGAGTTTGATTCTCCTGCACAAGAATGAATCACAAAAAAATCAGCTCTAAAAACAAAATTGTGACCGGTGACTCAAACACTTTCAGTTTGTTTTAATATGCGCTTTTAGTGAGTGCTTCATAAAATTATCATTAGAGAAAACTGGGTCAGGCAGATGGTTTTATTCTAACTTTCTGCTTTCTTCTTTATATCATCCCCATAAAAAGCTGCTGGACATGAAGGGTGAGTCAATCAAGAAACTCCTTAGAGAGGCTCCTTTAGGCTCGTGGATGTTTATTGATGTGTTTGATACTTAGATCTTCCTCAGTTGCCTCAATTACACTGAAACTTGGATCCATGAATTCCCCCAGCACTGAAACATCTCAGCTCAAGTAACTCCATGCCAGCCATGGCAGAAACACAGACGCAGAGTTGAAACTGATGTTTATGTTGTAGCTTTTGTTCAAACTATATGATGCTGACATAAATGACATTGTGACAAAAATATTGTGCTGTGATGGTGAGATATTTTGAGAAAAATCTCTAGATCTTCACTTAAGGTTTTAGGGGCTAGATCAGTAGCAATTTTTTGCTTTTCATGAGAATGGGAAAGTTAATTTTGAACTCTCCTTATCTAGTACATGTGTTCATCAGAGTGACATCATTTTGGAGTCTTGTTCTGTGTGCAATTATATTTCTCTAATTTTCTTTAATAATGTTTTTTTAAGAAGGGACTGACTGTGTGTATACTGGCTAGGAAGTGCAAAACTCAGTTGACCCCTCTTCAGTAGTTTACATTAGTATTTAACATAAAAGTCTGTTAGAAAATACAGGCACCACAAAATAGGAAACTTGGACTACTCAAGCTGAAATGTTCTTGTATAGGAAAGGGTAAAGATTGAGACAAAACAGTTTCAACATCTTCAGCATGGCAGATTTCAATACAGCTTCTGAAGCAGTTCATCATCTCCTGTTTCAATATTAAGAATAATCTGAAATAAACTTTAAAACTGAAGAAGTATCTTTGCAAATTAAAACAAACATTAAAATCTCAATTTATGCTGAAAAGAGCCTGTCTTCCACAGAGCTCATCTTACTATTTATGTATATCTAACTGCATGAACCCGTCCTCTTATTTCTTCAGTAAATATTTCCTTCATAGATTTTAGATTGCTATAGTCCCTTCAAAAAATGTTTAGCTAAGTTTTATATACAACATGTTGCTCCATTAGTCTTTCCTAACATGACACTTCAACTCTTAATTCTCCAGATTCTGCCTTATTAACATCAATTAGGTGTTAATCAGTTTTCACTTACATGCTCTTTTAGAAGGAGAGTGACATTTGGACTTTGTACAGAGACTTGTTTTTTTTCTGGTAGGCTTGCAAAGTGGAGCTTTTTGATACAAAAAAAAAAAAGCTTGAATCAGCCTTAATTGAATGACCTGGCTCTCCCTCTTTTCCCTATTTTCCAAAAGAGTCATAACCTATTGCACTTTAACTAGGATTTATTTTAGGCTTCTCAGCTATAACGCATAATCCGTCACATTGTTCCAGAAACAATCTTCATGAAGGAGGCTCAGCCCAGAAAGTGAAAAATAGTTGTTATTTTTGAGGCTAACACAGGATTTATGGTAGGAGAGCATTTATAACTTAAGCAAAAAACTTTTTAAGTATCTGAGGTTGGAAAGCTGACACTAGGAAACTAAAATATGGAAATAATTTCACAGTTTTTGCAGGGAGAAAAAATACCCATATGTGTGACGCTGAAAATTCATTCCTTGAATTATATCCACATCAGGACTGGATGCCTTTGTATGTACTCATTTATCCCTAGCAAACTGGGCAGAGGCTAGAAGGAATGAATGAGGTTATTTGCCTGCTGTCATAAATTGTATCAGAGAAGAGGGATACAGCAACATTCCTTTTAGCAAGTGAGTTAAAGAGTGCATAGGCTAATGATGAATAACTTTTGATGGAGCCAGGATCTGAGACAAAAAAGCAGCCAGTCATTCCTTGGCTCTGCAGCAGTCTTGGAGGCTGTTATACACAAACAGAAGCAGGGAACAAAAATCTCATTTGGGATGCAGCTAGTCTGAAACAGATATCCATGGTGAGACACTCCTGGACACAAGAGGCAGAAAAAGACAGCATCATGATGATTAATACATTTCTACACCTGCTTATTAAACATTTAGTGCAAGAAGAGTTTATCACTGTGGAAACATGCCCCCCTACCTTATTGTCCAAGCAGAGAGTGGTTCTGCCATTTACCAAAGTTGCTAAACCTACTGAGGCTTCTTTGTGTGGTCAAGATTCTTCCCCAGAACCTGGAATGGTTGGAGTATTGAATGCTTATGGACTTATCTCAGTTCTCCTCTTTCTTCATCCCTAATTTAAACCCTGCTATATGCATACCATGCACTCACCAGCTTCCAATCCATGCAGGCAGGGAGAAGACCACAGTTAATTGTGGGAGGCAGATAATTGTATATATTATCTCCGTGCAGGACTCTGGGACCTTTCTGGGGCCAGAATAATCCCAATGAAGGGCAAATCTGCCCTTGCCCATTGCAGCTGTATTTCTGGACTGAAAATATTGAAGAGAGGCTGCTTTTTGAAATTTCACTCAGCTTGGCTAACAGCCCAGTTCAGCAGACTTGGAAGATTTTCCATCATAATATTTCTCTGAAGCTAGCTGTAAGAATAAATGGCATAATGTATATTTGGCTTAAGAGATGAGAGTCTAAATTTTGAGGAATCTTTTCTTGTTTGTTATGGAACAAATCCCAAACTTCTTGCTTAGAAGTCCAGTCCCGCTGGCTATGAGGCCCCATCTGAACATCTTGAGTCTAGGGGGCAACTACTCTCCTGTGTGAATACTTGCTAACATTTCTAATCTCAGCTGTGCTAATTACTGTGGCAGAGGTTATGTCACAGTGGACAAGGCAGGTTAACCTCCTGGTCAGTCGTAAAAGGGCAGGGAGGGCAAAGGGGATAAATATGGTAAAAGTACTCCTTACTTACATGGCAGCCATCTAAGACTCGGGGCAAGGTTTCAGTGCTGAGAAAAGGTAGATAATGAAGAGAAATAAACCAGTTATCTTGGGTTCTGACAGAAACACACTGAATAGGCAAAGCAGGTTTTTTTGCACCCTATATACTGTATATTTTGCTCCAATTTGTGCAGTACGAAGTCGCCAAGGATCTTGAGCACTACTGCTTTTGAAGGAATAAACATTTCTGATATTCTTGATCTTACCTTTCTCTAGGAGAAAGAGAAAGGATGAGAATCTCAGCCATATTGGTAGTAGTAGATTCTTCAAGATTTTGACTGATCTGTTAAATATCCTGATTTATTTCACACTTCTCATAAGAAAACATTAAAGAGAAACTTGTAATCTGTGAATTTATGGTGTTTTTATTCTTCTTTGAGGGCAATGCCACTAGCAGAGACAGCAATGCCAACAGCATAGCTCACAAGATGGGCAACTCTGCAGACAATGCACAAAGATCTGAACAGTCTAGATATTTAAGACCTACAGACCAAGAGGCATGTAGGATTGTGCCACACTTCCAGGCCCTGAAACCACCATCCCAAAATTTCAGAACCATGAGACATATACCAGAGGCTCTCAAATCTGAGGAAGGAGAAGGGGAGATTTGTAGGAGATGCCCAAAGAATGGAAATCCTGTGGCTTTGCCTACTATGTGTTTGGGGGGGCATCTGCAGCAGAGTTTGCATTTGTCACAGAGCACCACCAAAGCACAGCACCTGCAATGAAAAAACAGCACCTTTTCATGAGTTTTGGGAGACAAAGCTGGTTTTGGAGCTGTGCTGTAAAAGCTTTTGACCTTCATATTTCTCAAAAATCATAACTGTCTATCTTTGGATACTGTAATGCTCTTCCACATTTTTAGACTGGCTACGGATAGTGTTAGAAGGCCCACTGAGTGAAAGTGTGTGCTTTTTTAAGGGATAGGGATATCAGAATTCTCAAATTACGAATATGCAGTTTCTACACACCAACTCAGGAAAATTTGAACTGTTTCCTCCTTCCTGCCTTGTCCATTGTGGGAAGCGGCATTTTAATTCTTACTTATTTTGTAATAAACAGAAGGAACAAGTTGAAATTACTGTAGCATTTTTCCTTTTGTTTGCAGATTGCAGGTTTCATAGGTGTGTTTTGAGTTGGAGGGTATTTAAAATGTTCAGCTTTGAGGATTTACCATTTATGGATGTTGTGGTTTGTATTTTAAATTACTGATCAGCTGTGATTAATCTGATTAGTCCTTTGATTGGAGGAGTGTGAATTACCTTCCCCCAGGCAGAGCTGCTTGGGAGCTGAAAGTGTTTCATGGACACAAGTTTAAAGTCCTCCTCGTGGGAGAATAAGTGCCAGCAAAAATGAATAAAACTTATGAAGACAAGAATATGAAGTGTAAAATCATTACCAAAGAGAGTGTGTTTAAACACTGAAGCAAATAATCCCGGATAGTTTGGAGTGGAAAATTCTCTTTATTTGTAGAGACCACATCTCCCATGGAAAACAGGAGGGGGATGGAGTATTGTTAGACAAAAAACAATCTTCCATGGCCTCTCTCTTGTTATTCATTTAATGATGTGCATTGCATTCTTCTTTCTCCATTATCTAGTATTAACTTCTAATTTTTTCATCGTATCAGATATAAACCGGGGTGATAATGTTTTCCAGTGGTGATGATGGTACTACTGTTCAAACCCACCACTCTGGTAGCTAGACCTGCATCTTGAAGGGTTCTACGTGAGCTGGACCTGGAAAACCTATGGTTTCATCAGTCTGTAGGGGGACATCTCAAAGAGGCCAAACTCTACTCCAAACTTGTTAACTGAGAAATTACTTCTGAATGAAAGCAAGCATCAGTACTGTTGTGGAAGTATGTGGTGGTAGGATCAATATATGAAAGTCTTACATGGAAAATATTTTGACCGGATCACAGAATTATTGGCAGAAAATGTGAAATGTAGCAATGAAGTTGAAGGTCTCCAGTATCTCAGAAGACATTGTTTTGTGCTTGAGAACATGCAGACAAGTCCAGGAAGAAAGATTCTTGGAATTTAGAGGAAATCATGACACATACAGATTTCTCTGCTGTTTAAATAGAGATGCCAACTCATTTGAATGCATATGCTTCCATCCATATTTTTATCACTTATTTGCATGCATAGGCACACACTTTCAGCTATGCATCTGTGTTTAAAAATGCACACAAGAGCCATGTATGACTCCGAGCATGTTTTTGTTAATATATATATATCATGCCAGCCAGCCAAAGAGCAATAATATTTCTCCTGCTTGCTCATTCTTGGATAGCTCATTTACATATTTATGCAGCTCCTATTTTCTTTGTAAAATAAAACACTATGAAATGATGTGCCTAGGCTTTCTCAAGGACACAAATCACTAAGCTTCTGATTTTTTTATTAATTCTATCCACTTCATTTTTGCAATTCTAGACTTTCCTGAAAGTGAGGCTATGCCATCATTCATTTGCTTTCAGCAAAAGCACAGTGGCTCCAGAACAAGCTCTTAATTGTGGTCAGCATTTATGTCAACACCATCCATAATGAAACAAAAATTGATGAATATCAGCTTTTTAATATTTAAGTTGTAGAGCTGATTTACTGTACTATCATACTAAATTACTTACCAGAAACAGAAATAGATTATGATGGTTATTGGATTGGTTTAATTTGTTTAATAATTTGCTTTGAGACGACAAGCAGGTCACTGTTAAAAGAGAAAAGAAATGTAACTAATCAAAACAGACTGCAACTTACAATCCAAGTACACTCACAGGATTCATTGCACAGTCACAGTCATGCAGTTGTGACCTCTGTGCTCTTTCTGTCTGCTTTGTACTCAGCTACACTGTGCTTTATATAGACTGAAAGACCTACAGTGAAAGAGATATATCCTTGATTGTGGAACAGCCTTTGTGCTATGCCTTCAAGAGCAAAATGCATGTTTTTACCAACATCAGATTATGCCAAGAGGTGTAAATCCAGCTCAGCTATCAAAGGAAGGATGAACCCAAAATAGAAAATAAATTAGTGGCCTAGCATAAATCTTCCCACTTCAGCCCTAGTGCTGGGTATAAATTCTGATGGACAAAAAAGCTTTTCTGGGAAATCCCAGCATCTGAGCATGCACTGCTTAATCTAAAACATTTTGGGGTTTTCTGCGTTTTGAAAGAATACACAGCTGATTGTTGCCCCATGACTGGGGAACCAAGGATGGAATTTGCTCCCACTTTAGAGCCCTCTTTAATGGGGGATTTTAGAGAAAGTCAGAGTTAGACTAACCCTGAGTGAAAGGATCTCGTGCTGCACAGTGATGGAAAAAGGAGCAGCTAGCAGTTATGTCAAGGGAAATTCTGAATGGATGGAAATTGATTATTTCCTTCTCAGTGAGGGCATTTCTCAGCAAGGCAATGATATCTGTAGCCAAGGAAATTTAAAAACTCGGCTAGAAAAGACTTCAGCAACCTGATCTAACTTTGAAGCTAGCCCTGCTCTGAGTAGGGCTTTGGAACTCCAGGCTACCTTAAATCATTCTGTGACTCTGACTTCAAACAGATGAAATACTGGTATTTATACTTGATTTAGTCAACCAAGACATCCTTTATAGCCAGGAGAGAAAAGCTGGGTGTAGTTCATCTTCGTACTATGCTATTTAGGTCTGACAGTTTGCAACACTGGCTGCAAAAGGCTTACCTAGCTCAGGTTTGTGCACCTACTCGGCATTTAAATAAGAAGACCAACATGTATTTTATCTCCTGTGGAGATGTTTGGGTGATGGGGATCCAGAAGTCACAGGCTGCTTGACTTCAGAAGAACTTGATGGGATATGGGAGCCATGGAAGCCTTCAGCAGATGCTTGGTGAAACCTATATTCTCACTTATATATTCTGAATATTTTTATTTCTATATCATGATAGATCCTGAAGGGCTCTGCAACGGTGCTTTTATTGACTGAATTCAACTACAATGAATGTTTTAATAATTTGTGTGCTCTGATGCATCCTTTGGGGAATTTCCAGTTTTATTCCAGTCTTATTCAAACAAAAGAAGTTTTATAACAGAATTCTCATGAAACTTTGCTTTTTTTGGAAACTTGCAGGGCCCAAATAAGGGTGGAATGCTGAAAACAGGTTTTTGTATCTCTTTTATTCATATTTGAATGATAATATCACTACACTAGTCCTTTCTGCAAGAAAGGGAATCTGAGAATAAGAAATATTTGCATCACAGTAAATTTGTGAACAGACAGATAAAGTAATAGCTAATGTAGCAGGATCACCCTGCTTTGTGCCTTTGTGCCTTTGTGCCATTATATTTAGAGATAAATTTAAGTGCAGTGGAAGAAAAGGCAGAGTATACCTAACAAATCCCAGGCTAAACCTGTGACCTACATCTGTAAGCTCTGAAAGCACATCTAGAGGGGCTTTCTTACCAATGTAGTTGTGAAAAGTAAAGCTATTTTCTCAGCCAAGGAACACTCTGCCAAGAGGAGTCAGAGTCCTTTTGCTGCCTTTCCTCCAAACTCCGTTCTGACTCTGACAAATGGGGACTTGGCATTTGCCAAAAAAAGGATGGTAACAGGCGTTTTTTGTCAGCACATGGGAGCAAAGTCATTAAAATTCTTTTTTTTTTTCTAGGAGGTACCAGTATGTCTCCCAAAACTGTACACAGAATTTTAATTAAGATGTGATGTTTACTACCATCTTTCTGAGCCAGAACAGATGTTACTTTCCAGCAAAGGGCTCTTCCAAAATGACTGGAGAATTCAGTGACATATGGAAATTAATGGGATTTTTGTGGTCAAATTTATCTCAGCATTGCTTTCCACAAGGAGGTCTTGATTCATGAGTGCAGTCTTTGGGGCTCTTCCACCGCTTAAGTCTAACTATGTTACTAAAAGCAGTAAGGCGATGATGAAACCACTTCTCTCAAGGTGCTTAGAAACATTAGTGACTATAAATAACAACTGGGTGGTGAAAAAAGTTCTTTATGCCAGTAAGTGAACTCTTTCTTCTAGATAAAGAGACATTAACTTGCCCAAAGTGTGGGAACAGTCTGGTAGGAGTAGTGGGAACAGTCTTGAGTAGTATTTGAATGTGGGTGGATGCCAAGCCATGCATGTCCCGCTGGTGGATGGGCTGAGAGCTCCGTGAGAGGCCAAGGCACCAAGCTGTGCTGGGCTCTATAACCTTTTCTTCCTATATGGTGAGCCTGCACCAAAAGCAGGCTCAGCCTGGCAGCCTCTGTGTTGGTAGGACCAGTGCCAGCTGTGATCTAAAAGCTGGGTATTGCTTCTGCCCAGTGCTGAGCCCCAGCTCCCCCATCCCAGCTGCCAGTAGGGCTCCTTGGCTTGCATTTGCCCTGGATATGTAGGTTGGGATGGCCTGGAGCACAGGAAACATCAGCACATATGCACAACATACCATGCACCCATATCTTGGGAAACCTGCTAAAATCAGGGAGAATTTGGCATCCTCTCTGTATTGACTCCACACTGAAAAAGAAGACGTTTTATGGTATTGATAAGAGCACAGCTCAGTTCCTTCGTTCTGAAGCAGACAAATGTCAAATGTGTACAACTAAAGGAGCACTTGTTTTGAAGAGAGATCAGCTGCAAAAAATGAATTGGCTTTGCTTTTCAGATCCTCCTCCGAGTCCCCAGAATAGCTGGTGTGGTTTGCAGTTATGCCATCCTATTTCTGAGCTTGTTTTCCTCTCTTTTGTACTGACAAAAAAAGAGTCCTCTTCATCACAAGAAACAAGAGTCTCCGTACGCCTTGTGTGGGTAAAATCAAGGCGGTGAGTATATGCAGGTATGACTGTTTTATAGCTACATGCATCTCTGTCACAGGATAAAGAGGGGTTTTGTAAATAGCCTGGTGTTCCTGTACTGACATTTCCTCTGCAGGCAGCACTCCAGCTTTGTGCGGGCGCCTGGCACTTGCACACAGCTCCGCTCTGTTATGGAAAGCCAGGCATGCGTGAGCTGATCACTGGAGACAGGCAAGGAAAAGGGGGACCTCAGCGAAGATGAGTCAGTTGGGGACAGGGAACACTGCATCTTTTGTGGAGCAGTGTTAAGAGGGAGAGGGAGACGAGAGTGATGCTTGCACGGCATCCCCATGGCCCCCCCTCGCTCCCCAAACCGGTGTTGGAAAAAGGCAGAAAAAGGCAGACCTGCTGGAGCACAACAAAACCATGCAGCAGGAAAATGAAAGCCTTGGGGTGAAATATAACTCCCGTGCATTTGTGGAATACAAGTCCTGGAGAGGAAGAGTGGGGGAAATCACGCCGTTGCTGCTATGGAAACCAAATCCTCCACATCACAGGGAGGAGATGTGCCAAAGTCCTGGGCAGCCTGGCTGCTGCTTACATCATAAGCCAGACTCCCCTAGTTTCCTACCTCTCTGCTCTCTCCTGAGACTTGAATGATTTCGAGGCTTTGTGTACAGAAATTAAGGGTTATGGAGCTGGAGCAGTGTTCAACCAACCATCCTGGCAAAATATATTCAGGTCTTTTTCTGAGAAATGCCAGAGGCTTTCTAGTTATTATTTGCCATTATAGGAATGTGCTAGGTTTTTTTGCTCCCCCTTGAATCAGGTTGAAGGGAGGATAAAAAGAGGTTTAGAGGCATCACCTGTGATTCATACCTGTCTCTGTGGCTTTTTCTGCTCCTGAGGCTGAATGAGCGATACTGGCTGGAGAATCAATTTTGGAGTGGGGTTCCTGTGTGCCAGTAATCTAGCAGAGGAAAAATGATTCCTACCCATGTTATTTCTGCTGCATCCATGTCTGAGGAAATGAGAGCAGGGTTTTACTAGTGAAGACAAGGGGGAGTGAGGACCAAGAAAAGAAAAATTGTGTTAAGGACTGAGCAGGCCTCTTGTTATCTTTTCCTGGTCTCTGCCTGTGCCAGGCTGCAGTCTATGAAGAGTGATTGGTCTCCAAGCCCTGGATATAGAAATATGTTGCCTTTTTATTTTTTTAAACAGCAGCTGTGCTCATTACAGTGTGTGTTCATGGCAGTTTTGTATTCATCAGTTTTCTTATACCAGAGCAAGAGGCATGTCGCTCAGTGGGTTCCTGCAGATAGGAAAAGCTAGTAGTTGTATATATACTGCATCATCCTTACACAAGCCATTTATTTCAGAGAAACCTCTTAAACAGGCTAATCTGCAAATATAAGTGAAGTAGACCACATGGCATAAAATGATCATAGTTGAGACCCCTGCTTGAAAGGAATCCTGGTACCTGCTGGGATGACAAGTGATGTGTGTGCTGATTTTCACAGGAGGTAAAACAACATTCCCTATAATAGCAGTCAAAAAGCCAGGTACTGTTCCAGTGGCATAAGAAGTTACCAGAAACTGGGAAAATACATCAGGGATGTGTGTCTACCTTATTCTTTTATTATTCCCTTTGTGTCCATAATTAGCTGCTGCTGGAAGGCCTGAGTACAGATATTCTGGTAGTCTGACAAAATTCCTTCTGCGAGGAGCAGTCCCATTGAACCAAATAGCACCTGTTATGAGTATATTATTATTAATTACCTGCAAGTATTTATTGAGGCTTACAGGATTTCTGCATTGTTGTAGCTCTTTGAATATCAGTGAAGGGAACCCATGTTTGTTGTGAATACCAGCATCAACCTTGTCCCTGCTTGCTGCTACCGAAAGTTTCTGGGAGCACACCAGCCAGCGTACATGCTGTAAGGCTGCAGCATATTTTAACCATAACTAAATGAAAATTAAAAAAAAAAAAAAAAGATAAAAGGCATCTGAAGACAGAGAGACCTGGCAGAGTCCCAAGAGAAGGAGGAATTTCACTGGTCTAATGATCAGCATCTTCTTCAAAGACAGGAGCAAGAAGAATGTTAAGTATTTGTCCTATCTGCATCATTCTCTGAGAGGAGATTCACCCTCTGTTATGAGCCCATTTTGGTTACAGTAGAATTCCTGCATGCCTCACTTCAGTGATTTTCAGTGAAAGGTCAGAAGGAGGGGGGCACTGGTGCAGCTAATTTAGCAGTTGTGCAGAACCCGCTCTTAGATTCTCGGGGTTTTATTCTGTATTAAAAATAAGAAGCAGTTGTTTATTAGGGGATTACTGAATGGCCTGTGTTCCCATGATACCTAGAGGAGGCAGACAATTATTCTCCCTGGGTTCTCCCTGGAGCTATTTTCTTTGCTGGCAGGGAGGAAATTGTTCATGTTTCATTTGTGTTACCGTTGTTCCAGCTGCCAGAGCAGGAATGTTTGCCTGCCAGCCTGCATCGGTGGCAGCGGCTCCTCTTCAGACCTGCCATCTGTTAGCGTTATTCCTGATGTCAGCTGCGTGATGGCAGCTCCTAGATGGATGTCCCTCTGAGCTAGGCACTGCTTCACAGTGTCAGGAAGAGCAGAGGGGCAGAACAGAGGCAGGTAAGGGACACAAGGTGCTGGAGAGGGGCTGTCTGCCCCCCTTGGCAAGCTGGGAACAGGGCCTTGAAATACGTCTTCCTGTCTCTGGCTCCTCTTGGTCTCTTACTGAAATACCTCCTTAAGTATCCACTGTAAATAGCAGAGGCAGCACAAAACAAGGGTTTGCAAGTCCCTGGTTAACAAAACAAGGCTTCTTATAAACATCCTCATCCTGAATCCTTGCATGATCAGGGCAGATTAAAAAAAAAACAAAAAAAAAAAAAAAAAAAAAAAAAAAACCAAAAAACCAAAAAACAAAAAAACCAAAACAAACCAAAAACAAAAAAAAAAAAAAAAAAAAAAAAACAAAACACCAACGACAACAACAAACCAAGGAGAAATTTTCATTTAATTTCATTTGGTTCTTAGCCGACCGGGATCCTCTGTAACATGCTGCTCAGGAAAGTATTTTTTTGTTGACTCGTTGACCCACAACGAACCGCTTCAGGCTGAGCTTAAGGCCCATCACGCTGAGCCCGTGTTTTAGAAATAAAGCCCACCCCAGTCTGGCCAGCCTCTGACAGCTTGGGCGACTGCGGTCAGAAACATCCTTGGAGCCCGGGCCGTGCTGGAACCCCCGCCCCAAGATAACCCCTGCCATTGCACCCCCCAGCCTTTCCCCTTCCCTTTGTCCCGAGCCGGGGAGGCTGCGGGGCCGGCTGCACCCCGCCGAGCCTGCAGTGCCGGCGCGGCACCACAGAGCGGCACCGTCCGCCCGGACACGCGGGGCNATCCGCCGCTGCTCAGGCCTCCAAATCGCACCCGCCCGGGCATCCAAACCGCGACCTTACGGAAACAGTGGCGGGGCTGCTCTGAGCGGGAGGCAGGGGCCCCCCTACCTCGGCTGGCCACGTACACAGACCAAAAAGAGCATTTCTGCGTAATCTCAGCCCCCAAAATCGCGGGGTTACCCACATAAGTCTATCAAACACGAGCGTTCGCATCACAGGTTTCTGTGAAGGGTGAGGTGGTAACTCAAAATCGTCCAGGGTTGCATCCAAACACAGCAAGGAGTTTTTCACCATTTACAGCATTTGGATTTGTAGGAAGTGTTTGTTTGGTTTGGTTTTCCCCTCTCGTTTTGCTTTTGGTTTTGAGATTACATTTGTGCTTCCAGATGCTCAAATGATTCAATATTTAAAAGTTTAAAAGTTTTTCTTTTTTTAAATTGTTTTAAATGAAACTTAGCAGGAAAATTTTTCAACTTTTAATTAATCCAGTGTTTGTGTTTGCCATGCTATAAACAATGTTTCTAGCAAATGGCATTATACAGATTGATATCTAAATAATGTCTATTTTAACTTTCTGAAAATAATGGATTTTTTTTAACCTGGAGATCTGGATATTTAATGATTAGCAGTTTTGTTTTTAAGCCAATTTAATAAGTCTTAAGAAGGATATAAAAATAAACTGGCAAGAAAATAAATATTTCAAATCCTGTCAAACAAATCAGTCCTGCACTTTCCATTAATTCAGTTCCTTCAGTTTTTTGCCACACATCATCCCAGTAATTCTCCCAGTCCTTATTTGAGCACTGCTGTGTCTGATGTGGGGCTATGTCAGGCTGCATAGGAAGATCTGCCAAGAATCACAGCCTCCACATCATGCAGACTATGGACACATGCAGGATGCCACATCTCCTTTCTGGAGGTGACAGCAGTGACTTCAGGGATGCTCTACTGTCTCACCCTGGTCATGGTGTGAGTCCTACTTCAGGAACTGGGAGTCTCCCACATTTACCAGTTTCCATGTGGCCAGTCTGTCTGCTTTGCCTGGCAGAGCCACTTCCCTCCTTCATCTTTCACAGCCAGAACTGAAATTTCTGTCTTTATTTCTCTTGGTATTTTGGGGGAGTCATTTGGATATGACTTTTTGCTATTTTGGAGAGCAGGCTTGCTCCTGCAGCCTGGTGCATTTGCTCACCACTAGCACATTTGGAAACAAAGGACTCTTAAGAGCTTCAAGCACAACAGAGGGTTTGCCAGCATTTTGGTAATGAAATTCGTTTAGTTTACATACATTTAAAGATGGTTCTGTGGTTGACAGCCTAAGGAATGTTAGTTTTTGTTTGTCAGATGACTTGAGGTATCACACACACACACACACACACACACACCCCCCCAGTAATTGATAGCCTAAAGTCAGACACCATGCTTGGAGGAGGGACTCAGCATCTGGGGAGACCCTTAAGTCCAGTTTCCCAAAGTTATATAGGGTACCTAAATCCCACTGAAGTCAGTATCCCTATGTTATCTGTGTGGACCTTGCATGAAGTGCATGTCTTTGCCTGTTTCAGCAAGTTCAAGGTAAACTCGGCCAGGCTGACCCCAGCAGTAAAGAGCTGAAAGGACACCCCATGGACCTGTATGGGAGTCCATGTCTGCACATCCCTGCTGTGTAATAATGCCCACTGTTTTCTCTGTCCTTTGTGTTTTGAGAAAAAACCCAAACAAACCCACACAAATAGAATGTGGCCTGCTTTCCCTCTCCTCTCAAGATCAGAGTCAAATTCTTGTAGTTCTGCCCTTCTTCTCTCAAAGGCCCTTGTCCCAAGACTGGTAGCACAACAAACAAAGCTTTTCTAAAGAAATACAGGCAGCGCAGAGTTCTTTTGCCAGTCCCATTCTTTCACTGGCTTTGAATCCAGAAGGGCTACTCCCTGCCAAGCCTAAATGAGCTGTGTCAGCTTGGGTTTGGATGCTTGCCTTGGTCCCAGGCATTTTCTTCCACAGTAAACAAAGCACAGGTAAACAAAGAAACTGCTGAGGGGAGTTGGTTGGCAGACCTGCAGAATGGCCCATCGCTGCTTTGTCAAGGCTGCAGAGCCAGGTGGCCCATGGTGGCCAAGGCTGAGGCAATGAGGGCTGTGTCTGCACCTGGAAGAAGAGGCAGCCTCCATGGAGCATGAAGGAGCAGCCCCCTCTACCTCCCCTTTCTGTGGCACAAACAGACCCACCAGCTGCAGTCCACTCTCAGAAATCCAAGTGCTTGTCTAACTTTTGACCAGCCTTGAGCTTGACATCTCTGTGGAGACATCCCCCTGCGATGCATCTCACTGTGCATCTCTGAAACAGCACTGTGCCTATCAACAAAGCTCATCTGCTGTGAATTACTGGGTGGAGAGCGAAGGTAGGGAAAGAAAGGTCAAAAAGATCCACTGAGCAACACAGATGCAGCACCACAACACTTCATTTAGGAGAGCAGCTGCCTTTTTTCCTGCATGGTCTGAGCAATACAAACGCAGGGGCCAACACAGTTGCATGCTGTGGTGCAGGTATGAAAACAGAAACTGGCTGCAAAAGTTCACTTATCTTGGATCCCAGTGCAAGAGCTGGGAGGGACAGCCAGCTGTGTTCACCCCAAGGCTCCCTGCCCTCCTCATGTTCCAGCTCTCCTTAGGGAAACTGAGGACTCACCTCCCACACCCAAGCAGCTTGCTGGGAATTATATGTTTGTCCCTTCTGCCCTTATAGTCAGCATTTTAAGGGCTTCTTCCCAGATGAAAATAGAGGGTGAGCGAATGACCTAGCTGTCTGTCCAAAATTTCTTGGGAGAGTAAAAGCCCTTTGTGTTTTTTTAGGATATCTTGGCGTTTGTGCTTCTGTGATCACTGGAGGGCCCATTTGAGGCCATATCAGGGACTGTGCTGTCGTTCGAGAGCACGAACGAACACACACACACACAGGTCGAGTGTCGGAAGAAAGAAGGGAGGAAGTTTTATTTTTTACAGCTTTTATACAATTCTTTGAGACTTCGTGGATTGGACAGGGAGATCTTCTCCTGTCCATTTCTATTGGCTTGGACAGAAGTCCATTAAACTTTTGTTTATTAGGAATGGAATGAAAAACAAGAAGGACAGTTAGAAAAACACATCTTGTTTGTGCGATAGTTCTGTGGGAACTTGAGAGCAACTTTACAAAACAACCGAACAGTTCTGACTCCAAATTAGAAGGCTTATTTTCAGGGCGACACTGTGCCAGCACTTCATAAAAGGTTGGATGTGTTCTGAGGACCCTCCTAAGAAGTAATGAGAAGTGATACAAATTGATGAGAGCCTAGACAGCACAGCTAATAAAGCACACTGAAATGATAATCTGGTTTTTTGGCAGGGGTGTTATGTAAATAAAGTAAAACTTGGTTATCTCTGATTTCTGTGCAGTCATTTTTTCTTTCATATATCACTGAAAAGGCAATTTGAGAGGGGAGGAAGAGCCCATTTCTATCACTGTGGCTGAAACCCAGCTGTAAGAGTAGAAAAGGCTTTTCTATCTTCTTAAATTTTCAGGTTAGGGCTTGTTATCTTCTCAAAATACACATGCAAGTCATTGGGCTCACCAGAAATTGCAAAATCATGTGATAATTTTGACTGAAAGTGACCTCACCAGGTCATCTAGTCCTACCTGCTGCTCAAAGCTGCGCCAAGCTATACCAGCTTGCTCAGAGCTGTGTCCAGTCAAGTTCTGAGTAACTCCAAATGTGATACCTTTGGAGACAGCTCCTCTGGGGCATCTATGCCAGTATTATATCACCTTCAGAATGATCTTTTTTTCCTGACACATAATCAGAACTAGCATGTTGCAGCACGTCTTTTTCCTGGTTTTGTGCAGCTCTGAGAAGAAAATCTTCTCTATACCTTTCTCTTCAAGTAGTTGTAACAGCAATTTCCCCTCAACAAATCTCAGCCTTTGCTCATATGTTGAGTAGTCCAGCCCCCGATCACCTTGGCTGATCACCCTCCTTTGGGCTCTCCCTTGTGTATCCCAAATTGGAGACATTGCTGTAGATGTGGTCTCACCAGGCTGTGAGCAAAGGGCAGTGCTGCTGACCTGCTGGCTATGCTTTTGTTGACAGATCCCAGTATGTGGCCGTCCCTCTTTGTAGAAATGGCACATTGTTGGCTCATATTCAACCTACTCTCCCAGGTATCACCACAATCCTTCCCTGCAAAGTTGCTTCCTATCCAGCTGACACCCAGCCCATACTGGGACATGGAGTGACTGTGTCCCAGATGCAGAATTTTGCCTTTTTTTGAAGTTTGTGGTTCTTGTCAGTTCATGTTTCCAGCCTGCTGTTTTCCTTCCATCAGTGCCTCGACCCTCCAGCTTATCAACTGCTCTCTCTGATTTGGTATCATCCATGAATTTACTGTGAGTTCTGTTCTATCATTCAAGTCATGGATAAAGACATTGAACAGATGGGCACCATTGTTCCATGACCTGGATGCCACCTGGACTTCATGCTACTCATAACAAGCCTTTGAACCCAAAGGTCCAGCCAAATTTTAGTCCAGCTTATTGTTCACTTACGCAGTCAGTGCCTGACCAATTTAGCTGTGAGGACACTTTGGGAGAATGTGTTCAAGATGTTTTAAAGTTAACATCATCTGTTCTCCCATTGTCCCTTGAGCTGATCATCTGATCATAGAGGAAAACCAGGTAAGTGGGACATGGTCTCACTCAGAAAAGCCATGCTGGCTGATTCAAATCACCCTATTGTCCTTTGCATGCCTGGAAATGTTCTCTGTGACCTATACAGGGACTGCAAGGTGAGCATACTGGTTTGTAGGGCAGAAGGTCTCACCTCTCAAGGTCTCAGCTCCTCAAGAAGGCTCCTTCTTCTTGCCTTTCTTCAAGTACACTTTTATGACTTTTCCCTTTTTTTCAGTCATTGGGAATCTTACCTGATTACCATGGCCTTTCAAGGATGACAGGGAATGCACTTGCAGTGACATTCACCACCTCTCTCAGCCCCATATTATTAATCACATCTTGTCCTAAGGACTTATGCATGTCTGATTGATTTAGGTGATCACATTTGTCAAAGGTTCTGCTGCCCCAACTTCACCACATTCATTAATGCCATAGAATAAAACCAGCAACTGCTGCCTATCCACCCCAGACAGTTTAGATATCTAATCAGGAGCAAATGTTTGATTGTAGACAGCAGCTGAGATTGTTTATTTGAATTTTTCCTTCCCCAAACTACTCTATCACCATGTCTTCATTTTTTGTTAACTGATGTTCCAACTTCTTTTTGCCCCCAGCAAAATACAGAGAAAAGATTAAATACCTCAGAACATTGAACCTCTGTTTGAGGAAGAAGCCTCTTTGTCAGCTCCCTGCCTTCTGTTATGACATTCAGATACTCTGTGGAAGTGTCCACAATCTTCATTGTTCTCTCACCCTGAAGATCAAATAATTCTGATGTCAGTAGCCTGGTTTCAAATTACCATGTGATGATGACTGGAGACCAGGAGAAAATGGCTGCTAAAAGCAGAGCTATGCATCACAAAATAAATCAGTAGTGAGTTGTTAACAAACACACACACAAGATCACTTTGAGCATTCAAAAGAATGTTATTTTCCTCAAAGTGGAAGAGAGATTGAACAGTTCTTAAATTCACAGAACAGGACTCAGTAACACCATATGGTCTTGGTTAAAATTATTTTGTATTGTAACAAAAGCAAAACCATCCCATTGAAAGAGAACCTTGAGCCAGTTATGCGAGTGCTGCTGAGGGAGTGAGAAACCTGAATTTGATTTCCAGACCGACCATAGTGCAAGTCACTTTGTCAAGATATCTTATCTGTAAACTTTAATAGCTTTGAGAATTTGGACTTTCATTTCTTCATCTGTAAAATTATGATGTTGGAGTAGCACCTCTCTGTTGTGAACTACTTGGATACAGTGCTACTGGGGATTCTATCAATTTCATAACATAAGTTAAATAGAAATGGAATTGGTTTTCTCCAGCCTGCTTTACCACAGTCTAAATGCAATGCTTAAGATCAATGGGTGTTTTTGCTTATTTTTAATGTATTATTTCCTTTTTTTTTTTTAATTTTTTTTTTTATTTTCACTGACTATTTCCAGAAGTGTCACATCTTAGAACTGGTCTCTTTAACTTTGAAGTAAACAGGACTTATCCTGCCACTTCCTAATTTTTTTTCACTGTAAGAGCTACTCTGACAATATCCATGTAGAATAATACAGCATTTTAACACATGCCAGTGAAATATTATATTGCTTTATATCACAGCTCAATGTCCTGGCTATATTTTACTACCAGGAGCATAATTCTTTGTTTTGAAAATGAATTTCCAAAATTATAGCTGCAGTACAGTTGGCCATAGTTGGCAATTAGCCATGGCCATTGCTTGGCTCTTGAGCAGGATGGGAAGTGTGCCAGGGAGGTAATTATTCTAAGTAAAGAAGAACTTGACTCTCTAGAAGAACAATTCCTATTGTAGAAATGCGTCTATTATTTCTGTCCTGCTATAACCACATAATGCAAAAGCAATGGTGTGGGATAGATGGAGTAGGGAACCAGCAGTCAGAGCATCTGGCTTCTCTCCCTGGGTGTGGTGTCCCTCTCTCCAGCTCTAGCATGGTTGATCATGGTTTGCTTGTCTCCTTGGAGGGATGGTTTTTGATTAGCTGTGGGTGATGTTCTTGCTGATCTGTGGAATCAGTGCTTGATAAAAAGCAGCCTTTTTTTTTTCCTCTACCTGAGACCTGTTTCAATCTTTGCAAAACTAAAGATTGTCTTGAACTGTGATTTGTGATTTGTGACCAAACAAAAGTTCGAACACTGCTTGATTAGACAAGTTGAAAAATTATTCCTGTTATTACAATGTGTTTGAGAAGCCACTCCCAAACCATAATCCACTCCCGATATGGGGCTCCATGCTTCTGAGTGAAGAACAGCAAGATTAATAAGGCATTCTAAAGTCTATTTTTTATTCTTAGTTATTACTTCAGTGTAAACAGATTGCAGTGCTTTTCATGGGGAGGAGTATGTGCTTCAAGAGCTGGTGAGCCATCAGAGATGATAATTCGGGTTTCTGACTGTGGAGAGAGACACACACACAAATCCCCACTGCAAACACAGTACAGCCTGAGCTGCAGTGATGAGTGCCGTTGCTCCCTGCTCATTTTCATTTCTAGCCAGTAAAATAATTTACTATGTCAATAGTACACAGGAGGCATGGATGCTAATTTACATTCCTTTGTAAAGGGTTTCAGATGATTATACTTCCCTCACAGCCAATCCTATGCTAATGAGAACGCTCTGATTCCAAAATACTGCCAGGATTAATGTTCATGGACTCTGCACCAGGGTAAATGACCTGTGGCATAGCTTTAATTAAGGAAGACAGCCACATAATTAGAATAACAACAGCTTACTATCAATTTCTGCAGCAAGTCTCCGGCCCTGGGTGATACGTCATTTGTGTGCACCGCCTGCATGTGGGTGGACTACTACATGAAAGGCCCAAAAAAGAAAGCTTTGTCATTTCTAAATGGATATTACATAAGCTGCACTCTTTGCAGAATCCCTGAAGCAGCAGTTGCAGCTTATTATTGCAAGAAGAGGAACAGAAACCAGCCTTGCACAACAGAGACCTGGGGAGAGATTCGTATGAACTGATCCCAGCGCTTTTGGCCTGCCTTTCTGAGCAGATATAGTAAAAGATTTGGTGATGACTCAGTCTAGCAGCTCTCTGGAGAGAGGACTACATCTCAAAATATCTGGGTGCCTGGCCCTACTCCCCTCCTTCACACTGAATATGGCACACTTTGCAGTGACAGATCCTACCCTCAGGATTTAAGGCTGAGTTTTCACTTGTGAAGTGTGTGAGCAAGGACCTGCTTAGAAAAATAAGCCACCATTATCCACCAACCATTGTGGTTTTCAGATAAAGCTTTGTATGAGGCTGATTGGCTCTCAGCACCCTGGTGCTGACAAATATGGATGTGGATCCTTCTCTGGCAGTGAGTATCTTCCTTTTTTGTGTTTGCATGACACCAGAGTCAGATATGCTTTTAAAACATAGCATATGGAGTCAAATTCTTTTACAACATATATTCTTTAAAACTTCTTTTTAGACCCCAACAAGCCCCAAATCTGGTTCTAAAGCAGCTCTTCTCCTGACATGTCATGGCTAAGCCTCCTGCCAGAGCCTGTCCTAGTGACCCTAGACAGCTCTACTGTTGTTCTGACCCTCACCCATGTCAGAATATATCTACTTCTCTGCCTTGACAGCCTGCCCAGCTATCCCATATAGTCACAAAGCAGATGGAATCCTCAAGGGTCATCTAATCTTATCCCACAGCAGCATGAATAGTGATGGCAGATGTCTAACTTCCTTGGAAATATTATCTGCAGTCTTTTTAGGAAGTCTATTCCACTGCTTCACTGTCCTTGCAATTAGAGAGTTTTTTACCTCATGTTTTGCTGAAACCTTCATTGCTGGAGGTTAATTCCTGTCCTATCTAACAGAATACTTGGAAGGAAGATTAATTCCTTTGTTATTTGGAACATTCTTTCATGTGCTTGAAAAAAGTTACCCTGTCCCTGTCCCTTCCCAGATGTGTGACCATTCTCACTGGTCTTGATGGCTCTAGAATTGATTCACATCTTTCCTAAAGTGGACTCTAGCTGCTTTTGTTGCTTTTGACTTCACCTTCGGATTTCCCTGGATTTTACAAAACTCTTTTTTTCTGGCTGTGTACACAGGAACTTGTAAACCCTACAGAAATAAACAGAAATTTTGTTATAATTATAACATGTAAGAGAAACAAGGACGAAAATAATTATAGAAGCAGCTGTATAATGATGCTTCAGTGAATAAAGTGATACAGAGATAAATGAAAGTAGTCAGTCTTTTATACAATATCCAGATAAGTTGCCTCACTGTCAAGTCTTTGAACCTAAAAAAATAGCATTTCAGAGATTTGGTTGCAACATAACACAAGACTGACTGAAGTTCTAATTAGTCTGGTGGGCAACAGACGTGGTCCTACAGAACAGGAAGCTAATTATTTTTGCTTATAATAAACTCTTCAGATTTCACTCGTAACATCTGCTCTTCAGCACTGGCACAAACATAACACACAGACAGTGAATAATTTTGTTACCAGAAGCAGGGTTTTATTCTAAAGTAAGGCTTCATTAGTCAACACTGTAATAAAGAGCAGAGAGTTAAGTGCAGTAAACTCAATTATGAGTTGCGTAACTGTGATTGCTTCATACAGAAATTCAGGGAGCCTGTAGTTGGTTTTCCTGATCCTCTGTGATTTGGATAGTGTTTCTGCATGAGTAGGACAGATCTTTATTACATAGCCAGCCCAAACTCACCATCTCTTCTTTTTTGTCTGTCTACCTAGCAGGTAGAAACCAAAACATTGCTACAGTACAGCGATGTAGGCTGACAAGTCAGTTTTTCCTAAACAACATATTACTGTGTATGAGCTGCCCAGCACTTACTACCCCATCCTCAGTTACTCCAAGGCACAATCAGCAATTTCTTGATCTCAGACAGTCTTGTGTCCAGTGATGGGTAAGAGAAAGCACCCAGAAGAGTACCACAGGTGGCAGTGCCACCCCCTTGTTTGTACATATGTAATGGAAGTTAAGATTAATTTACAAGACTAGGCATGGGTTAGAGCCAGAACTCTGCTTTGGCTTAGTTGAACTCACCTCATTTCAGATCACTTGGGTGGTGATAGCCCTGCTTGTTCTCTTCCACAAATGACAACTTCTCCCATTATCACTTAGAGAGGACTCCTAGAGGAGAGGTTTCCAAAGGTATGCACCAGCAGATTGCCAGAAACCTTCAAGCTTTCCATGGATCGGTGCCCGGTACAATAAGAAAGTTAATAATAGTTACTATTTCAATCTGCTCAGTTTGTGAGCCATTACCCCTAACCTCTCTGGACAAAAATCTGTGGCATGTGCCTCATACACACATGCACAAATACAAGAGCACCAAGGATAACAGAGGGAAAGCTGTTTGCCACAGCCAAGCTCATCCCTGCATCAGGCTGTATCAGATGTGAGCAGCTGCTCACCTGGTTCATCAGAAGACAAAAACATGTGTCCACTGTTAATATGGGGAAGAACGTAAATACACCTTTTGCAGAGTCACTTGGACAAGCACTCAAGTTTTTGTGCTTCTTCTTACACCAGAGCAAGCTGCCCTTTGCAAAGTGAAGTTCGGGGTTTTCTTTACTGGGGTGTGTGGAGCTGCACCTCTCATCTCTTTAGGATTCCCCAGCTTTCATCTCTTCTTCTTCTTCCTTGCTTTAGGCCACGTGTGTGACTAACCTGTCCTTCCAGCTCAGAATTGTTAAACACAGCTCCTCCCTGAAACCATCAGCTGCAGTCCTCAGACCTGCCAGGTCCTGTGTGTTTTACCATGAAGCTGCCACCTGGCTCCCTCACTATCCATCTTTGCTTCATGCATTTACAATGCAGAGCGGCAGTGCCTCTCCCACCCCAGGATGTGCCATGCCGGTATCACTGATCATGGGATCCCCTGATCTGCTGGCAACTGGAGTAGGAAAGGCAGGTTGTCCAGGCACCCCATTGCTTCCTGTTCAAAGGAGCCCTCCTAGGGTGCATGTGATCCACCAGGAGCATTTGGAGCTCCTCATCATCCTGTGCTAGCAAGAGGAGATGGGCTGTGATGCCATCTCAGCTTTCTGACATTCAGATATATGACAAGTCAGACTTTGGGGTAGGAGGGGATAGCAGGTTGATGGACAAGCACATTTAGGCACTTTGGTAGGCAGAGTTCACTGTCCCTGCCATGATTGGACAGTGATAGCAATGCAGATGGGGATTTAGGCAGGGTATCCGAGTGTGGATCTCATTTATAGATACTTTATAGATATAGAACTTTCCAGCCAGCTCCTTTAGTGCTAATTTGTGGTGCAGGATAGGCGATGTTCAAGGAATAATCTAAAAAGTGTTGCTTAGTGAAAGAAGCTGTCTAATGAAGTAAAAGATTGTCTTTACTGGGATACTTTCTAGCAGATTTTATTTGCTGGATGTTCACTATGGGCTTGTGATATGCTTTACCTTGTGAGGGTTAGAGAAAATCACTGCAGGGTGAACGACACTACAAGTTCAATTTGTCTCAGCCTGCGGAAGTCCTTTACAATTGATAAGGTGAACAATGGCTTGGAAGTGCCTCTTTCCTTCCATTGACTATAATTGAGGGAGTAGAGTCTGTTTGGCTCACATATGTATGCCAGAAGTTAAATAAGCTAAATACCCTACTAAAAGCACAATAAGCAAATCTAAATCTAGGATATGGATGTTCCTGTGTCTCCTGCTGCTGAGTGAACTGGTCCTTGTGTTCTGCAGTATGTCTGTAAATACAGAGCCATTTTCAAACACTGTTTTATCAATCTGCTCTGAATTAGAGATCCACATCCCTTTATTTCTCCACCTCCGGATTCCCCAGGCTGCCGTGGAGCCCTGTACCAGTGGTTGGCTCTGCCTGGTCTCTGATCCATGAAAGCAGAAAGTCCCCACATGTGACAGTCACATTCCCCAAGCAAGTGACTAGCTCAGCCCCAAGCCAGCCAGGCAGAATGCACTTGTTTTGCTAAGTTCCTCAGGAACTTGCTGTGGACAGGAAAAAGCCAGGCGAAATGCCACTAGGCTACTGCTGCCACAGTGGAAAAGGCATCAAGGAAAACAGGTTCATGGCACACATTTTGGAATACCCAAACTAAATGAAAAAGCCAAATGTCATAGAAATCTTGGCTGTTTGCACATCTCAGAGCCAGGATGGTGTCTATTTGAACACATTTGCCAAGGGTTTTCTGTTGGCCTCTGTTCTCATCTCCCCATGGAGGCAATCCACTAATCGCAGCACAGACTGGTGTTAAATGTCACTGGATCATGGGGGAATGTCTCTACCCCATTTTGTCCTGGGGTGGATGACTGCCACAGGGGTTGAGAGGGGAGTAAAAGGCCCCTTGAGTTTTTGCACCGCTCCTGCTATTGTCTCTGCTCTTTGCCAGAGGAGCAAAACACTGGACTATGCTCATTTATATGAAGTGAAATGACTGACCTCCACCTCAAGTGAGACACCTCCACATTGCCCAAAGGTTGGCAAGGTGCTGTTTACTCTGAATCAGGAAAGATTTTGGCCAAGCATAATTGCTTCATAGGATGCAGCAATGCCAGACAAGGAAAGCACCTTATCAATGGAGCAGGATAAAGTGTGCTAGCATAGATTGGATAGCCCTGATTTCACTGATTCACAACAGGATGAATTACCTACCACATCAGTAAGAAAATCACTTTCCCTCTCCCTGAAGAAGTCAGTCTGATAGTATGGTATATGTGTATCAGGATCTGTGCCAAGATAGCAGAGGAGAGGAATGCTGGACTTTGATTTGTGAATCAGCATTTGGTACCTAGCGACTTGTTTAAAACAGACAATTTTTAAGAAACATACTATTGTCCACATTTTCTTCTACCACAAATAGGAAGGAAAAAAAGAGGGAGGAAGAAAAGGATATGAAAACATGCATTGGTAAGAACATGCACAAAAATATATAAGCAGCCGGAATTGATCCTCATACCTATTTCCTAAGCATAACTATTCTGCTATTTCCCAAAGGCATCATTTCAACTATCCAATCCAGAGAAATGTGGTGGAAGAAGAGCAAGGTTTTTTCCTCCTACAAGTCTGGGGAAGTGGAGTCACTTGGGCAGGTAGTTTTCAGGAGTAAAAGTGCCCATGAAACGGCAGCCAGCGTAAGCTGACTTGAAGATGTGTGCTCTTGCCCCAAGATGGACAAAATCCCTTCTTCCTCAGAAGAAGGCTCCTTCTATCTCAGTTGAACTGGCAATGATATAAACAATATCATAAGGGAGTACCAAGATGGAGATAAACTGGATAGAGGTTTCTTTACTTGCTGTAATTGCCAGGATATGTGAACATCCTTTGCCTTGCACTTTATCATGTAAAGGACTCTGAAAACAGGTAGGAATTCTGTCAAACCAGAACAATGTTTTCTTCTCTTTCATCCTCTCTAAAAAAAGTCAGTCCATATAGAAACAGGGCACCAAATCAGCAGTCCCATTTTCTATATCTGTTATTTTCTTGACTTTATCTTTTCTTACATCATTGCATGAGAAAAAATTGTGCTGCCTTTCGGGACGGTAAGAGTGCTGGTGGGATTAGCCTTCAGTCTAGCACCTTCCTGGTTTTCCTCTTTCCTTGAAACCAAATACAGTGTCAAAATCATCTCTGTTTGAAGGACAAGATACAGAGTGATAAGCAATTTATGCTATGAGTACTTTTGCAATGCTTTCTCATCCCAGTTCCCAACATCCCCACATGACTCATTCTGCCTTCCTGCTGTGAGTGCTACTGGTCCTACATGTGAAATTAAACTCTGGGAAGCATTTCCCAGCAAGAGGGGTTTGCTCTTTGAGTTGAAGCTCTGCCTTTTGTTAGGAGGCATGTGTTAATTGTTTAAAGGCTAACTGGTTTCACTTGCTAAACCTGCTCTTATTTATAAGCAAAGCTGCTCTTGCAAAACATGAATCATCAAAGCTCAGAGACTGAAAGGGTAGATGAGGTTACCCTCTCCACTCCTTTGCCAGGACAAGCTCATACACAGCTGTCTGTTCTGTGTCTGGGGTAGTAAACATTTGAAGAAATAGGATATCCAGCACTTCTTTGGATACTTTTGGCTGAAGAAGCCAATGATGACTTCTGACACATTCCTCCTATTTTTTCAGATCCTGTAGCATCTGTATACACAAAACTTAATATCATCAAAGAATAAATATGAAGCTCACAAAGAGGACAAAACAAATGGTTCAAGCAGAGGCAGATGCTGTGTTAGGTGCAATGAAATGACTGAAAAGCCTCTTTTTTCTGGCATCTGCACGAACCTCTCATCCACTTGGCTCACCCTGTCTCTGTTCCCTCTGCATCATTCACTGTAGTTTGTTAAAATTAAATCAGGATTTTTGTTCCTGTGGTTTGTCTATGAATTTTTTCCATTCTCTTAAATCAAATCTAACACAGAACTCATTTTACTTGTACTCAGATCAAGTTCTCCTTAAAAAAAACCCTGTCCTTTTTTCAGTACCACTAATGTGGGCTTCAATTTACTTTTTTCCTGCTCTGTTTTGGATGCACTGGATTCCCTCTCTTTCAACACAGCTGATTTAATCTCTCCTTCTTCCCTGCTTGGGGCACCTGGGAGCAATTGCTGTGACTTTATGCTCCTCTTTGGTTTCACGCTTTTGCCTCAGTTTCTGATGTTGGCTAGACAGACGGAGAGTTCTGTATTTTATTTTCTAGAGATCTTAGCATGGTGACAGCTTCAATTTTTGTGTGTGCTGTTGGTGTGATTTACAATTTTTGTATTTCCCCCCCCTAGCTGTCAGTGTCAATCTTTTCCCTGTGCCAGAAATGTTCATTTCCTCCTATGACATTAGCTGAAATGCATGTCACCATTTGCATATTATTTAGGACTGTGTCACAGCTTCATTCTGGCTTGCTGTGAAACCTCAGTTATCACATTTTGCTTTACAACTTCATTGAGCCAAGCTCCTATGTGTAGACATAGATTTAAATACATAGTATGTATTTAAATATGGTTATATTTGGATAAAACAAATGGTCTTAAGCATACTTTTTAGTATGCAGGTAAAGAAGCTTTGCAGAATTAAAACTATACACTGTAGTGACAATAAATGATTTAAAACACAGGGTCATGAGCCTCCTTTCTATTTTAGCTCATACCAAGGCCCTTTCACAAGACAGGGTCACCACAAATTGGAATGTGCAAGCTCTCATTTTAGCTTGAGCATAATCAAAAGTCTCAGAACAATAAAACCAACCTCAGATTTCCTGGGCAATAGAGATGTACAAAGCAGTATTGGTGAGGCAACGCCAGGTGGAGTTTATTAAAATGTGATTTCTTACTGAGCTCTGGAGCAATTAGGTGCTCTTAGCAGGTTGACAGAGCTGGAGGGTTTTCTTTAACTGATTTTTTTCTGATTATTAAATAATAAATCTACTGACTGGGATCATAGAAAACTGTACAGCTTTCACCACATTCATTGCATCCTGGTTTGCAAGGGAAGGTCACCTCTGGGTCTCACACACAGAATTGCGTTGCACAGGAATATATGTTATTTAAATGTAGTCTGAGAACATTTTAAAGCAATTTGCATTAAGGAAAAAACCTGCCTACACAAACACATATATGTAGTAAATTTATGGAAGCATTTATACAAGTCTCATAATGCTTTGAGAAGGCCAGTCTGTATCCTTCTGTTCTGTTGATTTATAAGAATGGTAACTCATATTTTTAAAAAGTCTGATGTGTCAGTTTTTGGCCATGCTGGATTCTAGAGAATCCTGCAGACATAGAGGAATTAGTGTTTGATCTCATTCTGTTTTCTAGGTGGCACTGGCAATCTGTGCTATAAATTTGTGTGGTGCCTGGAGGGTCTCTTTCATTTCATTCATTTGCTTTTCCCACTCCCAGTTCTGGTTCAAGCTACAAACCTGCAAAGCAAACTGATTTGTAACCTAGACAAATTGCAGAACTGATATCCCATGAAGGATCCCAGGAGGTGGTGAATGCATTCTGAAGCCCTAAAATTAAAAGAAGAGCAAAGAAAAAAAATTAAAAAGAAAAAAATATAGTAGAAATGCTTAATTTCTTTTAGTGCTGCCTTAAAATGGAGCCATCCTACAGCTAAACCAAAACTGTTAGAATCAATTAGTTCCACAACAGGATATACTGTTTGTCTGCAACTGTTTAGGGTTTGAAACACTGCCTGTGTCCTGCCACATATCGAAACAGAGACGTGATATTCACTGGGAGATTGTGCATGTAAGTATGCACGCCCCCCACATATGTACGTGCATGA
The DNA here is from genome assembly GCA_013400515.1 of Erpornis zantholeuca. NCBI lineage: Eukaryota > Metazoa > Chordata > Aves > Passeriformes > Timaliidae > Erpornis > Erpornis zantholeuca. Next base: position 118,136 of record VZTN01000029.1, read on the forward strand.
ATGAAAATGGATGTGTGCGTGTGCCTCAGTTTATAAGTGTACATCATTCAGATATGTTCTGACAGGTATCTTTATGGACTTAAGTCAAGCCAAATAAATTTTTGTGTGTATATGAAAACCCAAATTTCTAATCGCGTATCTCTTCCCACGCTTCCTGTGGACATTTCTGTGCTCCTTTTCCAACACAGTGTCAGTTAAAATGATAAAGGTTGGCTCCTCTTCTCTTGGAAAAGGGACCAATCACTTGATGCAGTCTCTGATAATCTGTGACAAACGTGGTGCTGTATCCACAGAGGAAGAACTCCAGATTGGTGTGTCAGCAATACTGAACAGGCAAAGATACCACCATCCTTAGTCATGCACTTAAACACTAAATCTGTGTCTAATTTTGTAAAACAAAACGTCCAGCAAACACCATCCAATAAGTCCACTGTACCACCAGCTGATGGCAACTCAGAACAGACATATCTCTCCTGCACCATGCCTGTACAGCTGAGTCAGAACAGCAAAAGCTGTGTAATATAATTGCTGCTTCCTTCAGTAATGCCTCACTGGCTGGTGGCTCACATCAGTTTAGTCTTGCCTGGAGGATTTCCCACCCTTCCACAGGCACTATTGCTGCCCAAAATTCCCTTCTCTGCATTGTCTCCTCACAGGGTGAGGAGGTCCAGAAAGATCACACTCCAAGCCTCATCTTCACACTCATTAGTCATGTTTGCCATACTTACTCAATCACGCAGGAGGGAGCCGGCTCAGAAGCTGATAGCAGGATTAATAGAGTTTCAGAAAATCTATTCAATCAAAGGTTTAGACTTGAGTTTGAAGGATTTCAGGAAGTGGGGTAATTGTTCTCTATGACACCAACTAGCTTTTTGTCTCAACATTTGCCTGGAAATTCAGCAACAGCAGAGATACAGCCAGGAGCTATCGAAGGTTTAGCAGTATCTTACACTCCCTCCAACTCCCTGTGCAAGTACAAGCCCTGGCTAAAGGAGATAACACTAGTAAGATTTTTCATTTTGAAATGGCCTTGGTGGCATGACAGAAGTTCTCACAGGTAGATAGTGTTGGTGTAGGATGCACTTTCTGACATCACTAGTGGGAACTGAATGGGCAAAGGAGCCACCCATTTTGAAGCACTGCCATTAATCTCCCAAATGTAAATACCCATCTAATATTTAATCTCTCAGCTGGAGTTGTTCTGTAAGGGCAAACTTGCTCCTGAAATCATTCAGCTTGGCTCAACTCCATTCAGATTCTGGATGAACAACAGCATTTTTGAAGGAGCATCTGGTTGATGTAATAATTCAACAAAAGAGGATTTTCCCCTGTGACAAAATAGGCTGCAGGATAAGCTAAACAGAACATGTGAAAAACTAGAGTCAGAGAAAGGCAAGGTAGCCAGGTGAAAGTCTCAAACTCTTGAACATAAATCAAGTCAATTAACTCAATCAGTGGAAAATTATTGACACAATGAGCTCAGAACATGCTTATCATTACATTCTATGGACAAGAATTAAATTTCAAGCCTACACTAGTAGTAAGAGCTACTGCAATTGTCCACACTGGGGTAAATACATACATGAAGTCAGACATCCTGGAAATTTGAAGAACCATCAGTTCTTTGCAAGGTTTCTGTCTCCTATTAGGAAGTAGTTCCATTTCATCAAATATCCTTTGGAGAGAGAAGCCCAGGTGTCATTTTAATAAGGTTTCTTGAGTTTCTTGAGAGGGAAGATAAAACTCTATGGAAGGCAGAATAGTATTCCAACTGATGTCTAAGACATAACCCAGAGGACCAGCTCTGCTGATTGCTAGCAGGGCCCACTACTGCTCCATTTTAGATTTGGGAGTGTACAGCCAGCTGCTCCGTTGCCATGAGACTGAGGATGGGCAGATGTGAGAAGAGCAGTCCCAGTTTCTTCCTGTTAAAAGTTCAGCCGATCTTTATTGTTAATTATTCCGTCAATCTTTTTTGCCCTTTTGGTGGCCCTGCTTTTGGCAAATGAAAACGGAAGCTGCTGTTGCTTTTGAGTCAGGCCTTTGGTGGCTCTCAACAAATAGTCCCTTCTACCAGTGCCAAATATTACAAGAAAGGGATATTGTGAAAGAGCAAGTCAAGGTGAGATCAGACGCCCTGGCTTAATTGCTGCTCCAGCTTTACAAAGGCTCTCCTTACAATTGTGAGGCTTGTTTTTAAAACAGGACAGTAGCTAGGAGAAAGGACTCTCCAGTTTGTTTTCAGGAAACAGATGGAGGACTGGGGTCATACTGTAGTTCATGATAAATTGCACAGGATACTGCTGAACACTTGGCTCAAGGACTGCATTAGCCTTGACAGATAGTGCTTTCCGACGGATAGCTCCTTTCCAAGAGATGATAATGCAGCGCTTACCATCCCTGCTCTGCTTTGCTGCATCACTTCCTCGGGAGGGGCTGAGACCCAGGAGGAGTGGCAGCATGGTCCTGATGGCCAAGAGGTTCCTGTGACTGCTGTGGACACCTCTTGGCAGGTGCCAAGGGCTGCACAGCTTCCCCAGGCTGAAGCAAGCCCGAGGGCAACGTTTTGTTGCAATGAGCCCTTGCAATGAGGGCCAGAACGGATCAGCAGTGCACTTGTCACTCCCATCCTCAGCCAGATGGTCTCTTCCTGTGATTATGGAGGGAGATCAAATCTCTTATCATAATAGAGGGTGGAGACACTTCTGAGATAGATAGGAGGTTGTTGTTCTTTAGATTGGATAAGATGTCCAAATTACATCTGAGGCCCCAACAGGCAGTGTCTGTGCAAAGTGATGAGATAGCACCTGCCCCAAAGCATTCATGGTAAATGTGATGGTTGGAGGCTGGGTTAAAGAAAGGCTGGCAACCCAAGGCAAAAAGATCTGCCAGGACCCTCACACTCGAGATTTCCTTTCACTGGAAACTGCAATGGGGGAAAGAAGAGACGGAGAAGGATGTGGAGGCTTGTGCCCCATAGGAAAGTGGTGCACAGCTACAGGCACATTGGCCTGACTTACCAGGTCCTCCCTCTGCTAAAGAAACAGCCAGGGGCTGAGGGAGCTGCCTCAGGGGGCTGGGAGCTGACCCAGCTGGCTATGGTCACTTAGCCATATCCAGCCCTTGTACCAGTGCTTCCCATAACTGCGACAGGAATCTGCCCTTCACAGCTTATCTGCCCCCTCTCCACAGGTACTTCAATTTGCTCAAGTCCAGACTGGCGGTAATGTAGTATATCCTCATCCAATCACCAGGACATCTGAGAGTTTCAGCCCCTCATTTGACACTATTTGTTGTGACAATTTAATAAAACAATACTGCAGGGGGAGGGGTTTTATGCTTGTCTTAATGTAATGCTGAGCATAACTTAGAGAACCATGACATGAACTCAAAGGAAAAGTTCAGAGGCTAAGAGCTGCTTTTAAGCCTTAGGAAATGCTGAAAAGGAAACAAAGCAGGAATTGTCAGACATGTAGGAAATAATTTCTGCTTCAAATTCATTGAAGACATTGGAATCGTTCCAGAGGAGCTGGTCCATTAAATCTCCTAAGAGTGTCTGCACTGAGTCAAATCAAAAGCCCATCAAGACAGTATCATGTCTTTAACAATTATTGGTAGCAACTACTGGAAAAGAATAAAAGAAAGAGGACAAGGAAAGGGGACCTAACCTCTGATAAAATCCATGCATTAGGGACTTCTGGAGTTGTTCTCTACCTTACTCTTTCAGGCCCAATCCTCACACTCTCTTTTATAGACCTGTTTGTACGTTTTGCATTCCAAAATTTAATGGTGGGGAATTTATGGCAGTGAAAAATTCAGGGCAATGTCTCTCCTTCCTGAGAGTTTTGTGTGAAAGAGTGTTCCCTTTAGTTTCTCGATCTGGCTGATAATTTAATTCAGTGTCCACAGCTCCTCCCCTGCAGTGAGCAATTACACACTTTCTGACCTATCTGGAAAGCTGCAGGATTTTACATTCCATGTAATTTTCTTTTCCCTGCTGGAGAATCCCAGCCTGTTTACTTTCCCCATATACAGGAGCTGATCAGCCTCTGGTCTCCATCTATGCCTTTCCCATAGTTTGACTGTAAGGCCCTCAAGAATAGGAGAGAGTCCTGCCTCATCTGTAAAAAGTGCCTTTCACATCAGTGCTGCCTTCTCCTGACATGGCTGACAACACAGGCAGTCGGGAGGAAAGCACAGGCTGCAGAATTTCTGTAGGTAAAATTGATGCAAACGAGTACAGCTTCTGCATTGCGGGCTGGAAAAGAGATAATGCCACTCCACCAGTGATATAATCTACTCCTAGTTACCTCTGCCCATGCAGCAGCCCAGTGACATTGCACTGCTTGAGGTTAGACCGGGCAGGATCAATAGCAGGAGATACTTTAATGAAAACCAAGCACCAGGAAAGGACTTGGTGTTTGGATTTGTTTTATAGCCTAAGATGCAAGGCAGGTAGGAATACCCTGGACTGATTCCAACTATATTGCACAGTGGCGTCCAAAGATATCAGCACTAAAGAGCCCTTTTATTTTCCAAGCCACGCCTCAGTAGTCAGGAGAACTTGTTCAGTGGGCCGGCAGCCAAAGGGTCCAACCGTCTGACTTTCCAAAGCTGATGTTTACTGTCCCTTGTATCACAAAGCTGCTGCCTGGGGAGCAGCTGGCTGGAGGTGTCTGGAACAACCCCAGCCACCATTTCATAAGAAACTCTTTCTACATCTCTGCTTTCCCACAAAGGCTCATATTTTATGATTGCTGGTGGGCAGGAGGCTGATGAAATGCATAGCTGATCTGAAAACATAAAAAGGCAGGAGGCAAGGTTTAAAAAATATACCAGTCATGGTTAGGCCTGTGAAATCAATAACACACATAATCATTTTGCAAGGAGGAACAACAAACTCACTGCACCCTCCACTAACTGGTTTCCTGTCTGTGGTGTAATGGGTGAGAATCTGGGTGGTAAATTTACACCTTGCTAAAAGCCAGATTATAAATTCATTGTTCTCTCCTTTCATGCCCTTCTTCCACATCCTCTCCAGAGCTAAGAGGCGAATTGTACCAGATTCATTTTAACTACATATTTATTTTTAGAAAGCCTCAAATGTCACTTTCTTGTGCCTGAGAACAAAGGTTTTTTTGGAACAGAATCCCCCCTTGAATCAGAAATGGGGCAAAATACAGTAGTGTCAGCTTTGACACCTTGGAAACTGTGAATTCTACTTCTCTCTTGGTGGTCCCTTTCAGTTTGGGTAGATGACTTCAGGAGTGAAACCAAATGCACCAGCACCTTAGTTCCCAGTCCCCACGCAGAAAAGTGGGATTTGAATCTCCCATGCTCTCCACCTGGCAGACAAACACCCTGCCAAAACCAGATTGAAAAACAATGAAAACTGGTGAGTCAGTAATTACTCATCCCTCTCAACCTTACCCATATGCCTGCTAATGTCTCTGTGTCACCTCCTTTGCCCCGAGGCTGTGGATCAGGGAATCTCCTGCCATGTTAGAGACTGCCTGTGTGGCCCTTTCATATCTCCTGATGGTGGCAACCATTGTAGGTGCTTCCTAGTCCACCTTCCCAGATCTGTCTGGGCACTGTCACTTCTGTCCACATGTTACTAATATTGCCCAGAGGTCACAAGGGCTCAGGTGTACCTTGAGGCTGACCTGAAGGAAGGTGGATTACAAAGGTGGTTTCAAAAGTTGTGTTGTGAGTGAAAGGCTGGGTCCTTTTCCCCTGACTCTCCTCTGATGTTCACAGCCTATGCCAGCAGGGAAAAAAAAGTATTGCTTAGGGTCTGAGTCCCAGATGTACAAAGGCCAATTTACCCCAATCAGTTTGCTGAGGATGCTTCACCTTCCTACGATCAGAACACCGAAATTCTTCCAAGTGTTCAAGTACCATAGATCACCACATACATTTCCTGCAGAGTCAACAGGAAGGGAAAGGTAGATGTGCCATTTGCTTTTTGACACACTGGGGTTTTGCAGGTAAGAGACAAGAGATATCTTCTGGCTCTTTTTCTTGATCATGAGAGATACAGAAGACCCAGCAGCCTCATACCATCACAGGTTGGAGGTATTTATATGTAGCATGCTTAGTTCAGGAGGTAGGTCTGAGCTGCCTGTGAGCCACCCTCACCTGCTGAGCACCTCACCATCTTCTAGCACATGAGAAATAGATTTTAGTCTAAACAAAGCCAGGGTCTCATTTTTCTAGAAGGATTTCCTCAAAATTCTTCCAAATATGAATAATAGGTCAAATGAGGAAAACACAAAATTTTAGAAAAAACTCCAACCTCCTGGGGCTACCTCAGCTACCTGAATATTGCTGTGCATTGCAATGGCAAGACAGCTGTCAACAGGGATGTTCCTTGGAGACAGCTGTGGCAGTGTTTATTTTGGTAGTTATGGGGCAGTCTGTGACAGATATGCTTATCTACTGAGAGCCTCCTTGAGAAGCTGGAAACTCATTTCAACTGATACATTCACTGGTGGTGCTAAATGTAAAGGGAAACCAAGTACACTATTTTTATTCCTTTTTGAGTAGTGTGTTTCTCACATAAAGAGACATGAAGATGCTGTTTTGTAACCTTCTTTCCTCCTGAGGACAGAAGAGAGTACAGTTGCCTTTAGTCAAGTAAAGCATTGTCAGTGCACAGCCCAGAAGTCTCCAGCTACCCTGGCAAGCAGCCAGACAAACAAGATTGCTCCATTTTGAGTCTCAAGTGTCACTGAAGTGTGACATATCAGAAAGAATGGCCTTGGATGGAAATTGTACCTTGACCCATGACTCAGCTAGCTGGATAACAGAAGCCTCTTGCTCTGTCTTCTAACTTTTACAGTCTGGGAGAATCTCTATTTCTGATAGCATGGAACTCATTTCAGCAGTGAAATTGCTCTCTGAGCCACCTTCCTAATTGCATCACATACAGCCTTCTGCTCCCTTTCACTGATTATCACCCAAGCACCTTGTGGCTAACAAGCAGATGCAGATTTTGCTTCTGTGGGAAGCACTAGTAAAGAAGTATTAATGTACTTTGGCTTTCTGTTATATAATGAGAGGTTTTATCATCCTTTGTACAGAGTTGACCATGGGTGCCTGCTTTTATTTGGTATTTCATTCCAGCCCATCCATCTGTTCTCCTTCTCTGCAGTGGAAACAAAGAAGTAGGTTGGCATCTGATTAGCTGGGGCTTCACAGACAAGCACTGGCTCACCTCCAGTTCCAGGATTCTTGTTCCTGTACACAACCTTCAGATGTGTTTGATGCTGTGCTCTGCTACCTTCTGCTATGCTACACTACATTATTCTATTCTATTCTATTCTATTCTATTCTATTCTATTCTATTCTATTCTATTCTATTCTATTCTACTCTAATTTTCTCACCCTTGTCTGGATTCCAAGCAAGGGGATGTGTACTTCAGACACTGTACATGAGATATATCAGATGTCTGTAAATCAGGTATTCCATAAATATGCTCACCATGGCAAAAAGCCTCCTCTTCTTTCCCACCTCCTGATTAAGACCTCATCTGGAGTGCTCTGTGCCACTGTGGGGATGCAGGCTGAGTCTCTTCCAGCTGGTGTGCTGCTGATTCAGTGATAAGAGGAGCAGCACCCACTGCCAACTGTTTGGTGGATTAGATATGCAGGAATTGCCATGCCAGAACAGGCCGCTGGTCCATCTAGTGGCTAATGTAGGATTTTTTTAGAGAAAGACATAAAAGGCATATAATGAATCCAATTAGTCAATATTATACTGGTGGGTGATATTTCTCCCTGACCTCAGCTGGTTATCAGATTATGTACCCTGAAGCACCAGGATTGATAGTCCTTGTCATTTCAGAGCATCCAGAGTAGTTCCAGATGCCCTGCTTACTCCTATTTTTGTTTAGGAACAAATTCAACTCATATACATGAAAGTGCAACTCCTCTACTCTTTTAGTGGTGTCAAACTAGTAGTGAATCAGATAAATTTATTGATTAAAGACATGTCTTTGAACATGGAAAAATAATGTCAAGCTTTGATTTTCTTTCCTACATGCTAGGAAGTAGATCAATTCCTACAGAAGAGTGTTGCTTACCCTGTGACATTCTTTAGCAGATTTTTTCAGTGTGGGCACAGCAATTTCAAAGAAAACAACAAAACTAAACAGCTGGCATTTACTGAGGCAGACTTTACACAGGAGCAAGATCAATCTAAGGAAAGTAAACCTCAAGTGCCTACTATAATATTGATATGTACCTCAGATTTCAGTGGTTTGTAATGTATTTTTAATGAAGAAATGCTTTTTAGAAACACAGTGTGGCCCTTCAAAATACTGCCATGATATTTTCTGCTGAATTCACCTGGCTCCAAAAGGTAACACAGTAGCAATGAAGGTAGGTATAAAACCTCCCAAAATCCCAATATTTGTTATGAATGTGACTTCCATTTGTGAGAAGGGAGTGCATATGTGGATGGTGAATGTCCATGTGGGTTCATGCATCAACCTGGTCTGCTGTTTACTAGGACAGGTTTCTGAGAGCTTTACAGAGGGAACCATTTCTGATGAATTTAGCCAGTCCTCTTTGTGATGTTCAGGGTGAGTCACTGGCTGGTGTATGGGAACATAATTCATCCTGTAGATTTCTCCTAGGTTTTCCTGTGACTATTGCTTTGAGTATTCACTGATTTACAAATTAAGACCTGTACTCAGCACCTAAACCTCGTGGTTACATATCTACTCCCTGATGAGGACTCACCCAAGTCATCTAGGGGCTTTTGGGAAAAACACATGTACAGCTGATGTTGCTATTTTGGAAGAACAGTCATTTGTATAAGCTGTGCATAGTATGGGTTTGGCATTACTGACATACTCATTTTTTAAAAGGTAGAGAGGCAACAGGAGAGTTGTTGTATGAATCAGAAGATGAAGTGTTTGCTATAGAAACTACTTCTCGTGCAATTAATACTTAAACATGTGTTAATATCTGGTGAACACCTGCACATACTATTCCTAAAAATAACATTTAATTCCAGTTTCTCCAGGAGGAACATTAGAGAGCCATCCCTCTTTCCTATGATGTGGTACATTTGAAAATAAAATGAAAGTGTGGTGCTTGGAAGAATTCCAAAAGCTTTTCCAATTCATTATTTGCCCTTCTTTAATTCCTCTGAGTTCATTCCCTGATTTGTCATTGAGTTGCAATGCTTTTCTGCAGCTGTCCTCCCTGTCTTCACACGGGGTTTAAGTGACACGTTGCATCCCAGGCCCCTCACAGGGTTTCAGATGGCCAATTACCCTTGTGCCAAGGAGATGCACAGAGGGAGTATTTGCATCACCTGCCATTAGCACACAGGAGCACAGTGTCCTCAGGATCCCCTTTCCCGTGGGAGGAGGAGGAGGAGAGGCTATTCTGGAGACCAGCACAGAAGGCAGTCTTGTCCACACCTGCATGGGATGCAATTTGAGCCACCCACCTTCCTCACTGGGGACCTGTTTGCAGCAGACCATTCTCACCTCCTGGTTTGGGTGGTCTCTCTGTGGAAAGCTGTGTGACAGAAAACACACAGAGTGCAGTTTGGTGAGAACCTGGAGCAGGACCTCTCTGGAGCGTGCCCCCAGGTGAGGAGCGTGGAAGTGTGCCCCGATGCAGTAAGATAGGTACAGCTGTGGAGTGTCTGAATTCAGCTCCTCTTCTGAATGTCTGTCTGTAGGAAAGTCTCTCCTTCTGCACTGCAAATTAAGCCCAGAATTTGGATACAAACAATAGCAACCCATCACAACCTAGCCATGGGGACAAGTAAGGCATTTTGGCTTGATGGAGGTTTGGACACACTTTCTGTTGGTCTTATGCTGGGATAATAACCAATGTCTGGTTTGCCCTTCCAGACAATGGCTCAGGAACCTATCAGTCTACTCTAAAAACTGGATGAACAATCAAAATCTGGACTGAAAATCAAAGATGATGCAGGATGGCATCTATCTCCTTCTCACAGCATGCATCTTCATGTGCTCTCTGAATATTTCAAAGTGTTTTGGCATGTATTTTCCTGAAATGTTTGTTTCAGCTCTGGCAGTTAATGAAAACTCATCAAATGCAGTAATATATTGACATTTAGATGCATGACTTCTCTATTAGCAGTTCTTCTCTATTCATTTCCATGAATATAAAAGTTGCAAAGTTGAGCCATGGTTTCTGATTTATGTACTGCATGTTCCTAGCACAAGGATTTTTGTAGAGGGTGAACTGCAGCAAATAAATCCTGAGCAGAGTGCCAGAAGAGCTAGCGAAATGGCCTCAGACACAAATTTGTCCCACCATATCTACTTAGAATTTTTGACTATTTACAAAGGAGTTGGCTGAAAAAGCCCTTTAGCTTGAGTATATCTAAAGTTCAGTTTATTTTTTCCTACTTGGGTCCTGCAGTTCTCCTACGGATTGCAGGCACCAGACAGCTGTGTTTAGCCTTGCCTGTTACAGTAACGTCAAGGAAACCCATCATAACTGGCAAGCCTTCTAAAAACATGAGTGCTTATGGATTACAAAAGGAGAAAACAGGCAAATAAAATAAACTGTTACTAGACAGACACCCACCCTCTTCCCCTATAACTTCTTTTAAAAAGCCCCGGGAATTTGCTTTGATCAGACTTTAAGGTGAGAGCAGATCTCCTGGAAGTTATCTTCAAGCTAACAAAACAGTGATAAGCAAGGGAGGAAATGGAGCCAAGATACATCATGTTTGTTAAAAGACAAAAATCTGGAGATTGTGACAAACCCTTCTCAGATCTAGCAGAGAGGACATTACAGAATGAGCCTTGCTTGCACTGTTGGTCTGTTTGTGTGGCTTTGGGATTTGAGCTTCTCTGGAAGATACACAGAGAGACTTGAAAATTCAGCCATCTCTGGTTGGCTTTCCCCTTGCTGGGATAGAGTCAAAGTATAGAATGCATGTGAAAAACAAAGAAACATGAAACAAACCAAAACAAACCCCAAACCAACCAAAGGAAAAAACCCCACCCAACAAAAACCCACCCAAACCTCTTCCTCACTTTTGCTCTCTGTCGAGGAGTTGAGTCACTGAGTGATTTCAAAGCCAACAAGAAGCCAGACTTCCTGAGACAACAGGAGAATGAGCTTCCTAAGGGAACACTTTATGTTATTACGGGAAAAAAAATTTGGTCCACTCAGTCACTAATATGCATCACTTTACCAGGCTGCTGTAAACCCATCTTCACTAGCCAACTGACAGAGGGCTTGTGTTGAGCAGCTGGAAGGGCCTTATGAAATTGAGCCTTTAATTTTCATGGAGAGCTTCCAGGTTTAAAATGGAGTGAGTGAGATGAGAATTTGCAGTGAAAGATCATGGCTCCATCAGCCTTCAGCCAACGAGAGATGGAAAGTCTCCCTGCCACGGCTGGAGCAGCCAGGTCTAAAAATGTCACTAAAATGGGAGTCACCACCATGCTTAAGAAGGTATCCAGAAATGACAGGATGCATCCCCTTTGTGGAGTCCCTCCCTCTTTACATTGACTGCAAGAGAAGCACAAGTAATGTTTTTGACTGTTTGCTCAGCTTTATACCCCTAAAATCTGTGTCTGGTCGAACAGCTCAAGGAAAATGGCTTATTGCCTCTGCAGATGCCAAGGCCGTGGTGCAGATAAGCAGAGAACTCCACTGTGTTATTGGTCAGGGCTCCTGACCCAGCAATATTTAGAGTAAAGAAACCCAACAGCACAAACCGGATTTGTGTGTGCAGTTATCTTGTTTGCCTGGAATTTTTAATAGCAGCAAATTGCTTGACAGGACATTGGGAGGAAGGTGAAAACAAACAGTCTTCCATCTGGAGTTTCTCTGCTGGTACGCGGTTTTTAACCAGAGAACCCAGAGTAACCTGAAGTCACATGGATAAAAGGTCAGAAGTGGTTATGGCTCTGAATAAGCTGCTCATCAGCAAGGACTTCTGCTTAGCACATGATTTCCACAGGGCAGTTTTGTTCCAGCTGTGTTAGATATAATGCTTAGATAAGAACTACAGGACACAGACAGCAAAAGGACTTTCTATTTGAAGTTGTGGTGAACACACTAAGGATAGGTCAGGACTTACCCTGATGTATTTAGGGTAAAAAGGAGAGTAAATGTCAGGAAAAACGAGCGTGCCTTGCAGATCAACTCAGAACATTTGTATTTTACTTGCTGTTGGCCAGTTCCTAACAACACTGTCCCAAAACCATCTAAATGGCAGGGAAACATTCCTGTAGGTAGTTTGCCATGTGTCCTGAGACCCAGGATCCCTTTGGATGCAGTTGGTGTTCAGGATATTACCTGGCCCTCTCAAAGCTTGCTGTTCACTGGGTCTGATACCCATCTGTAATTGTGAATTAATATGCTATTAGTCACTGCCACTCTTGCTTAAAACTGTTTTCCTCAAATTCCTTACAATGCCTTGCAGCTTCTGTATCTTCAGATAAGATACAGAAGGGCATTTTAATGGTGTCATTTATGTACTCTTTGATTGTTACATGAGTCTTTGGCTTAATTTCCCCTTTGGCAGCAGGATTATTTTGCTTTATTCCTGATTTCTCCCAGTCCTTTACCATTCACTGAGTCTGGGCTGTCAAGGAAGATAGGAGAGGGAAAGCACTGAGAATTGTCATAGTCCTTGGCATGTTGCACCTTGGCTCCATCACCACGGCAGAGCAGGAGCAAAAGGGTGGCACAAGCACCATGCACACCATAGGAAACAGTGAAGAGGGGTGCTTTGTCCAGCCAAGCACCACAGCTAAGTTAGACACCAGAGCAGTCCTCACTTTCCTTCACAATCTGATGGCCTGCACAGACCTCTTGCAGCTCTTGGCTTTTCAGTTTTATGTTCTTCCTCACATTCCTATTTCCTTGCCCTTCAGACCTTCCTCTATCCCATCCCATCCCATCCCACCCCATCCCATCCCATCCCATCCCATCCCATCCCATCCCATCCCATCCCATCCCATCCCATCTCTGCCAACAGACCCCAGGCAACTCACACAAGAGGCTTGGGGCAAACAGCCTCTCCCTGTCCAGGTGCAGTGTGGCTGCTGTTCCCTCACCTTTCCTAGCCAGCCATCACGCCCACATCCAACTGCTGCTAAGCAAAGCAGCACAAAACCAGCAGATTTGCATACATCTGTACAAACTTTCTGTGAGGTCTCAGTGGCTGAGTTTCACTTTGGGTTTCAGGCTAATGTGGAGCCAGAGAGTAGTGGGCATCAACAAGTGGGTAGAAGGGATATGTCTCATCACTTCTGCTTACCAGGTTGGGTATTCCACTGTTGGAAAATTCACTGTGTGTTTGCATTCAAAAGTTTACTTCAGTGAGACTAAAATTATTGTCAAGACTTTGCTGCTTTTGGCACCAATTCATGTGAGAGAAGCCTCTGGGATTGTTTAGTCTACAGAAGAAAAAATTACCAAGGTGGTTGTGAGGGTGGTGGTGGTGGGGATATAGTACCAGTTTTCAAATAGGATAAATATTGCAAGCTAGGAAAAGGGCATGCTCTCTATGTCCTTGGAGAACAAAAAAAAAAAAAAAAGAAAGTGGCTTAAATTTTCAATACAGAAATTTTGCTTATGTACTAGGGAAAGCTTTCTCATGGCAAAGATGACAGTGAAGCCATGGAACAGTTTATTAAAGAAAATTGTCTAGCCTTCATCATGCTGCCAGAACAGGAGGTGGCAGAAATCCAGTGACAGATTAGATCAGTATCTGACTGCTGGAACAGGCAGGTGGACCTGGTGACCTCTCAAGGTCTCTTCCAATCCTGGTTTCTCTGACTCATTTTCAATAAGTAGTACCAAGAAATTGCAGTCAGTGCACTTTTGGAGGCTGTTTTAAGACAAATAAGAGAGCATCTCTACCCTGGGGAACATGGAGAGTCCACAGAGATGAGACAAAGTGTGTCTGGGGGAAGAGGAAGGCAGAGAGAGGAGAGACATGTTTCCCAAAGCTGCCTAGTTCAAGGCAGTGGGGAGGAATCTGTGCTATTGGAGACAACATCTACTGGCTGGCTGACCAGAAACTGGCCAGAAACATTAAGCTTTTTTGTTGCCAGTGGGTCTGAAGTTTGGTGAATTTTATATTGCTTTCAAATAATATTCATATTTTTCAGTCCATGTCAGAAGGCTACAAAACTTCTCATTCTACCTTTCAGAGACCCTGAAATATTTCAATTTCCTTATCAAATTCCTTATCAAACAAGGTTTTGCTCAGATAGTCCCAATGTGAGATTTCCAGGTTTTTTGCAGAGAAGCCCAAGAGCTGAGGCAGATATCGATCTGATTTGACAAAACCGCAGAGTTCTCCCTGTCCTTCTTCCCTTTTCTCCATGGCAGAGCAACTCTGATCATCTGTGGGCTGAAATCCCACACCACTCAAGATACTGTCTCACTGTGAAGGGGCTGCTGAAGGAGCAGGCTGCAGCAGCAGCTGCAAAGCAACTGAGGCTGCTCCTTCAGCTTCACCTGTGGAGATGAGAGCATTTAATAAATTAGGCAAAATAATGTTTATATTAATCATTTGATCTTGGTACTTTGGTGCTCCCACTTGCTAAGGGACTTCCACAGACCCAGCTGGAGCTGTCACATTTGGCTCTTGAGGTTGGAGCACAGAAAGCCAACACGTGCACAGGCATGTGCTCAGAGGCAAACATTCCTGTCCCTGGTCATTCCCTGTCAGCAGGGGTGGCAGCTCCCAGAGGGATGTTATCTCCTGTAGATGGGGAAGATGCAGAGGGGGCTGGTAAGGAAGCATGAAGCAGGGGACCTGCCTTTGTTCTTTTAGTTTCCACATTCACCAGACAAGCAGTGCCCACCCCTGAGCTGACTGGAGGGGAGTTAGAGGTAGGCCACACTTCTGGCCATGCTGGAGAGCCTCAGCAGCGTGGGCAGTGGGAGGCTGTGGCACATCCAGGCCAGTGGCTGCTCTGCTGGGTCAGGCAGGGGGTGCTGGCAGGGCACAAGGCACTGCTGGCACGACACAATGAGCCCTCGCAGTCTGGCAGGTGGAAGGGCTCTGCCAGATTGCCTGCAAGCCAGCAAACAAATCAAGCAGAGTTGATGGTGTCTCCAGGCAGCTCAGCTCCTGCAGGTGTTGTTTTTATTTCCAGCATCAGGGGAGCAATGCCGAGGCTCTGCAGAGAGGCAGGGGAGAGGGCAGCTTCCCTTTGTTCACTCTGATTTCTTGTGGGGACACCAGAAGAGCCTTTCCCAGTGCTGGCTTCATTGCCTTCTGCAGTGCAAAATCTGCCTAATTAAGGAGTCATAAAAAAATAGATTTTTGCCCTATTTTTCTCTCTAGGAATTAATCCAACTCACTGTGTTGTCAAGCATTCCTTACCGACCAGCTTATTTCTGTTTACCCAGTTCAGTTCACAGCCCTGCACCCTCTTCTGGCTGTGAAACCAGAGCACCCAACTGGACCTTGGTGACTTCCCAATAGCTCCACCAGCCATCCCACAGTTTCTTCACAGGCTCGCTGCTAGGAGCTCTTGGTCCAGCTGCTCTGCATTGATGCAGGGAAACCCAGGACAGCTGGAATCTGCTCTTTTCAGCAATGTTTCTTCCTTAGTGGACAGTGGTGGCATCTCTGGGAAATATCAAAATCTGCAGGAGTGCAGGGTACCCTCCAGTCTAGCTGCTGTTTGCCATTGGGCACAGTGGCAAAGATTAAGAGGGAGAGCTAAGTCCATCCTCTCCCCTGGGAGACACCGGTGCTCTTTAGAATAGCAGAACAACCACACCAAACCGGGAGAAGACTCTTAGGGATATTAACTCTCAAACACAACAGCACAGCAATACTCAAGCCTTTCAAATAACCCTCAGTTTCATACACTAGCCTGTTTCAATGAAGAGCCACCCTTACGAAATTCTCCAAAGACTCATAATCTCCAGATACTTCCAGCAGTAAAAGTTCTCTCTACGGGAGCGTTCTCTCTAAGGGGATCTTGCAGATACAGCATCTTCAAGCTAAAAATTAATCTAGTTGGAAAGCCTTTAACCTACCATGAGGTGGTGGAAAAATTGTCTTCTGAGAAGATGACAACAGGTTGTATCCTAGAAGCTCCCAGAAGTAACTTTGTGCAGTTGACTGAAATGAGTCACCACAAAAGCACATGTGATTTGGAAATGGGAGCTGGTATCAGTATAACAAAACCTACGTGGTTAGTGTAAATCCACCACCTCTGCTGCTTCCCTAACCAAGGTGTTACCTTGAGTTCATTTCACAAACCCTGCATACAACTCAGACACCGTCAGGCGTGGGCAGTCATGGCTACAGATAAAGCATGGAGCGCTTTGCACGGCTCCCACCTGAGCGCTGAGGGAAATGTGTGCAGCAGCCTGTGGGGTGAAACTGTGCCCCGTGGCACGTCTCAGCAAACAGGATAGCAGTGTGTAAGTGCTTCAGACTGACCTGAACAGTGGCAGGGCTGTGCAGGGCAGCAGGGTCCCTGTGGATAAGCAGCAAGGGAGGGGTGTTTGTGCACAGCACCATCTGGCATAGGTGGAGCTGGCCCTAGCTATTTGTCATGCTGAAGAAAACCCTAGGAAAATGTGGATGCCTCTGTGTTTCATTGATCTATCAGGAAAGATGAATTGATAAGCTAAAGGTGTCTTGGGTAACAAAACAACAAATTAGCCTCCAGGTCAAATGCGGGACTGCTAAGGTCATTACTCTGGGATATAACTTCAGAAAGGTGAGGAGTTTTTTTAAGTGATTGAAGTAGAAATTTTATTTTATTTTTTTATTCTTGTTGTATGTATCTGAAAAATCATCTAAGTTTTAGCAGCACCAATTTACAGATCCAGGAATTAATGATAATTATGGTATACTGGTAGTAAAATTGAAGTTGTAGAGATGTGATTCAAATTCAGGCCTCCATGTAAGGCACAACTGACATTAATTGAGTCTAATTAAAAATATTTACTTGGCTACAGAAGAAAAAGAAATTATGATAGTATTGACACAGATACTTCTAGAAGAAGCAGGGGAGTAGGAATAATTTAAGCTGGCATTCGCTGCAGAGAAATCTCTGTTATATCTCAGCCTAAGTATTTGTCAGTGTTGAGCCAGTTACTGCAATGGTAATTTGGTCTTCTTGAGGTGTGTAAATAGAAGTTATTAAAATATAAAATAAATATTTATAAATAACATTTTCATTTAAAAGCACAACAGATGCACATGCAAAAACTTGTTTGGGTGAAAACAAAGAGCAGTTGCAGCTGCTGGCACACGTGAGTAGCTGCTGGAATTTACCTTGAACACAAAAATGTTAATTTGCATAGTTAAATGTTGGCTTCAAGCTAGCACCTGGATTTGATGCAATTATGGATCTGTGGGTGCTCTTCCAATCACCCAAACACCCATGAGACAGACTTACAAAGCAAATGAAAAGACTTATTAAAGGGTTTTCTTCCAAGTAAGTCTTACAATTTTATTTACCATCCTTTTTTAAAGCTTTGCTGGCTTATTTGGCCATTGGCTATATCTTCAATAACTCACCAAAGTTCTGGATTCTTATCTTTATTGGTAATTATAATTTGCAATTCTAATTCCATAGTAATCATTTATTGACAGGAACTAAGGTTTTAGGAGTGCTCGATTTAGGGTCTAATGAGGATGGAGAGGGTCAGCAGCCACACCATGGCATTTCTTCTTTGGAAACACAAGGATTAAAGTAAGGCAGGACAGTCTTGTCTTCCACTCTTTCTGGCAGGAGACTGACCAGCTGTTTATAAGTCTCAGGGTAGGAAGCCAGTGTCTGACCAGGGATTGTGCTTCATCCTAGCCCTTCCCAAGCATGGAGATAGTCCAAAATAAACAAAGGTGTAATTTGTAGTGATTACATGTCCAAGCTTCAGCAACAGCCATGCAAGGAAAAACTCCCACCTCCTGGAAATGTGAGTCTCCTGTATGGGTAACACTTGAGGGTGCTGAGAGCCAAACACATCTCAGCTGAAGTTCTCAAGCCTGTAGAAATCCCAGAAGTTGAAGGCAGAGCAAAATTCAAGTCTCCCAAGGCTACCTTTTAGTGATGAATCTGGGACTTAAATGCTACCCAGCCATAGGTAATGTTAGTGAAAAGAAGCTGAATTCTGTCTTCCCAAGAAGGAGGTGACAGACCTGGACAACACACACGAGGCTTTCTGTGGGAAGAACCTGGTGCTTCCTGCTACTTCAAGTCTCTGGAAGGTGCAGTCGAAATTAGCTTCCAAAAAGCATGCTATAGCACTGGATCCCCTCTTGCAGGATATGCAAACTTTACTGCAGGCAGGCCGGTTAGCAGATCATATTCTGTAACTGCATCTGGATGGAAACATGTCTGGAAAGCTCCTCAGGGTCCCTTTGACCACAGGGCCCATGGCCATGGGTACTGGGGTGAAGTGCTGTAGCTGAGTGTTTGAAAAGAAATTGCTATTGCTGAATAATCATTGTCTCTTCATGGTTAAAACAGAGGTTCTCAGGCTTCACTTTTTGTCTGAGGAGAACAGACTTCAGCACAGACACCAATGCAGCCTGGAAATGTTGTCAAATCTATGTGGATGCCTTGGAGCTCCAGCTTCTCTCCTGAATCTGTATGTAGCTGGAGTTCAGCACTTCATAGCCTCATACAAAGGCAGAATAATTCATACTGGAGGCTCAGAGCAGGCACTTCCCCAGCTTCACGACTCTATGCTGAATGTCATTCAGCATAATCTCCTTGTAATCCTGCCAAGAAGTCTCCTGGAAGCAGCAGCCGGGAGTGTTGGCTGCATCCAAACAAGTATCAACAAGTTCTTGGTTTTCTTAGTATCTGTTTCAAGGCTAGATAACATTTTAACCCTTCAGCTCATGTTGGAGTGATGTACACGGATGTGCAAGGGCTTTGTGTGAGGTTCTGGAAGACCCTGGAACCTCCAGAGCAGTGATACAGGATGATGAGTAACTCCCTGTGGCACTGTTCACAGCTGCTCTGTAGTCTCCATATCACAGTGTGAACACTCTACTAGCCCACATTCAATTGACCCAGTGTACTTTTAAATTCACTGTGGAATGCAGGTTGTATGCAAAATAACAAGTATAGGCATTGAAAGGCTGGAAAGGGGCCTTTATTATGAAATCTTTATTTTCACGTTATAGAAACATCCTTTTAATGCCTGGCTCCTGCCCTTCACAGCTTCTGCATACAGATCTTTTTTACCAAGTGCCTCTTGGGTGTTTTGGCCCAAATCAATGTGAGTAGTCCTTTCCTCCATTCCTCTTCCCTCAGCACCACCCAAGAGAAGTGTGGTTAACCTCTCACCCTTTTATTTCTGCCTGTGCCATTGAAGATGTAACACTGGTGTAGGTTCCTTTGCACATCACAGTCCTTGCTGTTTCCAAGTGCAGAGCCATAGCAAGGGAGCCATGAGGCTTGCTAGCTACACATTCTTCAAATGATGACTCAGCACTGCAACTGGGAGGAATAGAAACCAGGACAGACTTCCCAGAGAAGTCAGGGAGTTGGCTAGAAGCTACTGTTCTAGTCTGGCACAAAAGCAAGTTCATCAGCAAGTATGAACTTCTGTAAAGCCAGAGGATTTGGGGCTGTGATGGACTTCCATCTCTGGAATAAGCATAGCTTTCTGTTTTCTTCATCTCTCTTATGCTCCAGTAGATCCAAGTCCATTTTCTCTCCTCTTTCTCTCAAAAGAAAAAAAGATTTGTTTGCTCTGCTCAACTATCTTTACTGCTCATCATGCTTAATATTCCTATTTTTCCCCAGTTAAGAGACAAACAGTCTGGGAAATGACTCAGAAGCAACACTGGGCTTTAACAGGTTGTTCTCTGGGAACAGTTTTGAAGGACAAAAACTAGTAGTAGTGGAAAGAGATGAAAAATAGTAATAAGAAAAATCTCAGAGCCACAGAAATTGTTTTTAAAATTCTTAAAACAAAGGGGCCTTCTGAGGCACAAGGGAGCCAAGAGCTGAGAATGGATTGACATTTCTGTGTTTCTTTTTTGACACTGCTAGGGTTGATTAAGTGATAATTAGGCCAGAGAGTGCACCAGGAGTCACTGCTTCATCCTACTCCTTCACCCCCTCAGGACTTGTCACCACTGAATAAAGTGCAGAAATGATATTAGAAATGCCTGCACTTTTGAGACTGTATAGATTAAGAAGCTTGCGCTTTTTAATGCTTTATGGCTGATTTGAGGCAAATCAAATTTCTGGACTGATTGCCACCCCCACCCCCAAAATTAAAAGGGTTTGGGTTACATGCTCTTTACTAATAGGATCTGGAGCCCACAGAGCTGGTGCATAGACTTTAGTTGTATTTGCATTTCTTTAGAATTAATACAGGAGGTACACAAATGTTCCCCACACACAGAGTGCAAAACAAGGAGGAATATCAGTGTATGACACTAGCTCTCCCCAAAGGCAGACACTGAACAATCCAATGATAACTATCATACAAAGTCTTTCTCAGTCTCTCTCCTTCTCCAGCTGAGATTTCCAGTCCAAGGGAAAATGTGCATTTTAACTTTTTTTTGGTTCTTATTCAGAAAAATCTCTTTTTGTACATGTGTCACAAAAAAACCCACAGAAATCCCCACAAAAAACAAATGAACAAAACCAAACCAAACCAGACAACAACCACAAAAAAACCCAGAAAACAACAACAACCAACAAAAAGCCTCAACCCTGTCCAAAAAAACCCAAAACAAACCCAAAAAACCCCAGAGCATTAAAGACATACTCCCTGACTGGAGAAGTATGTACTATAGGAAAATTTTGAATATGCATTTGAAAGTTCCCTAATCAATTGACTGGATTCCCAAGTGAATTTAGTATTAACACTTGCTACTTAATTTTAGATTCTTTCATGATGGTTTTTTACATATTCTAATTTTTTGAGGTTGTTTTTGTGCAAAACTAATTCTTATTTAGAAAACAAATTATTCTGTATTTGAAATGTTATAAAATACTTGTTGTGTAAATAAAACCCCTTATATTCTAGAAATTAGTGTCTCCCATTGATTTGCAATGAAATAATTTGTTGCATTGCTCAGGGAAAGATGGGCTCTGAGCGCAACACCTACAGGGGTTTTGAGTTCTAATTTAATTAGAATATGAGTTAGGTGCATGCATATGAATTATGTGTGTGTATCTTGTAGCAGCCGTTTCCAATTTCCTACCATGCAATTGCTACCATTACCCCTACAGCTTAGATAATGTCATAAAATCCTTGGCAATTTTTATCCTAGCTTTTTCAGGTAAACATTATGAAAAAAGAATTTAAATTATCTTTCTCCCTTTAGCTTCTGGGAGAGAAGAGCATTAGAATGGCAAACAGAACTGAATATGAGTGTGTCCTAACTACAGACCTGATAAAATTTGAGTAAAAGTGCAATGGAATGGGCTAATGTACTTACCTGAGTCTCTTTATTCCCCATCCCTGGAAGCACTCAAGGTCAGGTCGGATGGAGCTCTGAGCAACCTGGCCTAATTAAAGATCTTATTGCAGGGGGATTGGACTAGGTGACCTTTAAAAGGTCCCTTCCAACCAAAACCATTTTGTGATTCATTCTATTAAAAAGCATGGTAAATTCATCTCTCATTAAATTGACTTTTTAAAGATTTGCAGTTGATCATCAACCCCGTAGCACCTTGCATTCCAACATACAATGCTTAAGCTTGTTTCCTATATCCCTTCTGAAATGACCATAGCCTAGTACTGAAGCCTTCCCATCTGTCATGAATGGCCCATGCCATCCTCCTCTCAGGAGGAAACAGACTTAATATAAACCACATTTAAAGACTTTGTATCTACTATGTATCTAACCATACAATACTTTTATGAGACCAAGCCAAAAATTATGAAGAGCCTATCTTTATCCCTGGCTTCCCATTGGTTTTGAATCATCAGTTTTCAATGGCCAGCTTCAAGCTGAGGTTTGCTTAAGTATCACATTTCCCACAAACAGCTGGAGTGGGACTTATGTCACCTGATTTCTGGTGTCTGGGGCCACCAGTGAGTTTTGTTAGAGTTAATGGACAAAAACAGGTACACCTGCAGTGCTTTGGGTCATCCTCTCCTGCCTGCATTTACCTTCCCTTGCTCTTAATACGTTTTGTTCCCCGAAAAACAAATGTAGAACACAGCAGGGCAGATGCTGCATGTACCTTCCTTCCAATGCAGAGGAGATGAGTTGTGTGGCCCCAGCTACAGAGCCTTGGCTGCTGCCTGAAACTGTATTGTTTGGAGTTGTTTTGTTTGAGAGGTTGTCTGATTCCATCTCTCAAGCATCAGGCAGGACAAGAGTCTGTAAGTGCCCTGAATCCTGTTTGCTGGGTATGCTGCCCCACCAGGTTAGCAGGGCTACTCTGAGGCAAGGGGACACATGGCGCCTTAGGAGCCTCCTAAAATTCTGTGCCTCTAGCCACCAGATGGTATGCACAGCAGCTGGTGCCACTGATTTCTTTCCTCAGCCATGGCAAGGACAGGGCTTCTAACTCAAAAGATCATCAGGAGGCATTTTCATTTAATTCCCCAGCTCTTTTCGGTTGTGCATTTCAGTGTTCAGCTGTTACCATGCTGAAAGACAAAAAGTTAGCCAAGAGGTACCTTTAGCTGTTGTAGCTGTTGGCTTGCTCCTGGGAGAGGCAGGACTGCATGATTTATCTGATGTTTCTTCTGTGCACAAGAAGAACATATTTTCAAAATCAAAACTCAAGATAGGTTTGTGGTAACAGTGCTGAGATTCCTGAGATAGTTCTGTACTAGTGCCCTGGCTGTCTGTCTGATAAACCCTGCTGAAGCTGCTCTTGCCACCCTCCGACGAGCTGGCAGGTCAGGATATTCCTCTCAGTGGAGCGTTTTCCCAGCACCAGAGCTGAACTGGAAAGTAAATCTGGAGGCGCAACTCATCCGACTGGCACCTGTGGAATGTGAAAGGAATCCAGACACTTAATTCCCTGGCAGCTCTCTGGAAAATCCCTCTCTCTCCATAGCTGTTCTCAGAAGCTTTAGCGTGCAACCCTGAGCAGTTGGCATTGCAGTGGGCGCTGGAACAGCTGGGAGTGGGCACGCTCATGGGACAATTCTCTTTGTAAATGCTTTGTCCCACAGCAGAGAGGCCGTTTCAGGGACCCACCATTTTCCTGGCAAACCTGTGATTGAGGCCATTGGTCATAGTAGTTGTGAAAAAATAATAATAAAAAAGGATATGGCTGATGAAATCCTCTGTAAAAAAAATCCTGTCCATTTTAGCAGCCATGAAATGTTGGGTTGTGATCATTCCTGTTGATACCCTACAAAGGAGACAAAAGGCACACACCTCTGAGCATTTGTCTCTATAACCTTGTCAAGTGAGACCCCATCTACATGTCACAGGGATCCCCAAAAGGGCAGTGTGCCCCACCTTGTCATAGTATCTAGGAGCACCAGAGTGAATCACTCTCTGCAGGGCCCTGTCTTAGGGGGGAATGGGGCAGAGCCAACACTTGACTTAAAATGACCACATTTCAGTGAGATGAATCCACCCTCCTGTGTACATAAGCATTTAGCTCACATGGCTGAAGCATATGGACTGTTGTGTTTATAAGCTTAATACTCACTATACACCAAAGAAGGCAAGTCTTGTTAAAATATACAGAGTAAAAAAAGGGATATTTTTCCTCATGTCACCACCCCACTCCAGCACCACTGCAAACACCACAAATATCACTACATACAAGTAGCTCAAGTGGCACCAAGATGTCACGGATTTACTCTCACCTCCAGCTAGAGTGTTAAATCAGCAGCTGTGCCTCTCAAGTGAAGGTTAGCCATCACTCAGAAAGTTCCTGATGGGCTGTCAGTGGCTTCTAAATCAACAGCTTCCCTAAAGAAAAAGAAACTCTTTCAGGAACAAACAACTCCCATGTCAGCAGATGCTTGGCCAGGACACAGACAGATGCTAATGACTTCCAACAGGGAGAAGGGTCAAACTCAAAAATCCCCTAAATTTCCTGACCTAGATGAGACCAGTCCCATCATTGTTGAGAGTGATATCAGCATTAAGACTCCAAAATAGTGATTATTGTCATGTTTAGCACTGGTAACGAGACGTATCTGTTGAAACTGTTTATATTTCTTTATATAAAGCATTCTTGTCAGTGTGTGTGTTGCAGGAAATGACTCACTGAGTAAATTGCAGTATGAGGTTGGAATATGACTTCCCCAAGTGGGAAAGCGTTTTACCCGAACAAAGGTTAATGACTTGCTGGCAGTTCAGCCAGGTCATTATCAGCGATAACTGTTTGCCACGAGGCTGGGAAAGGATGGCCCCTGCCCACCAAAAAAGCCATCAGCATCCTTAGACAGGTGAAGGCAGACACTAGCCTTGGGGCAGCAGTGTGGAAAATGTTTCCCGAATAAATTGATACCGATAATTCCGGGAGTGAGAAGTGACTTAAAGAGAAGCCCGAGGTCCCCAAGGAAGGAGAAGTAAATGAACTAAGGTTTTCTGTCAGGAAAGAGTATTAAAGACATGAATCTTAGGTCAAAAGTGGGTCCTTAGATACGGCTCATTAGGTGAGAGTGAAAGAAGTTCTTGGAGCTGATCTGCTCATAAGCAAATAAGTGCTTGTGCTTTTGTCTTCTTCCCCTGTCTCTAGGTCCTTTCAGGGGGTTGTTTGCATCTAGGCTCTGTAAATAGGCACAAGTGTCTGCTATGTGTTAGACTAGTGTTAAGGATGGGGAGAATGTGTCTGAGGCACCTGGCAAACAGCAAACCTATTCTTTGTTTCCCTTAAACACTAAGTGCCCGAGCTGTGTGCTGAATTCATTTCTGTGGGCATTTTGATGGAAAAAGAGGGGTTTTCCACCCAAGTACGGGGGCTGTATACTTCGGAACGAGGAGGAGGATCTGTCTGGACATTTCCAGAGACCTGTGCTCGCTAGGAGAGGACATAAATCTGCAGAAGAACAGTAGGAGAAGGTTCACACCCCCAGGGTTTTAGTAACAAACACGTGTTAGCAAATAATACGAGATTTCAAGTAACAAAACTCCCATGAAATGAGTAATCATGCAGAAGTTTAAGATCAGATGATTTTCTTTCTCGATGGGAATTTTACATACAAGAATTCTGCATGTTGCCATGGTTTAGCTCTTCACAGGTATGACAGCATCTCTAAGGTGGGCATGACCTCCTAAGACTGTAAGGATGTCTTTATAAAAAAGCTCTCATTTGCAGACATAATGAGTACATGCAGCTCTCAGAGAAATGGCTCTAAAAAAATACAGCTGTTCACACCTGTACTGTGAGTTTGCCCATGCACACAGGATGGTATTACAGTAACCCCAGCCAGCCAAAACTTCAAACTAAACCTAGGTCCTTTCCTCCTGCTTTGTCAGGGGAGCATCAGCACAAACCAGGTGAAGGTGTCCCACATGATGTGACCACTGACATGCAGGCAGTGCCTCTGGCTGGGAAGGGGTTAACATTCCCCCTGGAAGTCCTGTGCTTTGCACTTGTATCTAGGAGGGTGGTGGGAACACACCACGTGCTGGCTGCTGCTGAGCAGCACCCACACAGCACCAAAACTGTCTTTCCAACACCCCCAAGGGCCAGTAGGCATTCCATAGGAATATTCCATAGGAACATTCCATACCATATGACATTGTGCTTAGCAATAAAAAGTAATAGAAAATGGGTTGGGGGGATGATTCATTACCGAGGCGCTTGTCTTCTGAGGCAGCCACTTTGCACACTGGAGCCCTGCCTCCCTGGAAGTGTCTGGACATTGCCTGCTGTTTGGAAGTAGCACATATGTCTTCTTTGGTTTTGCTTTGCTTCTTCACATCATCTTGCTTTGCTTTTGTTTTTTTTTTTTCATTTGACTGCCTTTATTTTAACCCACGAGTTTTTTCATCTTATTTTCTCCCTGTGTCCTGCCGAGGAGGGGGAGTGAGAGAGCAGCTGGGAGTGCATTTGGCATCCAGGCAAGGTCAGCCCACCACACCAGCTATGGTACCTTTGGTCCCACATGACTGAGTGTGGTTTTTGTCATATTCCCAGATGATTGACTTGGGAAAGTCTGTGTTCAGAAAGACAACTTACAGTTCTTTAAAAATTAAAACAAATGTATGAGGGAGAGAGTATTCCCATCCTGTGTTCAGTGGAGCAAGACTGTCTGCATAGGATTCTATAACCTACTGATTTCTTCTCATGACAACAGAATGAGTGACCACTTGAGCCAAGAAGGCTGCCAGAGGAATGACATGAGTGGCAGCCATCCCCTCCTGCAGACCTCTTCTTGTGACCCTGTGGGAATTTTTGAGCACCCACTCATACCCATGTGTATTTTCCCTGACCAAAAATATGAAGAATGCTCTGGGATTTGTTTTCAGTTCAGTTAAACTGAAGCAATGTAAATCTAATACTGTCAGTGGCAGTCTTTTGTACAGTGACCTGAAAACCTAATTCAAATTCATCATTTTTTATGGGTTGTTTTGGATTTATTTTTTCTTTTTATAAATCATCTTCTTTAACCCAGATGAATTGTTATGTGATTAAGGAACCTGCTCAGATATAAGAGATGAGAAATTTACCAGCCCCATAGATTGATGTGCTATTTTATTTTAATTGAGTAATTTTAGCATCTTAGAGCTGCAGGTCTTTTATTTATAAAGAGATGGTATTTTCCCCTTCCTTCCTTCCTTCCTTCCTTCAAGGGAGTCACATAGAATGCAGCAAACACCTGTAGTATGTTTCAGCTGCTATAAAACTCACAGTATTAATGGAGCCTCAAAATTATGTCCCAATGGAAAGGAGGACTTATTAAAAAAGTAACATTAAGGAGAGTATGTCCCAGGCTCTAAGATGTAAAGACTCCATCAAAGTCCTATTGGTCTTATTGGTGATTTTCCTTTTCACTAGGTGGGATTGACTCCATATGCCTTGTACACTTTTAGCTATTATCTCAGGCTGGAGGAGTCACTGCTCTTTCCTCTTCACCATAAATATGTAGCTGGAGCCTACTTGTGAGGTCCTTGGCTGCCTGGCAGGCCTTCAAAATAGGGCAGGCAAACTGGAGGATAGTTTCTTTCTCACTCTTCTTATATAACCTTACCTGGTTGGATTCCCATGCATCTGCATGGGTGAACCTTAGCCCAGATTTTTGGTGCTTCTTCCACTCTCTAGAACTTTAGTGATTCATGGATGCTCATGCAAAGCAAAAGCACTAAACATAAAGGACTCTGGAGATATGGTTTCAAACTCATATCTCTAAAAATTAACTGGCAGCAGAAACACTAAGGAAATTCAGCTCTGAACCCACTGCTCAGGTTTCTGGCTTGCTGTGGTGCAATAGTCATTTGAACATGTACAGCTTCAGAGTAACTAAGCAGGTATGAGAGTGTCTGTGGCTCCTGGGCACCTGTTGGCTTCACTGTGAGGACCAGAAAAGCCTTATTAAAAGACATGATGTAGTCCATTTATTTCAGTCAAGAGTTTTCAACCATGCAATTTGATTTTCCTGTGGGTGACAGGTTATACTGGATAGTTCCTTATTCAGCCTCAGTTTTGAAATGTTGCAGATCACAACCTTATCTTGCTTGTTCCAGACCAGAGCCCTCCTCCCAGTTCACCCTCCTACACCAGCACACATTTGCCTTATTTTTACATAATTAACCTTTTCTTTTGCCAGCAGTAGATACAATGCAGGGTTTCATAACTGATGTGCTGCTGTCTCTGACTCCTCCACACCCCCATGGGGGCTTTCAATCATTGTTAGAGCTGGAGTCTCGCTTTGAATCCACAACACAGTGCTGCCTTATTATTTACCCTGAGTAGAAATGCAGCAGAGATCAATGAAATGAATGATTATTATTACGCAGGACTGACTGGAATTGAGATGCTGAATGGTGCACTGAAATGAATTTTTAAAAAGGCAGGGGTGCACAGTGGCTGTGTAACACCAAGTATCACCCAAAACCACAGCTGTTGGTAGGAGGTGAACATCTGACCGTAACTGGGTTTTGAGTGCCTAGTTAGCATAAAAATACAAGAGACTTTTTTAAGTAAAATATTTCTCAGGAGGCATGTTTATAAAAGCAGCACCTAAATATTGCAATAAAAGGCAGTGACCCATTCTTCAAGAGCCAAGAAGATAGGCAATGTCCTAGGCAAGTCCTGTCCCACAAACCTAATTTCAACAAGCAGGCCTTGGAAATTGGTTTATTGGATATTGGCTGAATAGAACTTTTATCCTGGGGCACAGTGGCTTTTAATCTTCAGATCATTGAGGGTTTTGGCTTTTATGAGAGCTGTAAATAGGATGCAATTCATGACTGCACATCATCATTTCTTTGTACTTCTGAACACTTGGAAAGTCAGTGTGACCTGGGATTGCATCTGATTTTTCTAGGAAACAGAATAATGTACTGTATCAGAGTCTGACATTGCAGGTGCAATGTAATATGGTGTACAGCTATCATAAAACCTGCTGCTTGCTGTGCTCCCTTAATTTGAGTTAATTTGCACTTTGCTTAGAAATAAACATTATGTGCAAAAGAGGGAAAAGGAAATCCTTACTTTCTTCAGCCACAGACAGGGAAATTCACAGGCTGTCTTCAGATTCCTTTCCAAAATCATGATCATTCCCAGTCCTCTGGACAAATACATGAGTTTACTGCAATGGTCAGGACCTGTATAGACTCACAAGCTCAGCTGACTGGAAAATGAAGGTGAGATTGTCAGAGCAATTGCTTGCTGCCCAAGAGGCTTAAGTGCAGTCTTTGTTTCTGCTGTGAGTGGTCATTCCCTAATGCAGGCAAGAGAGAGATGACTGTTCATTGTTGACCCAATAATGCAGCTGAGCCCTCACCCCTAGCCCCTAAAATTCAAATGCTCTTTACTCCTTGCTGTGCCTCTGCAGAGTGCAAGTTTGCCAGCAGCAGCTGTGCCCTGGTGAAGGTGTCAGGTGGCAAAGCAGGGAACTGTGGTATCTCTTCTCCATCACCTCTGGGCCTCTCCATCTTCATACCCCTGGTGCCCTGCACCAGCAACCACACACAAGGACAGGGAGCAACCCTGCAAATGGAAAGGGAGACAGAGGGCCTTGCCCCACCTCAGTCTGCACAGCCTGTCTGGACTTTTATTGGGCCATCCAGGGGCCCGCCTGCCCACACCGAGTAATTGCATTTTGTTGTGGCTGTTATAAAATACATTGGAAACATATGTGTCTAGAAGGGCACATTAAACTCCTGCATCTCAGTTAGTGTGTGTTTTTCCTGCTCCGTTTTATTTTGATTTAACAGGCCAAAGGAGACATTTCAATAAGGAGCTCTGGCTCTCTTGTATTTCTCTCTTTTCTTCAATGGGCTTCAGGAATGTGTATCAGTGTCAGAGCAAACACTGGGCTTACAGGTTCAAAGGGAGTATTTTGTTCTGGCTAAATCATGCCAAATGGCAACCAAGGGTAGCATCCCCTCCCTTTAGGACATTTCCAAGTGACCTGTGAAAAGGGGATTCCTCTCTGGGGGAGCATTTGATGTCAGGGCAATACCTGATGAGGAATGTCTGTCTTTCTCATCAGTGCTTTGTGGATATTCTATCTGTCAGAGTCACATTCCCATATCTACTCATGAGACAAGTTTTCTGCATTGCCCAGGGCTCCTGGCTACCTCTCTGAATGGGTTATCTCTTTATTATTGGCTGTGGCACTTAGGATCTTGTTCTATATAAAGCACCTAGGAGCTACCTGAGGTTTTGCAGGATCAGTCCCTGGGTTTATGGACAAGTCCATTTTGCCTTTGTTTGGTTCCTCTTTGTGCAGCCCTGAAATCAGGAGCTGATCAATGGAAGAAGCCAGATATGTCAGGTTTCACTGTGTGCTCAGTTCCTGATTAAAGATGAGGATTGAGAAGGCCAGTTCTCACAGTTGCCAGCTTTAATCTGCCTTCGTGCACAAAGCAGTTTTTAAAATGTTGCTTACATTGTCCCCTGCAAAGAAGAGAAGTCTGTGCCTCTGACAGAAGGTATAAAGTATTATGTTTATTCAGTGAAAGATAGCAATCATGAATGTTAGGCTGGGTTTAAAAGCCTTGGACTTTATAAGGGAAATTGACTTCAGTTTAATAGGAAAGAAGGGGAGAGGTAGAGGGGGTGAGAGGAGCAAGAAGGAAGTTTCAAACAAAAATGTTCCAAACCCCCATCAATAAGAGTTTAACTTTTGCCTGTTAAGCTTAAACAACTTTCCATTAACATTCCTTATTGAGTAACATAAATGGAAAAAGCAAATAAACATTAGTCTGTGGCCTGATGTGTTGTCAGCGATGATGTCCATTATTTTTTTCCTCTGTCAATGAAAGGGAAGGTGCCAGCAGCACCACTGCTTGCCAACCTGGTCAGACTCTGGGCTGCATCTCTGAGCAAAGCAGGTGAGACGAAAAGCCTTGTTTCACCTCCCTGCTGCCTAGAGTGAGGACTGATGTGGGGCCTTATAAAAGGCACCCTAACGTTTGCCAAAGGAAAGCCTTCTGCCATCACATCCTACATTACCTTGGCTGAGCTGGTCATGTTCTGTTTTGCAAAGCCAGTAGGGTTTTCTGGAACCCACCATTTTCAACTTCACAGCTGTAATAAGCAACGATATCTCTTTAATTCCAGTCTGCATTTTATGGACTTACTTATTCTTATGCCAGGTTTCGCTGTAGTATTTCTGTTCCCTCTCACTCTCTTGTGTTTGGCCCCTCCTCCTCCTCCCCACTGGTTTAAAATACATCAACATCAGTTACAGAACAGATATAACTTGTGAAGTTTCAAGACTTCACACTGAACTAGGTAAAATGCTTTAGATCCTTACAAAAAAATATCTCATCATTGCACTCAGGTCTGTAGCATGACTCAGCTGACTCAGATCACTAAGTACTTTACCCACTTTCTCATAAATACTTGTACTTTTCATCTCATCTGGGAATTTGTCTCACCACTGACATTGCTTTTTCTGTTACTGTATCTTTCTTTGCTTTCCTTGCATTGCTGTGTCTTCATTTCCTTTGCTTTCCTCTTGCAGTCTTCACAAAGGGATGTGTAGGAAAGACAGTTTCAGTCTTGCCTTTTCACCTTTTAGTTTAAATTTCTTCTTATCAAGAGCAATATCTGA
Source organism: Erpornis zantholeuca (assembly GCA_013400515.1). Taxonomy (NCBI): domain Eukaryota; kingdom Metazoa; phylum Chordata; class Aves; order Passeriformes; family Timaliidae; genus Erpornis; species Erpornis zantholeuca. The sequence goes on from VZTN01000029.1 coordinate 149,273, forward strand.
AGGCAAGCAAAAGAAACTTACTTATGCAGAAAACACTTTGGAACACCCTAAACCTTTCTCAGTCTTCTTCATACTCCTGACATAAAAATGTGGGCATATGAATGTAGGTGTCTTCATGAGAAAAAGGTTACAAAGGACCCCAGATATTTATTGGAAAAGCTAGAGCTTGATTCAGTTGCTTAAGAGTAGCTGTCTGATACTATTTATGGCACCAGAGGTCACCTAAGACATCTTCACTAAGCTTATAGATATGACACGAGAGCACCACACCTTTCTGGAAAAGCATCTCAGACATAGGTGGGATCCTCAGGGGTGTCTGGATGCCTCTGCTGGTTGCCAGGCTAGCAGAGTCAGAGCAAAGAGCACAGAGCTGTTCAGGTCACCTGCACCTGTCTTCCAAAGAGTTCTGCAGGCTCTGCTGGCAGTGGAGCCCAGTGTTAGTGAGCAACAGGGGCTGTTGGGGGTGGCAGGAGCTCCGACACGCAGGTCCCGTGCATACATCCCAATACCTTGTTCCATGGCTGAATGTCACCCTGTGTGCTTAGCTTAGCTTGCAGGGCTCTGAGGGGGCAGAGCAGAGCATCCATTAACTGGGAATTTCTGCTCTTGGAATCAGATGTTCCAGTGAGATGGTATTTCTATGGAGGAGTGAATGAGGAGAGGAGGAAGACAGTGAAAAAACAGGAATGGGGATGTTGTACGGGATCTTGGGTTATAAAACAGGTGCCCGTGGCAAATATTTGTGGAGGGGTGGATTATGAGTCAGTTACCTTTTGGTTAAAAGGCAGTAGAGGCAAAGAAAACCTGCTAAGTAAGATATTTTATAATTTATTTAAAAGGAGGAAGCCTTGGCATATTGAACGAGCTAATTATCAGAGACAGTGTATCTCACAATTTGAATGTGTGTGTGCAAGTTTCAACCAACTGTAGAAAATACCTTAAACTTCTATTCCAAGAAAGAAGAAAGAAAAACTAGCAGCGAAGGGCTGCTAACATAACTGGATGAATAACCAAAGGTGAAGAATCCTAGAAACAAACAGGAAACAGAGAGAGGAAAATGGGAAAATGAAAGCAAGGAAATTCTCTTAAAGGTTAAAGAGGTAAAAGAAAGATTTTGCAAAGCCCAAGTGAATTTTAGGCTTCAAAGGTTGTGAGAAAAGGGTGACACCTTCACTGGTTATAGAAAAAATGAAGAAGTAACAAAGTTTAGCATTATGAGATGAACATTAAAGATATTGTAACTTTGCTTCCAAAATCTAAGTAAATGTGTTTTCTCTGTTTTCAAGAGCTTGGGGAGAAAGGCAGTGGTTAATAAAATGAAGTTAACTACAAGGAGCTCAGGTGTTTATGAATTCATGAATGGATAACCTCCATCACTGGACTTTGAAAGGATCACCAAACACCACCAAGTTTGGTAGCAAAGTTTTTAAATAAAACTCAGAGTTTATGGATGATATTACAGACAAGTAGACAACAGCAAAGGTGATGTCTATGTTTTAGAAGTGTGAAAAATGTGACATGGAAAAACACAGGCTTGTTTGTTTGATCTCACTCAACCACAGGTCCTTTGAATGAAATAAAAGAATTACCTGGGAGCAGGTAAGTGAAGAAATGCAGCACACTAGACATTAGCACACTAAATGACCTTTCCTTGATAGGATAATTAATTTTTTGAGGCAAAGAAAATTAAGTGACTCATGCCTGTCTGTACTCAAGTGAAGCATTTGAAAGGGGACTACATAGGCAATTGTTAGGTGAACTGGAGGAGGAGATTAACAGATGAAATGTCATAGAGAATCAGCTGAACTTGGGTAATAAATGGGGTTAGTATTGAAAGTCAAGGCATTATAAAGGAGGCACTCTCTCTGATGTGGTTGGTGATTTAAGAATATCTTGGCAACGCAGGGAGAAATCAGAGCATCTGAATAAAATAGGATATGCTTCAAGATTCAATTAACGAAAGATTTTGCTGTCAGCAGAGAGCTTTTCTGAAGTAAATGACTGCAAGGCCAGCTGACTAGAAGGCAACTGCAGTGAACAAGCCATGAGAAACACAAATATAATCTTAAACATATCAGTACATCCAACAACAACAATAGGAAAGCAAGTATGCCATTTTAGAAGACACTGGTAAAATTTTAGGTACAATATCTCAATTAGGTACAACTAGGATTTTTTTGCTGTTGGTTTTGTTTTTCTTAGTTTTGGGTTCTTTTAGCTTAGTTAGAGCAGGTGACTAGGATGCTTTACAGCATATTAGATTTATTTATTCACCCAACGGTTGTTTCTCTCAGTGCAGTTTTCATGTGACTCTGAGTCTCTCCTTCACACACATAGCCCAGTAACCCCTGCCAGAACTGCCTGGCAAAAGCCTGCCACCTCTGTCCCACCTCTGCTTTCTACATGGTTTTATGTCCCAGATACCAACCACGATTTGTCTGAGAAACAGTAAATCATAACTCTGGATGGACACATCGTATCTGTAACTGCAATTAAAGTCATTTTAAAAGCATCCCTGCCCCTCCTACACATGGCATTTGGAGGGGAGTGAAGATTTCAGTGCATCTGAGGCACAGTAATGGCAGTGGGTTGGGCTGGTTCCACTCAGGCTTCTGCCCTTCTCTGTTCTCTTGCTCACCCACCTTATCTTGATACTGCATTGCAGGAAAAAAACATCTGCTTTGGCTGGCTTTCCAGACTGTTTGACTTGACAGTACGTGGTCATAAACCATCCTAAAACCTTTGCTACTCACAATTAGTGTGTCAATTTGTTCTAGCTGTTCCTGAGTAGCTTCATAGAAGAGAAAAACAAAGGGTGTTTTCACATTTTAAACCTTAAATTGAGACTTTTGAGATCAGACCAGAAATAGCGATGAAATCACTACAGATAAAAATTAATGGCTGGCACAAGTTTTGGTGCAGATGTAAATCTCAGAAGATTTATCTGCAGGCTCTTCTGGTACACCAGACTTCTTAAAACAAAAACATTAGAGTACAAGTCAAGAGCAAAACTCAGCAAAATAAGCTACAAGAAACACAGGCCCTGCATGAGAAACAGAGGACAGACAGTCTTCTGGAAAAAGTAATGAGCTCTCATTGCAAGTGCCTGGTAAGGAGAGCTAAAAAAGAAATTCTTGCTTGTAAAACAGGCAGGTGATGAGTAAGGAACAGGGTTCACCCCTGTAAAAGCATATCTGGTGCTGGTAGTCACAAACTTCAGCATCAATTTCATAAGGAAGGAGACAATTTAGAAAAGCAATAAAAAATTACTCATGGGTTGGGAAAAATGCCTGCAAATGTGAGGCTGAAATTTTATCAAAGAAAGGACTGGGAAGTGACTGTACTAGAGTATGCAATTATGTAGAATCAGTAAAAGATGCTTCTATCTAGTTGCAACACGAGATGGGAAGAGATACTTGAGAGCAGTGCAGGTTCCTGACCCCATTGCCAGCATATGTGGGTGAACTGGTGCATAGGGTGCACAGGTAGCCCAACTACATCATCTAATGGTTCTACTTAATCCTAAATTCTGTGAATCTTTGAATCATAGAGTAAAGACCTTTCTCTATTCCCATCCCTCATCGGGGGACAAAGGACAGCACAAAGGTCAGCTTGAAGGCTTTCCACTGGCTTCAGGGGCTGTAGGCCAATGCCACAACATAGCAGTGACATACTTCTCTTTAGAGAAATATCAAAAACCAGTGGTGGCCAAAGAAATATCCCTGCTTCCAGGGAAGTGAAATTAAGACTTTGAAACACAGACCAGTGCTGTCTTTTCCACCCACAAAGACTCAGAAAACGTCACCCAAACAAGCCTTACAGATCCTAGGTGGCATGCTGGGGCACTGCTGACAAGACTCTGAGCATCTCTGAGGGAATTAGCTCTTCACATTAATTTTCTGGCAGGCAGCTTAAGACCAATCTCTTCTATATATTACCTTTGATCTGCAATTTTTATTTTTTTTTTCCAGGGCTTAGCTCACTGCACTGCCATATCCTCAGGTAAAACCATGTGAGCTCTGTTGTGCTGCACAGCTGGAGAGATGTGCTTCTCCTCTCGACCCTTGCACAAAGCTCGAAGGTTAAAGCAGTTATGAGCTCCTCACCGGGACTGACTAGCTAATTATCAACTTCAATTTCATGCACTGTTTTTATCCATTTAGCTCCTAATGAAAGGCTTTGATGCTGCATTTAACAGAAAAATTCCAGTTCATGCTCACCAGCTTTTCAAATCTCCTTTGCCACGAGAAAAGAGATGCACTTTTTTTCAGGAGGCTGAGACCTCTCTGCTGAGCTGTTAAATTCAGTTTTAGGTGCTATATCAGCAAGAGTACATTGCATTTTTTACCATAAGGGCTTTAAACAAGCCATGTTCTACTTACACACGTGCCACAGAAAAAGAGGAGGATGAGGAAAGGCCCAGGTGCAGATTTCTGTGTCCAAACCCTGCTCTGTGATGGCACATGAGAGGCAGGCAAAGAGCACAGTGGTCACTGATGGGAGATTTCAGTGGAGGTTGCTCTTCTGGAAGTCTCTCACTGTCCACAACCATTGTGGTTTTAAACAACATGCCATGTTTAAGCCATTGAACTAGGTGATAATACTGGTAAACAGTGCAAGGACAAGAAGAGCAGTTGGAGTCTGGTGCATTCCCACCCCATTAATCACACCAGAATTTCATCAGACTTGTTTCTTTGATGAGTGCCTTCTTAGGACTACATGTAGGACAGCACAGGATCAAACACATTTAATCCTAAATGCATAGTTCCCTGCGTGCATCAAAGAGAGGAAACTGAGTTCCTGCAGCACTCTGGTAGATGTGGCCGAGAAAGATTTTGTGTAACCTCTGTCTGGCAGTGATCACCATCCAAGCTTGTGACCCTGATTTTCCTCAATTATGTCATCAGGACGATTATTTTTCCCCCATTCTGCCTGAAGACACAGTTCCAATATGTCCCAGCTGAAACAGCTCAGCTTGGTCTGGCAAAGAACAGCCTGAAGATTTCATTATATTGGATGTTTAAATCTAATATTGAGTATCTGAATGAACCCTTTCTTTCTTTTTATGTCTTCAGACACAATGCAACCTCCTAAATACCATCTTCCTCTACCTCCACAGCACTGCAGAAAGAGCTCTTGCCAACAACATCATCAGCTGATCATGGGGAAAAAGTCCATGTGATTTCATAAAAGCAGCATGAAGGGGCAGAAAATCTCCTGCTGTTCCCAGGAGAACATTCTTGGGCGCATCTGGAGACTGAGAAGTCCAAATGGCAGAGTGGGATGGAGTTAGGCTTGGAGGAGCTTGGAGCTGGGTTGTGCCAGCTGTGCACATATGGCACAATGACCTCTCCTCTCTGCTGGGCGCTTCTTTACTGGGGGTTCCTCCCAAGGAAACGTCAAATAGAAAGCATCAACAGTTTGGACTTTTTTGTGCCTTCCTGCAGGCAAAGAAAGGTCCAAGCAGCACAGATAGCTCAGTATCAAAGCCTTATTGTTTTTAAACTGAACCACTGGACTTCAGTAAATCCTCCTATTTCAGCACCATTGCAAAGCAAGAATAAGAATCCTATGGCTTACCTATGACCTAACTGCTCAGAATTGCAATTTTATCTCCCTTAACATTCAGACTAAACAGTTTCAAGCCTCAGAGAATATACTTAAGCCTTGTCAGGTTCTGAAATCACATTAAAAAAAGTAAATAACCTCCACTGAAATGACAGCCCATCCTGGAGAGGTGTTTACCAGGGCCAACTAAAAGCAGAGCTAGAGCTGCCTTGGGGTAGAACTCCCTCAAGAACCCCACGGAGCCCCCTTGCCCTCCCAAGTGACTAATGCTGTGTCAAAGTCTGCTGCATCCTCATTTTCTGTGTATGCTACTGGGGGATAAAGGACAAAAGAGAGGCAAAGTGTGCAGTGAACTGCTCCTGAGGATGGCTGGAAAACTGCAGTCAGTCTGTCACAGTCCACCTCCCACCCAGACCTGCAGCAAGGGTTAATGAAACCAGAGTAGATCACAATGCTCCTCTGGAGTGCCTGTGTTCTGCCATGCAGCAGCTGTGCCTCGTGAAGGGAAGTTTTGAAGCTTTAACTGCAACAAGAAAACCTTCCCTACAAAGAAAACACACAAGCGAAAAGGTGAGAGCCTAAACTCTGACACCAGTGACTTAAAGCCATGTCTCAATAAGGCAGGCAGATTGTCTGGCTAGCATGCTATTCAGAGGGGATATCAAATATTGATTTATCTCCAAGAAACCTGAATTACATTGTTCCAACTCTTGAAAAAGAAAGAAGGTCTTGGAGTTATCAGCGGCTTGACACCAGGCAACTGATAACAAAACCCATTGGTGATTTTGAACTGTTTTATTACACTTCTTGGTATGTTTCTTAGAAAAAAAAACAACCAAAAAACAGAAGACAGTCATCACCAGATATGCTCTTTTAATCTAACTAACCAGTGCAGCATGTTGGCAGCAAGTTGTTCCATTACCTCCTCACATTGTCCAGGATTTATGCTTCACTTATCTGAACAGATGAGCAGACAACCTCTCTTTCCAGAACATCCTTTGGATGTTTTTAGTGTTTTGAATTAGAGATGCAAATCTAATTTTGCCAAAACAGGCCTAGACTCCATTACTGAAGGAGCACTTTCTATGTGGATTAACAAGGCTGCATTGTGTCACTGCCTGATGTAAGGTGCAGAAATGCACGATTTATCAGAATATTAAATGCAAGAGCCTGTTGTGGTTTCTGTCTAGCCTACAGAGTGTACGTTTGCAGTTCTGCAGCTGAATTCCCTTCATCAAACACCTCATTACCTTGGCAAAGTGAAGGGAAATAGCAACTTAAATACTTCAGGAATATGCTGCTTATACATTAACCCATGAGCTGTAGCTGTAGGAATCAGACAAGCACCACAGCGTGTCTTTTGTTTAATAAAAAATCATACCAGAAAAAAATATATTCCTGTTTAGTCTGGGATGTCGCTTCTGACTGAAATGAGTGAGGGAGAAGGAATGGTGTTGGTAAGGAATTCAGTCTATTTCTCTGCTGGGGTACCCGAGTGCATTTCTGAGGTGTCTGCTCCCACTCTGTGCTGAAATAAAACACAGCTATCTGGCCACCCACGCCCTCCAGGACCTGGCATCCCCAGTGGGTGTGTGGGCTGGACAAGGGCTCTGACAGTCTGAAAAGTCTCTCATCTGCACTTCCAAGGGAATATGATCCCACAGTGTCCCCCATGCTATTCCACTGGCCAATTTAAACAAAGACTGGGTTTTCTTTCTGACTGAATAAAATCCAAGTGACCTTGTAGAGTTCCTTGGTCCTTTGTGGATGGTCTATCTTATATAAATCATTGTGGGTAATTTCTATCTATTTAGCAAACATGTTTGGAACGGAACAAACACTGAAAATTACAGATGGATACTGCAACAGAAGAAAGCACCTAGGAACACAGGAGCAGTTTTCAGGGTCTTGCAAGCCAACATGCCATCCCTTGTGAGACTGTCCATTTGCAGTGAAATTGCCAAAGAAGGGGAAAATAAATTGCAAAATATCTCTGTGCAAAGGGATAATGCATAATCCCTTTAGCACAGGGTAACTAGGAGCAGGATATAGATCTATTGAGGCTTCAGAAGTTATATTTTACCTCTAAAAGTATCTACCTCAGAGGAATCATTGCACAGAAATTCTGCACCTCTCAAAGAAGAAAATGCTCCCAAATTAATCTGGAAAGCCTTTGTCCCTGTTAACATTTTAGCTGTGACACACCGGGAGAGGCTGCCAGCGATCAGCTGAGCTGCTGCCCCACTGGATGAAAAAGCTGTATGGGATGTCAAGCTCTGGTTTTGTGGCCCCTGTGCTGTAAAGCTCTGCAGTGCTCAGGACCAATATACCTGCCACAGCACATAGGAAGGAACAGTGCAATGAGCAATGCTGTGTCCAAACCCAAAGCTGTTATGCAAGACTTACTTTTCCAGAGAACTGCAAACTCCAGTGAACTGTGTATCTTCTCTGTCTGTTGTTGTTTATGTGCCTATTGATTTATCTACCCATCCATCCACCCAAAAGTAACTCACAGCTAGAGACTTCTCGAATGCAGTACAAATATTTACATGTTCCTACTTCCATTCTCCCAGGAGTTATTTTTCTGGCAGTTCACAAAACTCTTTGTCAGTATCTCTAAAGTTAAAAAAAAAATTAATTGTGCAGAATGGGTAGTAATTTGCTGATGGAACTCTGTCTGCTGGTTACAAAGATGGCCAAAAATCACCAGCAACTTCCTTTTGGGATAAAACTTGTAACAGAAACTGTGAATTTTTATTACACTGGAACAAAAGTCACTGCATTTTCAAAATGTACCTTCATTTGTGTGTAGTGCTAATCACCCATTTAACCAAAGGGGAGAGCTACTGCAGCAAACAATAAGGGGCTTTGAACGAAAGGAAAGAAAAGGGTCTTCTTATTATGAAAATGATGGGAGTAGATACAGTTCAAGTTCTTTGTTCCTTCTAGTCTGCCCTACAGCAGATTCTATATGGATGCAAGGAACAGAGAGGATTCTCAAAGATACCAGAATCTCACTCTAAATCCCTTTGAAGTTCCTTCCCAGTGCAGAAACATTTGAGCATCCCAGCAAGTCCTGTCTGTGCCAGTGAGCTTTGAAGGTCTGACCTTGAGGGCCCTTGGCCCAGATCAGTAGACACATATAACTCTTACTGAAATGGGACTAAACAGAGGTTAGTGAGGTGATGAAGAGTCAGTTCCTCATTTTCATTGTCTAACTCAAAAAAGTATGGGGACATAAAACTGGGGCACTATCAATTGCAAATCATTATGAGAGATCAGCATTGAAGGCCAAACCTAAGGCAGGCAGATCTAATGATGCATCACTCAAAGGGAGCAGGCAATAAAATGTTCTTGATCTTTGAAGATATTATATGCTCATACACTTGCATAAAAATTGTCTTAAAGGGGATGCAATTATTTTAATTATGTCCCTAAGCTGGATCTGGGCAGGTGCAAGTGGCAAGTTGTATTTCTGCAAGTGCTTCAGACCTTTAAAATAATACATTTTTGGAATTTGTGATTATCCTGAGATCATTAACTCAGCTGGCATCCTGAAAGATCAGGCCTGAGTAGAATAGAATCTAGGGACTTTGGAGGTCAAACAAAGCAGTTAGCAATTTCTGTTTGAAGAAAGGAGCCCATGGAAAGAGAGAATCTCTTTTTTTGGGTTGGGGGGTGGGGGTTTGTTCTTGTGTTGTTTTGGTGGCTTTTTGTGGGGTTTTTTTTGTGGTAGCTAAATTGCATTTGATCCTTATCCAGGATAGATTAATCTGTGTGTGTGTGATTTTCCTCAAGACCATTTCGTGTTATGCAGAGCAGAGTAAGTCTGCACTGGCTTCTTTTCTTTCTTGTACCTGGTGCACTCTCTGTTTGTGCCTATCCTGGGCAGAAGTACAGGATTACCCAAGCAGCAGCATGCTTTTCTTCAGTCAGCTCCTCTAAGTGTAAATGACTGAATGAAATTAAATGTCAGAAGAGTTAGGACATATATCACATTTTGTTCCCAGTCTTAAAGCTCTGAAAAATAAAAAGAATTTTTTTTTTTTTAAACCGTGACTCTTATCTCAATTGCCCAAGAATTATTTCTATGTTCCCTTCCTTCCTCCCCTGAAGCCTTTTGGACCCAACTGCCTGAAACTTTTCTTATCTCTCTTCCTAAAATGGACCATATCTCCTTCCCGCCACCTCTTTCTCACAAACATTTGCACAGCCATTCCTTTCCATGGCAGGAAGCCCAAGACAGGTCTGTTCTCATTATGACTCTCAGAAGAATCAAGCTGTTTAATTTCTGGTTTGAATTCACTGCTGACCCAGCTTTGACAGTCTCTTGAGGTTCCTCCCAACCTGAGTGGGTCTCTGAGACACCGACCACAGGATCACCTCACCAATTGTCTGCAATCATCTTCTAGCATTAACCAAAAATGCACACTGGATCATTGCACACAGAAAGTGCAGGCAGAGGTACAGCTGCCTAAAATCTTTTTGGAAAAGCAGTAGTGTCAGGCCTCAGAGAAACCTTGCCCAGCCCCTTGATGCTGTCAGTTCTTTACACTCAGTAAGAACTGCCTGCGTTGCACATCTGGGAGAGCTGCAAGGTGGAAAGACAGACAGGACTGCTCCGAAGCCAGCTACGTGTGGATTTAATCACCATACAAAACTCTGGGAGTCGTACTGGGAGCTGCAGCATGCATGCTAGAGAAGTCCACTTGTAAACACACTCACCATGCCCCTGCATCCAAAGCAGACAGGAACATGTGCACCGAAACCACTTGTGCCGTGGAAAGGAAAGGAACACAAACAAACACCCCAGGACTTGCTTGCGTATGGTCTAGAAGCAGACTTCCTGTGAGATAAAGAAATCTGCTGTGGAGTTTACGGTTTGATCCTGACCTGCTCATGACTCTAGGTTCCCAGGGACTTGAGGGGTGATTTGGAGAAAGGACTGACTCCTCTGCCACCACCCAGGTACCAAAATTTGCGTTAAGGCACTGAGAGGTTTGTCAATCATCTCTTCTGCTGATGATACATATATTAAGTCAGAAGTGGAAGGGCCTCAGATTAGCTAAGTAGTTCCCTTCATTTGAGGATGACCTGTTATTCCCACTCCTGTGAGAAAACACGAGATTCTACAGAAGACTGAGAAATAAGGTTCTCTCAAGTCATATTTCTAAACTCTTTCTGAGCTCCTGTTAAGAAGTCCATTTAAAGTAATTTCATTTCCCCCATTGCTAATTTTATTTATGCTGAAGTACTTTCAAATAATATTTAACCAGTGTGCAATCAATAGATGTGCAGATGGTAGGTAGGTAAGTAAAAGGATAATTTATGACCCAGAGAAAGCTGAAAGCCAGCTTTACTAATTCTAAATGATGCTCTTTGTGTTTCAGATCTTTGACACTTTGAATCCTAGTTAACATATATGATGATTTAGCCCATAAACCAATCCAACTCTGAGACAATGCATTTCCTTGATTAAAGGTTTCTTAAGGGAATATTTAATGCATCATATAACAATAAAACTATTTTACTTAGCAAAAAATTCCAGATATCCAAAACTGCATCAAAGCAAAGTTGCACTGGCAATTCTGTATCTGCTTCATAGAAACCACATTCCTCCTTTTTAAATTGGATTTTTAGAAAGCAACAATAAAATATTGGAAATGTGAATAAATAAAAATATTCGAGGCTCTCTTGGAAAAATCAAAAGGGTGTATAAGTAGCTGGACATATTCTCAGATATGAGGATGACTGCCATTATTTCACAGAAATGGGGATATGGAGCACTGGAAGGGATCTCAAAACATCTTCTGGTTTGAGTGTACCTAGGCTGTGTGACATTTATCACTGAGGATATATAAAACCATTTCTAGGATGTTCATGAAGGCAGCTCATCTATATTTTGAGATAAACTTACCCATGTAGACAGTTGAAAAAAACCCAGTAGACAATGGTACAAAAATAGGCAATTTGAGAGATACCAGGAGTGCAGGAAAAGTGGTGAGAAACTAGAAAGGATGGCACTGGGAACTCAATTTGTATTAGGTGGGTATATGCGATAAGAGAAGGATGAAAGGTCAGAGGCATCTATCTTGCCCATGACGCTATTGTGACACCAGAAAACTCACCCAAAACTCTCTTAGGAGAGATTTTTCTAAGAACTGACCTCTAACCAGTTCTTAGAAAACCCAGTGAAGCTGACTGCTATATTGCTTTAGCCATTTTCTTCCCAACGCCTTTCCTGCTGATGCCTTATTTCTCCAGGCTTGATGTAGAAAAATGTGAGGCTGGGAACTCAAAGAGTTTTCTCTACCAGCTCCTCCTGGGTTTTTATCAATTTCCTAGCTGTGCTCATACACCTGTGAGCCACTGAGTGTGGGTGGTTTGGCCTCTGTGCAGTGACAGAAAGACAAGTCTCCTGTCCTGCCCACGTCATGGCTCTGTCCTGCTGTCCTCTGCAGTGGTTCTGCCTGTGGAACAGGGACCAGACAGAGTTACAAGCTCCATGAAATCTTTGTCATAGGTGTGGCAGCAGCAACTCTGGGCCTCAGTGGGTGCTTCAGGCAACCCTGGGCATGTCAGCTTTGGTCTCAGGAAGCTGTGAGAGGTGATATCTGTCCATGTAGAGAGACAGTATAAATTAGCATAAAGACAGACACAGCAAGAGCTCAGATTGGTCAGTCAAACCAGACACATTTTTTTGTAACCACTATGTCTTCCTCATTCTATTCTTGCATTTATAAACTTCTGATTTCCTCTTCTGTTATTTTAGTAACCATCTATGTCTATATTTACTTTAAACACTTAATAGTGCCTTTTTCTTCCTTTATAGAAAACTGGATTGATATCCAAGCCTAACTGAGGGGTTTCCTTGAATTTATTTTATTTTAGTGACTTTTAAATATAAGCCTCAGACCTGCTTCCTCCCTTGTATTCCCTTTCAATCTCCATCTCTGATGTTTTCAGTAATTTCTAATTTTTTTCCCTCTTAACACTTTGAGTTGCATTTCTGCATAATGAACTGGAGTCCACTACCTTTTGCAGAATGTGTGGTATTAATTTATGAGCCATAAGCTGGAAACTGCTGCTTTACCATCTTCTCTCTGTTCTACTAACAGCAAAATTTGACTCATTTACACCTGAGATTGTATGTGTTACAAAACATTGTGGGAGCAGAGGTTGTCAGAAATTACCTGGGGAACCCACTAATCATATAGAACAAGTTTTGGGGTTTTTTTTTAAGAAGAAGAAAAAAAGGCTTTTCCTGATCAGTTTTGGTGCTGTGAAGGTGTCACCCAGGTTATGCTGTGCACCAATCATTTCACTCAGACACACAGTTTTTCGAAAAACCACATTCACAGAAATCTAGGGATGGGAATGCAGAGGTCAGCACTGGTGCTCCTTGGGATGGAGGGAGGTCGACAGCAGCTCTCTCTGTGACTCAGCCTGCTGGAAATCACAGCCAGGCTCTTGCTTTGTCCTTCCCATGACACAGCAATCTCGGAGGTAATCTCAGAGGCAATCTCAGAGGAAAAAAGAGCATCACTCACAAGCCCATGTTCTCTGTGCCCATCCTCAAGTGGCTGGAGAAGAGAAGATTGCTCGACTCAGCAGCTGCCTGTTTTTTCCTGCCAAGTGGAAATGGACCCAATTGCTTTTGTGCAGGCAGGCTTTACCTTGACTGTGTTCATTTAAATCAAAGCATTTGCAGTTCACTAAGAGCAAAGTATAAGTACAATGAAAGCCAGGAGTTCCTTTCAATATGGAAATGTTTCTCAAAATAACCCAAATTAAATTTCATAAGAAGAAGTCCGTAGTTCCATGAAATTTATAGATGCATTAGATTAAAAGAAGTATATTGCAGGTTAGTTGATTTAGTGCTGATTCTCTGGGCAGCACTCAGCAGAGTAAAGGAGGAATGTGATTTGGAAATACACTGGAGGGGATTCAGGAGTATGCTGGCAGCATCAAGTTTCATCCAATTTGAGGGGATTTTCACTCTGCTTGGATACTGTAACAAACTGGGTTTATTATCAAATTACATTTCTCTGGATCTCCTGTAAATCTGAGAACTAATGAAAATAAATGCAAATATAGTGCATTTTGCCTCGCTGCGCTCCCATTAAGCCTTCAGCCATTCTGACATAATTTGTTTCTCTTTTACCATCTCTGTTTTTACAGGTTGTGTACGGAGACCAAAGCTCCCACCCTGCAGGAGGACACACACAGAAAGAGCCTTTGGGGAGCAATCCAAAAATCTCCTCTGGTTGGGTTTCAAACGAAGCCTTTTTGTCTGAGACCAGTTACTGGGTCTGTGCATGCACCTACCTGAGGCTGACCTCAGTGTTAGGGCTAAAGGAAAGGCTCTGGGAATTTTGGGTGTATTGGGGCCCTTGGTGAACACCTGGCACTTGAAAGCAGGACACCCCCACCTCAGAGGTGCAAAAGGTGTGCGTGTCCTGTGCGCTGGGCCCGGCAGAGGACAGGCACCAGCAGTTTACAGAATAGGTGTTGCTGGCCCATATATAACATAAACTGGCAGTAAAGATAAGTGGGAGTCTGGGAGACTCTTCCTGCCCATTGTGGTGGGTGAATTCAGGAAATGTAAAATAGAAAAAAACATTTTTTATTCCCATGAATTAGGTACCTTACTTTCCATTAGGCACCAGAAGAAGAGAGCCAAAGGAGTCTAATCCTAGTGATTGCACACAGACAGGCTTGCTTAACATAGCATGCAAAAACCTTGCAAAAACCAGCCCTGAAGCCTGTGGCAGAGGTATCTGTAAGCAGACACTTGAAAAGGCTGGGTGCTTGTTAATGTTTAACAAGCACGTCCTCATCTGACTCAGTGGTGTTGAGCTTTGTTTATCTAATCCCTAAATTCTTCAAGAGAAGAAAACCTCTCTTTATTAGCCTATGACAAACAAGCAAAGTGGAGGACCTGGAAGAATCTTGCTGAATTTTCTGTGCCATAGTAAAGCAGCCTGTTACAGCCTTCCCTTTATGAGAGGAAGCAATATTTTAGACTAAGGAAAATCTTCTTCCCTCTAGCATGATGGTGAAAGAGGTAATATTTGTCTGTCTTGGGGTTTGCAAATGGATTTGAGAACTGTCTTCAAATTATCTTTTCTGCCAGACTCATCTGTGGTGGAACTCAGGAACAAGTGAGGAGGTACTGTTTTGAGCCAGACTTAGTTTAATTTTAGACAGGGACTCATTGTTCAAATCTAAGGCCAAATCATGCCTAAATGGAATATAGCTGTGGGAAATGTGTAGATTTTCTAGCTACATTTCAGTAATTGGACTTCTGTTCTATTCTATTCTGTGGAGAATATAGGTTTATCCCTTCTCCTGAAAATGATCCTTGTGGAATTCTGTGGGTTCATTCTCCCTAATCAAGCGTTAGGGCAAAGGTTCTCTCTATGTGGAATGACACCAAAACCCTGACCTGGCTGGCCAAGAAGTTGTTTTCAAACAGAATTAGACAATGGGTGTCAACCAAGTCTACCGGAGTAGGATCCAGTGTCGTGTTAAGGGCCCAGATTTCAGAGATTATTCAAGGTTTCATGGCTCAGGCAGAGCAAGTACCACAGCTGCTCATAGCTCTATTTCATAAAACCCATGTCAAAAGTGAGACCACAGGTGGTTTTGCCTGAAAGCAGTGTGGGCTGTGGGACACATTCCCCTGTGAAGCAGAATGGAGCAACGTCCCTCTGGTCAGAGGGAGAATCCCCCATTCCTCACATCTGCTCTAACAGGGTTTATAAGAGCTGTTGTGCTTAATGAAGCCGTGAGTGCTATTTTTAGACTATGGCACGGGTAATTCTGACAGGTTTCTTTGATACAGAACAGTCATTTCCTTTAAAAGCCCAGGCCTGGTTTTACAACCTCACTGCCCATTCACGCTTCAGCCAGTGGTTTTAATTTTGTCTTCCTATTCTGACTTTGATCTTTTCTGGTTGCCATGGTGATAGCAACACAAACATCTCCAAAGGATGAGCTACTTCCCTTGGAAGAAGAGCATCTCACTGTGCGCATCAGGACTGCAGAAATGTTTAATGCATTTTTGGCCACATGGTAAACTAGTTTGGTGGGTCATAAAGCACAAATCACCATCTGTGTCCAATGTCATGCCAGTTCCATTGAGGGAATATTTTATTCTATTATTTTCCATTCTGAAGACTACTTTTAGTTATGTTTCTCACTCAGGCCAAATCAGGGGTATAACTTATGAATAGTATTTGGCGATCTAAAGAACTATTTATAGACCAAGTAGAATATCTACTGCCAAAAGAAGTTTCTCCTCAGTCTCCTCAGATCTAAATCAGCTTGATTATATGCTTTCAGAAACGTATTTCAGGCCTTTATCCTCCTCTTCATGGTGTTTTTCACGTAGGCAGTTGAACAAACACCTCAGCCCCTCCACAGAGGTCTGATAGTTGTCAGCACACACCACAAATGTAATTCTACATCTGATGAACTTGGGGGAAACTGTACAAATAACTTGATCAAAGCATACAAAGGAGATGAGTGCCAGAACCTGGAAAGGACCCATGCGCAGACTGCTTGAACACAACACTTCAGCAAACATGGTGCAAAGTGCTGGTTTTCAAAGCAGCTTTAACATGATCAACAAAGTTTTTGCAATGTTCCTGACTTGGAACAGCATCTCAGTGCTGGATGTTTGGTACAGGATGTTGTGTAACATCATCTGAGTGTAACAACTCTGATTCTGTGCAGAGTTAAACTATCTCAAACAGTGCTTGAGGGAGGACTTACTTCTGAGATTCTGCATCACTTTCTTCTGGGAGGAAATTGCTGGACTACACTTGAACCTGGAAAAAAAATGTTTATTGCAATTAAATATTCAGGTTGGAGTCAGTAGAAAAATCTTTCCAACATGAAGATGGGCAAGCTCATCCATTGTAATCTAGAAACAAACCCTGGATGGTATCCCTTCTCTTTTTCAGCATGCAAAGTGTTAAAGCAATATGCTTTGAAATGTCCCTAGCTAGAGGCTCACCTCCTCCCCCTCCTGGTCCCTGCCCTATATTATGGAACTGTAACTGGTGACAAAGACTTGGAAGGAAAAAAGAAAAGGCAATATTATTCATATTTAGAAAATGTAAGAATAAATGTTGTTCCCTTGGGGAATCACTTGAGTGACACAATGGAAAAAAGCCCTGGGGGCATGTCTTCCTGCACCATCTGCCTCCACACCCAGTGCAAAGGCCCCTGGGCTTCCAATGGAATTAAGTCTACATTTCGTGTTGCACAAGCAGTACACATCTTGAAGAGATCTTTCTTAGCTGTGAATATGTCCCAAATCAGCTGGTGCTGCTCAGCATAGAGAGTTAAGCTCACATTCTGCCAAATTTTGCAGCAAATGTTCTTCATCTATCTTTGCAATTCTGAGATTTATAATTTTATCATAAATTCTTAAAAGAAAAACCAACCAACAAAACTCTAATAAGTGATATTATTGAATATCATGTCAAAGATAGAAAACATTCTTGGATTTATGTACCTGCAACCATAAACTGTATATTACTAATATATTTACGGTCTGTATTACTTTAGGCACATGCACAGGGTAAAAAAAACCATGCTGCTCAAAGGTTTTAAGTATTTTTAAAATAACTCCAAGAAGGTTTCAGTTTGGTGTAGAAGTGCTTGTAAACTTCCTTATGTATTTGTGAAAATGGCAGTTAGAAGGCAGCTTTTTAAAATTTACTTGGCAAAAATTTTAATAGCAGCAGCTGTCCAAACATGCTGCAAGACACCCTTACACAAATATACAACACTGACTGAGAGAACTGAATTTTTGGATTGGTATTTTATTTACAAGCAAATCCAGTTGCTCTTGTACTCCCATCACATACTGCTTTCTACAGATGGTTGTGTGGATTTTTTTTGTTTTTAAGAATTTTGGGGGTTTCTAGCTCCTACGGTATCTAGATCTATTCAGGAGTTTTTGCATCTCTGTGAGCCTTCTGGGACAGAGAGGATCTTTATTTAATCGGTGCTTGAAAAAGATCTTGTGACATGCTGGATGTAAATGAGCTGTCACTTATATTCTGCTCTTCACACTGGAGCTGGGACATATTGAAGCAAGTCAGACCATCACCATCTCAGGAGTACTGGAGTACCCAGGCTGGCTAGAAAGGGCTCCAGACTGTTCCAGGAATTTGGCTCCGAGAATCAGCTAGTTTTGACACATAGAGTTGATTAAAATAATTTCCTCTGATATTCACATTTCTGTTTCTCACACAAATGCTAGTTTTGGCAGAATTTCTTTCAGGTCCTAAACTTTCATCTCAGTAAGGTGAAGGAACCTGATGGGAACACTTTGCACCTGCTGGGGTAAGCAATGACTAAAACCAGCCACACTGCAAATAAGCACCATGCAAAAATCCCTACTGCCATTCTGGTATGGTTCTTGGCTCCTTAAATTCTTTCAACCTCTTTATTAACCAATCACATCATACATCATCTTTACTTTTTAGCTAGACCCTGCAAAGTTTTTGCTATTTGCCCATATCATGCAATCTCTCCGCTGGTTTATTCCAGGCACTTAATAATTGCTGCACTCGGGAACCTTCCAGGGCTGAGAAGTGCTGCAGACAAGACTGAGAGCCAGGTGGCTACCCTGGGAGTTTTATGGATCTTCTGGTTAGAAAAGGCCAGAGTGGGTAAATGATTACATCCTTTCACAGATGAGGGCACTTAGGTTTCCATGGTGTGACCCTTTGGCAGCAGCTCTCCAGTGATCTCTCTCTCATTTAGAAGTCCTTGTGACTGCCACCTGGAAATGCTCTGTCTCTCACAGTCCCTCATACAGTGGCCTGGGGACTCACCCAAATCCTCTTAATAGGAGGACTGGCTGGTGGAGAGCTACTCCAGCACATACAAAAGGAGCTCCCATGCTCAGGCGTCTCCCAGGAAAACCATGGAGTGAGATGAAGCTGTAAAGAGATTCTGGTTCTTGGAAAATTGTAACATGGAAATAACTGTTTTTTGAGGGTTCCACTGAATCAGCAAAACCACATCCAACTATTCCAATAACTACTAAGAAGATAACTGCTTTAGGAATAACAGAAAAAATAAGCAGGGAAAGAGGGAAGCAGAAATACTTCAAGATAAAGCAGGGAAAGAACAAAGCAGTGAACTCTGGAAAGAGAAGAGGAAACAAGTGAGCCAGAGTCATACAAAAATCAGTTTTAGTCTGTTACTGAGAAACTGGGAATGCATCTGATCTACTCCCACTAGACATGAGTGGTGGCTTTCCCAGAAGGAATGAAAACAGAGAATGAAGCAGCATTCAGTTTAAAATTAAATTTTTTGGAAAGAATTAAAATTAAGGCATTGAAATTGTTTACCAAAAAGTATTTTGCCCTAACCCCATTGCATTTCCCATACTGGCATCCAGAGTCTTTCTTATATGAAAGCAAGAGCTGTGTGAAGACCATCAAGTAGTGTGTTTGGTGGCATCTGAGAATGGACTAAATGTAAGCATTCCCCTACATTTCTTATCTATGGAGCTGAGATTCAACATTTTCACAGAACTAAAAAGATACATAGATTAGACATCCACGTGTGTTCCCACTCAGGTGGCCTGGTGTGCCCTCTCAGGCATGTATCAGCCCAGACTCGGAGAATGGCACAGAGGTAACCATAGTGATATGTGCTTTAAAATGGTTATAGTCATGATAGACTTCACAACTTAGAACAAACAGTTGCATAAGTCTGCCCTAATCCTACTGAAATCCTCCCAAGTCTGCCAAGCTAAAAATAGAAAGATTTTTAAAAAAAGAAAAAAAAGAAAAAAAAGAAAGAAAGATGAAAAACGGCAATAAACCCCCCATCCACCTACTCAAAACTACTTTTGCCTTAAAGAGAGGAGAATTTGTGCTTTGCAGCTAGATCTAAATTCTGCTTCCCCAGGAGACAAGGCCTTTGTGTCACAAGTTCATTGTTATATTTTTAGACCCAGACACTGAAAGGTGGGGCCTGAATATAAACCTCATTGTATTTTGGCAGCAAACAGGAAGCAAATGATACATCATGGAGGTCAAGTTTGACTCAAGTTCTCTGAAAGCCTGGGGTCTGTTAGTTCATTTGTTTGTTTTGGTTTTCCCAGACACTATAGTTTTCTCATTACCTTCCTTCACAGGAAGTTTTTAGTAGCTCTTCATGTGTCTATTATGGTGGTCACAGTGTAGAGGGTTTTAAAGGCTTCAAGTGACTTTCAGGAAGAGCATCAATGGTGGGTTGAATAACCACTCTGCTAATTTAACTTGGGTCTTCTGCCACTGCAAGCCTGAAGCCATCTTTTGTGGGTCAAGCTGCACAGCTGCACTTTGCTTTGGAGAAAGGTGTTTGCACACCTGTCAGCACTTGCTGTTAGAACAGGACAGAGTTGTACAGTACAGAGAGAAAAAAGGAGAGATTATGCAAGGTCTGGATCTAGAGCTTGTGTGCAGGACCAGCTCCTCGCAAGCACGTTCTGGCAGTGCATCCTTCTGGCTACCTAAGCAGCTGTGTTTATGAGGAGATAGTGTGTTTTCCTGCGCTCCTACGAACCCACCAGGCTCCATTCTCTTTCCACCTCCCAGCTCCATTTAGATATTTCTTATGTCTGAGCATCCAAGAGGACCTTCAACTTCCCATGTGTGAAAAAAGCCACCATAATGAGATGTTGATGTGTTTGGAACATTATCTGCTACTATAATAGAAATTATTAACAGTGATAGATCATTTTCCACATCACATAGATAATAGCATCTCTCTTGGGACAGCTGACAATCTAATTGTGGCAGAATGCAGGGAGGCCTGAAACACATTTAATTAGTAGTTATTGACTGGGCTAGTCTGTCTTGTCCTTCAGGGGGAAAAAAAATTACAAAAAAACCACCTGACAGGAAAAAGGAAAAGCCTGTGCAGTACTTTTTAAAAATCAGCACAGACATAATTAAGGTTAACAATGTAGCAGCGAGTCAGTGCAGCTGGTCGGCATTCTCTTGTTCCACCCTGCACGACAACATATTTTCCCCAGGAGACACTTTGTGAGGTGCAAAAGTTCACCTGCAGTCTGGTAATTCACTTTGAGCTGGGACCGTGATCACTTAATGGATTCTTCGGGTGCTGGCTGCTATGGTAACTGCTGCATCACGCTCTCCGTAGGCTTGTTTTCAGAGGACAGTGTAAGATGTGAGAGCAAATCTCAGATGGGTTTGTTACTGGAATCAAAATCCCAGGGCAGATTTGCAAGTCTACACACAGTCTTGGCCCACTGTGCTCTCCTTTTATGGGCATGTTTGCTCATTTGGCTTAATTAAAAACCCAGTTCTTCAGCATTGTGTGCTCAAAAACACTTCTTAGAATCTAAGTCTTTTGGGTTTGGGCTGGGTTGGAAGCACGTGTGGGATGTGTTAAAAAAAAAATAAAGGCACAGGGAAAATCCTAAAAGATGAGACAAATAGAGCAGAGACTGGGCTAAAACGTTAAGCCCATCTGGCCTGGTCATCAAGCTCAAGGGCTGCAGAAGCAAAGTCCTCTCCTAAAACAAGTGAAGAAATATCCTCAGGAGCTGGGAAAAAGAGCTACGAAGTCTTAACCAAGTGTAAGCACAGCAGGGGTGAAAAAGCAAATGGTCTGGAGCAATGATTCAGAGACCTGGGAGTAGAGATTTCTGATCCATGTCCTTGGTACAAGCTTTACCATCAAAGGTGACATTTGCCATCCCCTGGCTGATCTGTTTGCAGAGAGGAGCAAGGCTGGTGGTCAGGTCCAGGACAGGATGGAGGATTGCAGTGAATGGGAACAAGGAAAGTGCAGAAGGAAAGGAAAGGAAATGGCGACAAGATAAAGACAAGAGTCAGAGAACTGAAGTGGTTTCCAGTGATCTGCTAGAAGTTGGCAAACATGTTTCTGGAGAAGGATGAGCAAGTGTGGGCTGAGGTCAGGCTGTGGGAGGCCCACAGGATAGAGGCAATAGCAGAGGATGGGGGTTCATGTCTGGGCAGGAAGCAGACCCTGGCTGGAAGGAACCTTAAGAAATCAAGAAGGTTATTCCTCTGCCCACAACTGGACCCTCCCTGTCAGGATCAGTTCTCACAGATGCATGCCTGACCAGTTCTTAAAGGTCTCCAGCAGCAGATGCTCCAAGACTTTCCCAGATCTTGCAGAATATCACCCTCTTCATTAATATGTTTATCTCAGAGATAGTGTCTAACCTTCCCATTCTTTCCCAGATGAATGAGGATGAGAGATTGATCATATCTTCTTTTCAGCAGTATTTAAAGACAATTTAGTCTATTTGTCTACATTTCTCCCTAAGATTTCTTAAAGTATAGTGCTAAAGTATTCCAGCTGATACCTTACCAGTGAGCTTCAGAAGGATCTTCTCAGGTATGCTATACTTGTCTCGGATTTCAGTGTCATACCATCCATTTTTGTAACAACATAAAGTTCCTGACCCACAGTCTGATTCTGATCTACCATTACATTAATACATTTCTCTCTGAAACTGCTACCAACTCCTTTTCCTCCTCTGTATAATCATAGAGTTGATTATTTTAGCCTAAGGGCAGTACCTTTTGTACCTGCTGAATATAATTTGGCTTTTTCCTTTCAGACCTTTTCTTCAATTTGTTAAGGTAATTCTGACTGTTAACTCCTTCCTTCAAAGTATTTCCTGTTGCTTTGATCTCCAAATTCACTGTGTGTTCCTTTTAGTCTCTCGTCTATTTTGTTAATGAAAGTATTGAACATCATTCAGGACTGATTATTACAAAGCCCAGTTGAATCTTCTCACTTTAACATTGGTCTTCTTCCTGAAAAAATGCAGCAGAAGAGATAGGAGAATGAAGAAGAAAGTAGGGGTAGGTCACTTAGGGCGAAAAATCTTTGTGGGGGATAAAGTTAAATACACAGGGAGAGTGTTTATTGAGATATTACTCCCTAAAGGCATTAAGGTAAGACACAGAAGAGAGTGAAAAGACTAAACCAAACAGGCTGAAAATCAAGGCAGCCATAACTGAATTGGTGGATTCCCAAAACATCCCACAAAAGCAGTTCATTGAAACAATTTTGTGGAAAATCAGTATGACAATCAACAAAATACATAAATTATACATGGTGGTTGTTCAATCAGCCAAAAGGAAAACACTGCTTAAGAGTAGGAAGAGAGGTGGTTGTGGGCTAGTCCTACAACCACATCAGCCATTCTGGCAAGGGTAAAAGTGCTGGGGAGCAGTTCATGCAGGACTGGATTGTGCTGTTTTCTGGGGCCTGCACCTGATAACCTCTCCAGTCACATCCGCGGGATAAGCCCAAGGAAAAAGCAACATGGTATGAGTAAATATCCAGTAAAATGCAGAGCAGGAGACTGAATGGATGAAAGTCATCTGATACTAGCCATCAGCAAGAAAATTATGGAGAGCTGCACATCTCCTGGCTGCTGCATTTCTGCAACTCTCCATTCGTAAAAGCAAGATCAATCCTCATAGCCCCGAGGAAGACAGGAAATGGTGGAAGAAAGTGATATATCTCACAGGCTGCCCTCCCTTGCTGCCCTCCCTTGCTGCCCCTTTCCAGCTGCAGCTGTCACACACTGGGTCTTCCGTGGGTTTACCAAGCTGCAGAATCTGGGATGCCCTGGCTGTCCTCATCACATGGCAGGAGTTTTTAGGCTATGCAATGACTTCTGATGGAATAAGAGCAGCCCAGTGTGTGTGTGGAAGGGCTGGAGGGCTGGCAGGGGTGGACCACCATGATGATGTTTTCCTGGTGTGCATCACCACATCTGTCACTGTGAGGGCGTAATGACAGGTCACCATGCAGGCATTAAGGTCATGGGTGGGGAAATGACCATGCCAGTGTTCCCAGTAATATGCACCTGCTCCTGACTGTCCCAAAATATGTGATACCTCAGCAAGGACAAACCTCAGCCACTTGCAGCTGGCCCAAGGCCACAGTCACTGATGGTGATTCACATGCTGAGTTCCTCTTGCTCACCATGCATGTGAGTCTTGATCTGATGTATATTACCCAAAATAAGAATTCCTTTTTAGCAACACAGTTTTCTCTGGAGTCACGTTTGGGCATCACACAGCTCAGCTTCTGAGACAGCAGGTTCACACTCCTTGGAGACACAGAGCTTCTCTTCCTCAGCCCACAAGCTTGGAAGGAAGCTCAGGAATCTTGCAGCCATGCAGAGCAGACAAGCTGTGATAACACTCTCTTCCCTTCTATTTTGATTGGCAGCACTTCCCAGATGCCACCAGCAATGGTTTTGCTGCCATGCTGTCCCGCTGTGGAAGTTCTTCTGGTGGGGCAGAGCGCAAGACATATCTGAGCTTGGTCTGCAGCTGCAGGAGAGCCTGTGCTTGCATGAGGTGTACTCAGGGGTGAGGCACATGAAAATGACCCTGGGCCGGCGCCTTCTGTGGTAGTCTCTGGCATTGCAGTCCTTCAGGGACACCCTTCCAAATGAACATAAGGAAATGGACCTGTCTGCTCTGGATTATGCTGGCAACTGCTTGTCACCCCACACCTCTTATTTCAGAGACCTTGAACTTTCTATCATCCACTGTCCTCCAAAACAAGAGGATATATAATTATGCCAACAAACAAGGCCTAGGCTTCTTCAGCCTGTTCTTTACACTTTTATGCATGAACTATACCTCAATATATTCAAAAGAAACAAAAATTAGCCTGAAGCATCTATTTTGCAAGGTACCTGAGCAGAGTCTTCTGTAAGAGAAATATGAGTCTGAAGCCATCTGTTATTTCCTGTGAAATATCTCCCCTGTCTGACAGGGCTGACTGCTGCACTTCTTACTTCCTTTACACATGCAGACAAAAACATGGCAGCTCATGGCCACCCACACTTTCAGCTCTGTGTACTGATCTCCACAGTTTCCTCAGGAGCCCCTGCCAGAAACGTAGTTCAGCTGACTACAAGGCAATTGTCATTAATCTCCCCTATCTAAACAAGATGCAGAATGGAAAATTGCAAATCAGGAAAGCCAGCAAATTGTATCAAAGTAACATTTTGGGAAACCTAAGCAAGATGCTTTTTGCTGCATTCCCCTATTGATGAGCAGTTGTTTCTGAGGAGTTGCTTTTTTCCAATCCAAAGCAGACAAATTTGTATGCCTCTAAGGACATTTGGAACATCTCTGGAAGGGCACTTCCTTCCTTCCTTGTACCCGCTGCTTTTTGCTAGAGTTTCCACTGCATTCAGGACATTAATTAGCTGACTGAGGGCACTGACCCTTCTTATTTCTTCCCTTTTTAAATTGTTTGTGTTTCAGGGGAGCTGATAAAAGGCAACAGTGGCAATGCTGTAAGAGAAACTCTGGCGCTGCTACCGCACTTCCTAATGCCTCCTTTAGCTGCTCTGGTGTTTAAAAACACAGCAAGAGGGATGGGAGGGCCCATTTTCCTCTCCATTCCCCTTAGCCAACACTGCTAGGGGGAAAACCTCCATCTCCACCGGCTGGGTGACTGGCTCATTTCCCTGCTTGCATAGCTTATGGGTGAGGTAACATAGGCAGAAGCACGTTGTGGCTGCTACGTTGCACAGGCAGTCTGGAGAGCAGGCTGGGCTTCTGGCCTGGGGGAGGTGGAGGAGCAGGCAGACCCCTTGGCAGGTACCCCTGGCATGGGCAGGTTCCATTGTGTCCCATGGAAAGGAGGAATCTTTATGGAAAGCAAAGCCATTTCATAGGATCACAGGGTAATAGGTGATGTTGACAAGGACTCCTGCTTAGATCAGGGTCAACTACAGCAGGATTCCCAGGGTTGTGTCAAGGCAGATTTTGAATATCTCCAAAGCCGGAAAGACCATAACCCCTCTGTACAATCTGTGTCAGTTTTCAACCACCTTCATAGTGAGAAAATTTATCCACAAGAGTTTCCTGTAATTTGATTTGTGTCCATTACTTCTTGTCCTGCCACAGGGCACCACTGAGAACAGGCTGGTCCTGTGTTCTTTACTCCACTATCAGGTATTTATGCATATGGATGCAACCCACCTTAGCCTTTTCTCCTTTGGGCTGGGCAGTCCCAGCTCTTCCAGCCTCTCCATGTATGAGAGATATTCCAGTCCCTTCATCATTTTTGTGGCTCTCCATGAGACATTGCTGATGGGGATGCCAGTGACTGGCAGTTCAGAGCTCTGTATTTTTCCTTCTCATGAGCTCCTCTTGTGCTGTAACCACTGTCAGGCTGGAGGAGCCCAGAGGAAAATTGCTCATATGCTGATGTCTGTATGAAAGATCTCCCAGCCCATGCACATGACGCTTCCCTGACAGCACGCCAGAGTCGGATCACTCCACTTGCTTTTTGTTTTCCTTTCTCTGCCAAACTCGCAGACTCAGCAGCCACAGAAACATAGCCTCCAAGGCATGAAGTCAGGTTTTTGGTAAAGAAATCAGTGTTCATTTTTATTTGTTGTTGTTTTGGCAAGTGACATTGCCTATTGCTCATATCCCCTACTACCTGTCTCCACTGGCAGTATAAGGAAAAGGGAGCTGACTCTGCATGTGCCTAGAAACTTGTTCCTTTTCTGAGCTGAAGCATTGCAATTGCTGAGACCTGCAGAACAGATAGTCCTTGTAAATGTCTTGGAAACAAGTTGGCAATCTTTCCATGCTTTATTTCAATAGCAGTAACCCTGATTCTTTCTCCTTTATTTTTCTTGTGTTTTTAGATTGTGGTTTCTGCAGAGCATGTGTCTTTTACTCAGTCTTAGCCTAATATAATATTAAAAAAAAAAAATGTGGTGGTATGACATTATGGGATACATACAATATATTATAATTGTAGATAGGTAGTTACATACTTGCATACATACATACATGCATGCATGCATACACATGCACACTACGAAGTCTAGCAACCAAAATATAGGGTTTTTCCCCTTGATATAATCCTTTTAGAGGCACCCAGAGTGGTTTCTTCCTGCCTTTCCTTAAATGAAATTACCAAAACAAGTTTCTGAATTTCTTGCCTTTTCAGAGTAATGGTCATGCACCATGGGCAGCTTCAGGACCATCCAAAAGTTTTCCCAAAAGTCACATCTGCACTGGTTGGAAAAGTATCCATAAGTGCAGGTATGCTGGGAAAGGGGCACGATGAAACTGCACATTGCTGAAAATCCAAAAAAAGACAAACAGCCTGACCTTCTAAGAAGGTGTAACTTCATGGCATTCACATTTCAAAGTTTTCAGGTGAAAAAGGGTTGGTAGTTTGGTAAATAGTGTTAAAGCCCTGTAAAACTCTGGCCAATTTCCCCAAGCTTAGCAGAAAGAAGGAAACCAAAACACTTAGTTCAAATAGACAGTAAATCCCTTACTAGTCAATCCTTCTGGCGGGAAAGAAAATGATTGTATGGACCTGGCCAGGGACAAACACATATTCCGTCAGGGCAATTTCTGTGGGCAGAGACTCCCAAACCCACAGTGGGAGGAGGCAGATGAAAAGACCACCAGGGCCGCTGGAAGGAGTACAGCCTGCTGCTTTGTAGTCGTGTGCTGCTTTGCCAACTCAACTGAAGTTACAGCATTTCCGAAATCCACGTAACGCACCGAAGAGTTATTAAGTCTGAGCAGACCAAACAGCAGTGGGTGTGACAGCCATGTGGTAAGTGCTTGACTCAGATGTCTACCACAGAACTTCGGTTTCTCATATATTTCTGTCCTCAGTGAAGACAACAAGTAAGGCTGGAACTTATTGGTCAAGGGCTCAGCATGAGGATGTGTCAGGATGACTAAACACTTGTCCCGACTGTGGCACCAATCCCTGACTAATCTCTGTGCCTGAGGTTTTGGTCTTTCCAATTGCTTTGTTCTCGGGAATTGCTCACAGCGGGAGAAGAGTAATATTTTTTCTGGAATAATTCCCTTAGCCTTCAGTTGATCCAAGATTCAGTTAAATGTGTTGTAAGTGATATAGCAATAAAAAAACATGAGGAAAAGCGGGAAGTTGGTTAAAGTTGCTACAAACAACTACTGTCGGCAGCTTGCGTGCACTGACAGGATACAGCACAGTTTCTGGCAGGACAGATTGGATGTGTCCTCTCATTCTGCAGATCCAGGTCAATGAGTCTTGCAGCATAAAGCGGCACACACGTTTGGTTGTTTACAGGAGCCAGATCTTAGCTGTGATACTGGAAATTCTCAGGTGACTGTACTATTATGTGCAGCCATATAAAAAAAGAATGTTAAGAAGTCCAAAGATCTTGGAGACAGAGTGAAGCATAGCACAAAACCACTCTTGGACGTCCTGCTGCTTATAAACTGTGTCCATTCAAGCATGGCAAAACCTCTCTTTCGGGGACGACTGTTATTCTTTAAGCTCTATGGTGTAACTTGTCTTCAATAATTAACTTTGCTTATTGATACAGCTGTTTAGATTAGTTTAAAATCTGGGGATTTTTCAGATTCTTTTTGGTATAGCAACTCCCTACTCAGTAAAGTGAAGGGTAGGTGGTAACTTCCAGCTAAATGGGCTCTGAGTTTTTACTGTCATTTAAGGAATGTTTTGCCATAGAAGCAGCTACAGACTTTGGTCCCCATTCTGCAGTACGAAGGCTCGTTGGCTGTTACTGGCAAAGCTGTGGCAGCTGGAAAAAATGCATAAATGCAAGCCTTGTTTTTCTTGTCTGTAGATATGTGTTCAATAAAGCATGACCCAAATTTAGCTGTTAGAGTAGACAAGCTAAGCACCCTAAAATAACTAAACGTCATTCTATTTCAGACCAAAAGAAAGGCTTTTGGGCCCAAAAAGTCCTTCCAAATGGAAATGGTCTTAAGAAAATATGTACAAATATTAACAAAATATCTACAAATATTGTTTGTCTGTGGTTTTGGATTATCACAGCTATAACAACTCTACCACTAATAATAACTCTACCACTAAACTGTATGTTGTGTTGTAAACTCTGGTGTCAATCTGAATCTTGAGATGTAGATTGTGCAGTGAGTGGAATGTTTGCTAACAGAGAATGTCTCATAATGAACTAATGCCTATTAGTAACAGCAGTTACTGATTTAACCACATGATTAGCTGCCATCTGTGAGGAACTACCTTTCAATAAGTAACTAGAAGGAGGATTAAAGCTTTTGTCTGTGGTTTGTTTTGCTGTTATGCTCTAAAGGTTTTTGATTCTCTTCCCCCCTTATAAACACCAGCTAAAACAAGTTTCACTCTGACATTTATTTTTTTGGAACGCCTTTCAGCACATACCTGCAAGTGATGGGATTAAAAAACAGCAGTTGTTTGGGGGGAGCTATTGTACTGACTTTGTTCTTAAGAATTCTTTGATATTCTTAATGAGATGGGGAAAAGTATTAAAATAAGAAACAAAACTGTTCTGAATACATCTGCAGATCCCCCTAGGTTCTTCCTGTAATATTGGAATGCAAAGAAGACACAGGGTCTGGAACATCAGACACCTTTATCCTCCTCTGTTATGCAAGAAAATTATTGCAGGGCATGTTCATGAGGAGATAGTCATTATACACCTAAAGCGAACCTAATCTGGTGTTTGGGAAATTTAAGATGCCATTAGAGACTGAAGCTCAAGCCAATATCATGTTTCAAAGGCCACAAAGGAAACTGTCGTGAGTTTTCTCTGGATCTATGTGCAAGGATATACAATAGGGATGATTCCTGGAGTAGCAAAGATGCAATGCCAATAATGTATGCAGGTAAAGAGTAGCTCTGCAACACAATAGATACTCCTACCTGAGCCTCTAGACCTGTTCTACTTACCTTTTCAGTAACTTCTAGACTAAGCTGTATCAGTCATGAGCAGAACTTCCCACATTCACGCTTGTCTTGAAACAAAGAACATTTCTGTCTGAATACCAATCCAGTCTTGATTTGGAAATTGCCAGCAATGGAAGAATAAACCACAAGCCTGGATAAATATTTCCAATGGTTAATTATTTCTGTTGCTATAAGACATTCCTTACTTCTAGTCTGAATTTGCCCAGCTGCCATTTTTAACCACTGCATCTCATTATATTGTTATTAACAAAGTTAAATAATCCATTTGCTCTTTTCTCTTATACATGTAGGAATTCATCTTTAGTTGTCAAGCCCTCAGTCTATAATCTAAATTAATCTAGTAGGTCCCTTTTCATTCAGTGCAGTGAGATGGACAGCCCTCATCCTCACTCCTTGCTGCTAGCAGGCATGTCTACTTCAAGTGACATAGCTGGGCATTCATTAATCTTCTCTCTGCTCCTGTTTGACATTGTATGTGGCCCCTGTGCCCCTGTATGACTCTTGCTGTGACTCCTCCATGTCTGGCCATGCAAAGAACAGAGGCCTTGTACAGGTGATGTCCCTGATGGGGCTTTTACTCCTCCAAGTTCATATCAAGCCCCCTTGAAATCTCAGATATGTTTGCCAGTGCACTGATTTCTGTGGTCTGCCCACTCAATATTTCACAGAATCATAAGATCATAGAATGGTTTGGGTTGGAAGGGACCTTAAAAATCATGCAGTTACAACCTCCCTGCCATGGGCAGGGATACCTTCCACTAGACCATGTTGCTCAAAGCCCCATCCAACCTGGCCTTGAACACTTCTGGGTATGGGGCATCCACAGCTTCCTTGGGCAGCCTGTGCCGGTGTCTTACTACTCTCAGAGTAAAGCATGTTTTCCTAATATCTAATCTTAGCTTGCCTTCTGTCAGTTTGAATTCATTCTCCTCTGTCCTGTCACTACAGGCTCTTCTAAAAAGTCTGTCTCTACCTTTCTTGTAGGGTCCCTTCAGGTACTAGAACGCCTCCATTAGGTCACCCCTAAGCCTTCTCTTTTCCAGGCTGAACAAATCCATTTCTCTCTGCCATGGAGAGGTGCTCCATCCCCCAAACCCCTGTGGTGGCCCTCCTCTGGACTCATTCCAAACAGGTCAATGTCTTTTCTGTGCTGTGGACCCCAGAGCTGGATGCTGGTTGATGAAGAAAGCTAATTTGCCAAATTTCAGGGCAAGCATGCTATTCCAAAAAAGGTGGCTGAGCTTTGGCTTGAGGAAAGAATGATTTCCTCTAGTAGAGTCTTCAGCTCCACAGTTCCCCGAGGCTCTCATTTTCCAAGAACATCAAGAGCTATTGGAAGAATTTCCTTCTCTTTGCCTCTCACTCTGGCCAGCTCAGCACCCAAACCACCTCCACAGCCTGCTTTTCTTAAGGAGATAGGAGGATGTTTTCTAGACTTGACCACTTCCATCTTAAGCTTTCTTACTGAGCTGAGAGGGAAAGAGTGCTGTCTTTCCTTGACTCCATTAACAGGAATCATGCCGGTTTAGCATCACTCCGGCAGATTCAGAACAATTGCACCAAATCAAGTCACTAAGACAGGCAATATCAACAATAAGGATCTGAATGACCCAGGAACTAACATGTGTGTCCAGCTCAGAGCAGCATATTTTTGTTTTTGCAAAAATTAAAGTTGAAAAGCTGAAAACAATGAATCGAATAATTCAGTGCTGAGAACTTGAAGGTTTCTATCTGCTGTATTCTTAGACTGATATGAACTATTTGTACTTTTAGTGTCAGAGATACAGCAGACACTGGAGGACAAAAATTCTTTATGTAGGGAAGAATCTCCAGCCCAGGAACATTGAAAAAGATTAGCTGAGGTTTGAGTCTTTGTGTGTAAACAGACTGGGGTCTGGGAAACACTGGAGCAGTAACATCATGCTTCACTCAGTACCTAATGGCAAGGAATTCTGCTGCAGTGGCAATGTGGCCATGAAGACCACACTGGAAAAGTGCTGCTGTTTGCAGAAAAATTCACCCTGAATCAGTGAGTGTGCCTGTGTTTATGTGTGTGTAATCACAGGCAGAGCCCATGATGGATATCACCACTGTTCACAGAAGCACAGATGTGCCAAAAGCGGTGATCCAGAGGGAACATGTCAAAGTCTGAGTGAGAACAGTTAATCCTTTTCGTTTATTCCGTCTTTCCCACTGTAATTGCCTGCAGGAATGCTGCCTATCACCAGCTGTGGCAGGGTGTGCAGGCAAAACTGAGCTGAGGGATCTCAGAGCACCCCAACTCCCTCTGTGAAAGCTACTGCACCTTGGTGGTAACATCCTGGAGCTGACACCAGCCCAGCCTGGATTTGCATTGCAGTCAGATGCTATGTTCAGATGGCATAATTTGTGGCAAATCTCCATTTCTGTCCCCCAAACAATTGTCATAGTTTCTGCTCCAATGCCCACAGTGTAGCATCCTCCTGGGTGGCATCATAGTGTGGTGGCAGCTCCCTGACAGCGTTAAAATAGATCACCCAGATTACTCTGAGGTGTAAGACCATAAAGTCTAACAAAACTGGGATTTGGGAAGATTTTTGGAGAAAAGCTGGATATGACCTTAAATTCTTCTACTCAAGCTTCACATTTTGATACTGAACAGGCAGAGGGTTTCCTTCTTCACTCACAGAGATCTGAGTTACGGGCCTCTGCCCTCCTCACAAGGATATTTATCCTTGTATTTCTCTGGAATGGCATCATAGCTTACAAATATTTGCACATGATGGAGCTGGAATAAGACTCCTAAAGATTTGTAAATAATTTATGTAGATAGCTCACATCCAGTTAATATTATTCTCTAGGAAGCATTTGAAAAAGTCCCAGTCAGGGTTTTCAGGAGACTGGTTTTTTTTATTTCTGTGCTAGAAAACCTTTGCACAGCTACTGCCAATACTACTGTGGAAATAGCAGCACTCTAAGATTTCAAAATCATGTTTATAAGCAGGAGCTGCTACCCAGTGATTCACCAGCACTGTTGTTATGGTTAATTTTCCTGGAAAAGTACATTATTGCAACAAGTTCACTCCTTTTATATTTTGTCATCATAGTATTTGTTTCATTATCTATTTGTTTTTACTGCTGAATCTTAGTTTGGCACAGAGATCCTTGCATCTAAAATGGGTTTTTAAAACCATCAGCATTTTGAAGCATATACAAATTGCCAAGGGATTTTATTTTTGGCTTTTTGAGTAGCGCTGTGTTTTTGTACATTTTAGCAGCAATGAGCAATCCACCCTCTCAAATAACAGAGTTTTTAAGTGATGTTTCAACTTTTGTGGCTGCGGTCCACTCTTTTATAACGTGGGAAATGCCCTGCCTCTGAACTGTGTAAGTGATACGTCACACTCTCCCTAAGCCTGCCCTCTAACAGAAAGGAGTAAACACCCCGAGGTTCTGAGGATGTGTTTTTGAACTGTCTGGTGCTTGCAGAGATTGAGATAACAATAACTGAGGAGTCAGAAGAGAGAAAACACCAGGTCAGGGGAGAGTTGCCGAGGACAGGGTAAGAGGAGTAACTTGAAGTAACAGCATAAAATGGAGCAAAGGAAAATTACAGCTGAATTGCCCAGAAGCTGCTGGACTGCCAGCTGAGCCTCGTGGGGAAGATGGTGTGAGTCTCAGAGTATAAGCTGTAAACATGGGCCTGGGCAAAGCACTGAAAAATGTGCTGCTTGCTGGCAACCCTCCTGCTACTTGATGGAAATAGGATAGGTGGCCTGAGATGTCTCAAAAGTCATCTGTGAAGCATCTCGAGAGGCAGATTATGAGCTGGAGCTGGTGGCCATTCCATCCAGCTCTTCTTGTTACTGTAGCCTTCTCATCTTTTCCTGTCCCTCCTCCTGCTGCTCATTTCTCCACTCCCTTCCTGCTGTCCCCCATAAAACTCCTCTTTACAAAGCTCTTTAGTTTGTTGTGACTCCCTACAAGAGGTTTGACAGCATGGTGAGAGTCTGGGTCATCACAGGGCACAAGAGGAATCAAGATCGCTCACATGGCTGTCACTGAGCGATACTGGCTGTCACAGACCTTCATCACCTTCAACCTGTAGAGATGGCCACAACTCACCTTAAGGTTTTCCTGAGAGAAAATGGGTATGGATGTTCGAAGCAGGGCCCTGCCATCCTGGGATGAATGAGACACACGGGTCCAACACGCTCATATTCTCCCCTCTGCATGCATGTGGATCTGTGCTCATGGAACACAGGCCAGAACTTTCAGTGTTGTGGCAGATATTTTCAGACACCCATCAGAAGGTTGGTCCCACATGACATGAACACTAGGGGAGCTTGGAATGAGGAAGGGTGCAGGATAAACATCCTCCTTTTCCATAAAGAACAAGGAAGAAAGAGAGAAATATTTTAAGAGTGGTGTCAAATTTTTCTCACCCAAAAGCAATCTCTCTGAGTCTGATGTTTCTGAGTAGATTAAGACATCTATATTTAAGCATCCTGGGTGTCTCAGCAGCAGCAGGAATAATAAGCACATCTAAAGGTGGGCTTCTCATCTGTAGGCAGACATTTCAAATGTGCCATGTATTCCTTTGCATTGACTCAACAGGGATCCAGATTATTAGCTCAGATGTAAACAGTTGTGTTGCAGACATACAGTAGCAGGTGACATGCATTCTGCCTCCATGCCTTGACATGCTCTGCTTTCCCTCTTCACCAGGGCTGTAGGCTGCAAAGCCTCACACCGCTCCCACCTTGATAGTTTAATTTCCCTTTGTCTTTCGGTCCATTATTGATTCATGCCTGGACTTTGTGTCTTTTTCCTTGCCACTCCCTATAGGCAGAACATTCCTCCAACTGAGGTTTGAGAAACATCCTTAGTCTTAAAACAGCCCAGACCCACCCTGGGCATGCTTTGCTCAGCCCTGAAGTGCGCTGCTGGCACTGCCAAGGGAGGATCTCCTCTTGCTCCTATTTCACTAGCTTCTGATTTAAAGGAGGTGCTGGATCCCACAGATATTATGATAAATTTGTCTCTCTAAAATTTAGAAGGTTAAGTCATTTCCCTCTACAGACTGGAAAATGGGGGCAAAGCAAAAGGAGACATGGGAACTGTCCCTTGACTGTCACCAGGTAAATGATTCCTGCCAAAATGGGGAAATAAATTCCTCTCTGTGGCCACTGAAGGTTGGATGAGAAGCAACGTACTTAAATTACAGCAAGAGTTAGCTGTTAGGAAAGATTTCTGCAGGAAAAGGTAATGGGGATCTGCAGTATGCTATCTAGATGGCAGACACCCTCTTACAGCTGATTTTAAGATCAAGTTTGAGAAACGTGTCACACTGCAGTCACAGCTGAGGAGCAGAGTCAGGGGTTACATGGCTGTTCAGGACATGTTTTCCCAAAGCAGATAAGTATCCCAATGTGATGAACCACAGGGCAGGAATCTCAGCTCATCCTAGGGCAGGACAGTGGCGGAGGAGGAAGGTTAACAATTGGTGATGTGGTTATATAGCCCTGGGGCATGTTGTTGTTGGGGTCATGGCCCTGTTTGATTTTTCATGAAGTTGCTTAATTCTGAATAGCACACACGGAGAACTGCTGAGGTTAACAAGAGCTGAAGTTCAGGAAAGTGTACAGAGTTGGTAAAAAGGCAAAAAACCCCCTTCAGATGTGGTTGTTGCTTCTACTTATTGCTCCAAGTGGTCTAGAAGATGCAGATCTGCAGGTGATTTTCTCATTTGGAGAAGTTTTCTAAGTAGTTATGCATTGCATCCCATTTCTATATGACAAAGAGCTGCCGTTTGAACAGGCTTTCAGATAGACTTGATAAATGTCTGGTTTGACCTGGGAAAACCAGGTTTAAGGTAAGCAGAGGAGGTGAGAAGACACCAGAGTTGCAGTAAAAGCTACAGCACTAATGGTTCCCTGGGGACACAGTTGGAAGATAAGGTGAGTGTGGTCTCACAAGCTGTTTCTAACTCCCAGCCCAAGAACCACTGCGAGCAGCAGCTCTTCTCTTGTTTTTCCTGTTTCCTCAGACTCGTACAAATTCCTAGGTAGGTTCAAGTGCTCTGTCAGGCCCTGATATCCATCCTGACCAAAGCTGAGCATCAAAACCAAATTATATTTTCATCTTCTCTAATGTATTCTGCAGTCTACCCCAAACACCACATTGCAGTAACCAAGTGGTAGCAGTACCAAAGCCAGGGGGACTGTATCAGACTTACCTCCATGGTATTCCACTACAGCCCTTAACCTGGCTCCACACAACACGGTCTCTTCAGTATCCTCTGTGTCCTTGTCCTTTCTCAAAGAAGATTTAATGAATTCTGTGACAATAGGAATTTGATAACATGAAGAAAATAAATATTTTCCATTCCCATTTTCCCCAGAGACCTCTAAGACCTGTTAGATGTCTAGCCTGTGGGACAGACACATAAGAGACATCTCACAATCTGGTCCCTCCCAGTCACAAAAACCAGAGGACCATTTTGAACATGCCCTAACTCCCTTCTAACTCAATTCCTTTTGATAGAACCACCTCTGCTGGGTCACATTCTAGTGATGAGCAGGCATTTGACTAGGGAGCATGAGTGGAGAAATATGCAAGGACATTGACCAGGCAAGCATGCTTTAGCAGGGTCTCCACTTGCCTTGGCACCCTATCAAGTGGTCATGACACAGCGTTCTATTCTTTAGGTAGGTGCCCAGTTGTTCAACTTCATCCTGCTGTAAGGTCCAGTCTGGCCTGTCCATTTCTACAACCCCAGGGTAAGATCCTAGCACTGTTCCCAAGGAGTGTCCTCTTTGGAGGCAAAGCTGTGCTGCTCGTGTGTGTGCAATGATGTGCAATGCCCCTCAAGTGCCGTCAGTGCATGGCTGGACAGAGAGTCAGACTGGAGTCAGACTGCCACATGCCATAGCTGTCCCCATGGTGCTGTGATGGCCCTCAGTGCATGGCTGGACAGAGAGTCAGACTGGAGTCAGACTGCCACATGCCATAGTTGTCCCCGTGGAGCTGTGATGGCTGGCACAGACTGCACCCAGCTGTGCTGCCACCTCCTGAGTCTCAGAACATGACATGTACATGTGTTGTGTTGTCCTGCTGCAGTAACCACACTGCCAAGGAGAAGACATTGCCCCGAGGGAAAAAAAAATATCTCAGGATTGGCTGGAATAATGGGGAGGGATACATGCCCTAGGTTGGACTGTCAATTCATCCTTATGTATTTGGGCATAGACATCATTGGATGGGTCCCGTCAAGCTCATCCATATAAAACAATTCACACAACATCTTTAGTGACTGTAAAGATGCCAGACACACTCCTTCACATCACATTTTAGGAATCATACCCTGAATGGAGGTCTGAAGACAGATAAGAAGTGGGATTTGTTTCCACCATCTGCAGCATCAAGCCCAGCTTAGTCCAAACTCACGGACCTGGGAAGGTTCCAGCACTGCTGTAACCCTCCCGTCAGTCCTGCCAGGACTGGCAGCAGGAAGGCCTCTGAGAAGGGGGTGTGAAGCAGCCTCAGGAGAGTTGGAAAGAGGGAAGGATTAGCAAGGGAATTGGTTGAGCCCGGCAAGTTGGATGAGGCCATGAATGAATGTGTCATTCCCAGAGCAAACACAAGACAACTCCCCATGTGGTTGCCCTTCCCAGGGAGGAGCATGCGCCCACACAATGTACCTGGATTGCTGATGGGGATGAATGCCCTCTCAGGACCCAGCAGATGAGTCAGATTTGACTCAGGTCCTCACAATCCTTCTTGCTCCTTGTTCAAGTGGATAGGGGGGGGCAAATGATGGAAGCCTGTTAGGATTTTTTCTTTGTGACTGCCAGTCATGCTATACACTATAAAAATTGCACAGGGCATTTTTTTCTGGACTAACTTGCCTGCTGGTTGCACACATAGAGCTGTAAACCCAGACTTTCACAGGAAAAAACAGCTTCTATTTATAAGCGTCCCATTAGGCAAGAGCCTACATTATTTGTAGGGAGACCATTCTCCTGCCCACATGCTGAGGTATCTTGGAAGCAGTATGTAGCTCTTTGAGGACCAATTATTAATTTGAATTTATTGAGTGCTGGCAGACATGCGTGGTGCTTTATGGTCACATAAGGGAACCCTTGTGGCTGCAATGTTTCAAGAGAAAACTCTCATGAAAAGGTGGAAACCCTCTTGGTTTAAGGAGGTTGAAAGACTCTATTCTGGTTTTTGAAATGTTGGCCTCAGAGGGACTCTGCAACAGAGTGCTGATAAACACCAACAGGAGTAAGCAGGGGCTTTCTCCTCTGCAATAACATAGGTAACATTTGCTACACTGATTCTGGTCTGCCTGAGCTATATCTGAGAAACACAAACATGCTGGGTACACAGAAATAAAATTTGATTTCTTCTCACCTATGTAACTATGAGTAAATTTTTCTTCTCATTCTGAAGCCAATTTGTAGATTTCGGGTTTTCTTTTTTCTTCCATTCTCCCATCACTCTGTCCTGCCAAAGGGATGACAACTCCTGTAAGTCTGTGGTTGCTAAAAAAGGTGTAGTAATAAAGAAAAAGCACGTTCCCAAACTGTTTAATTTAAAATTATTCTTCTGTCACTCTGTTTCAGCAGTGATGAGTCACAGTTCAGTTAATGGATGTACACTTGACCATAAAATTGTGGGTCTGGTCTTGACACTACAGAGCAGTAAACCATACACACAAAGTAACAGTTTTCTTCTGTAAAACAAAACTGAGTGTTCTATGTGAGTAGATAGGTTTGTGCTTCCTGGTTGTCTTCTGATGAGACATTTTCGGTAGCTTCACAAACTAAAATCTCATCAAACTCTTTACCTCATGAAAAACACCTTGAGATATTTACGATACCTAAACGGTTGTAAAAGAACAAAGCAAACAGGCATGCTCCATTCTTGCAGTAGATGGGAGGAGAGGTGAGAGCCAAAAGGGCCCCCCACACATATGCTCTTTAAAACTAGTGAGTCAACGACATGTGGGATGGAGTCTAGGGAACCATCCCACTAACCTTTTCCAGGTCCTGGAGCTTGCTGTGTGATGGTGAGGGTGATAATGATTAAAAGAAAAATCTGTTCTTTTTGGGGAGGTGACATGGCAAATCATTGTTATTTTTTTCTTTCCCCTCCCACAGGTTAGATTACACTATAGAGAAAGAATTTACCCAAAGGCAGATAATGCTTAAACTATTTAGCAATAATTAATAGACGTTAGAGTCATTGCATACTACAGAAAACTCTGTCCTGAAAGACTACACAAAAACTTGCTTTGTTACAGTAAAGGATGTTTGTTTAGGCTTAGTTGGTGCTTCCGACTACCCAATTACCCAGAAATGAGGTAGCTGTGCTCTTCAGGAAGTCAGAAATGCACACTGATGAATGCAACATAGGCCACACAATCTTCAGAAAAACATGCAGATATATTGGCAACATGCAGATATATTGGCAAATTAGTTTGCAGGTGGGAGCAGTGGGTCTGTTTACTTCTTTAGATGTCTTTCGTGTTTTCCAAAAGATCAATACAGCATTGCATTTCATCTGCAGAATCAATTCCTTCCTTTTGTAATATAATGTGCTAAAGTAGAACCTTAGAGGCAACCGATGCCTCTCTCAGAATACACCAGGTCATGGCCAGCAACAGGAGCCCCCTTAGCACTCACTGGTAAGCACCCTTCCTCTTTCGGACTGTGGGAGCAGGAGGAAAGAGTGGATTCTCTCCAAACACCAAGGCCCCAAGGCAGTCTTATAAAACACAAAAAGTCATAGAATCATAGAATTATTATGGTTGGAAAAAACTTCCAATATTATGGAGTTCAGCCATTAACCCAACTCCACTGTTCACCAAGTGCAACATCCATTGACCTTTTGAACACCTGCCAGGAAGGCGATTCCACCACTTCCCTGGGCAGATTGTTCCAATGCTTGACCACCCTTTCAGAGAAGAACTTTTTCCTACTATGCAATCTAAACTTCCCCTGATGCAACTTGGGGTCATTTTCTCTCATTATGTCACTCGCTACATGGGAGAAGAGATCGACCCCCACCTGTCTCTGCCCTCCTCTCAGAAAGTTGTAGACAGTGATAAGGTCCCCCGAGCCTCCTTTTCTCCAGGCTAAACACCCCCAGCTCCTTCAACTGCTCCTCCTATGATTTATGCTCAAGACCCTCCCCATCTTTGTTGCCTTTTAGACGCATTCCAGCATCTCAGTGTCTTCCTTGTAGTGAGGGGCCCAAAACTGAACACAGGATTTGAGGTGAAGTCTCACCAGTGCAAGCACAGGGGGAGAGTCCCATGTCCTCATGCTCGTTTTGGCTGTCCATTCTCCCAGGGCATGAGAAGCACTGCTGCTTGGCTGCTGGAAACCCTCACACCCCAGGGACAGTGCAGCTGGCAGAAAGAGAAGCTAATCAAGCCCCATCTCCTTTGCTTGTTAAACAGCACCATGGGGGAGGAAGGGGATACATCCACTCCTGAGGTTTTGCACAGGAGGTTGGGAAACATTCCTTTTTCCCCTGAGATTCCTTGTAGCTGTGATTGTATGGCCCAGCCATGTCCCATGCTGGCAGCACAGCACAGCCGAGCCTCTTTCTGTCGGTGCTGCTTCCTACCTCATGCTGCTCACAGCTCTGGCACACAAGTCTTGGTTTGGCTCAGAATGGGAAAGGTCTGTCCCACCAAGCTGGGATGTAAACAGAAGCTCAGCCTTACAGCAGCTGTAAGCCAGCTTTCTGGATTTGCTCCTGTTGTTTGCCAAATGCTCTCTATTCATGGGAAGATGATGAAAAACTTTTAGGTGAGTTTGTGGCTGTCTAGCTCTAGCAAGCCATAAATATTAGGGAAGGCAGAAAAACCCAACCCCAAAACCCAAAGACCTGGACAACTTACAAATCTTCTCTATGGATTAAATAGAGGCTCGGTCTAATTCCTCTGGTTGGCTGCGGCAGTTCTTTAATGGAGCAGACCATTTCCCAGACAATCATTTAAGTGCATGCAGCCACTTTAACTGCTGTACCTGTTATTTTGCTGTGTTCTTTTTGGCCTGGCTGACTTGGAGCAATGAAATTACCCAAGTTTGTCATTACAAACCTGGACACTGAAGCCAGAGAATGAATGTAAAAGGTAATAAATACCCTGCTAACCTTTTCAGCAACACAGAAGCAATAGCAGCAGCACTTTGCTCCACAAACCTCAATATGGTGTCATTAAGGCTTTCTTTTTCTTTCTCAGAGTTCACATCATTCCAGTTTTTGAATATGCACATATATTCATACTACTAAAGTAGGACCCCAGCTTTTTCTTTGCACCCCAGGACTGCATTTGCCTGTGACTCTGACATGTCCCTTAACATCTGTCTGCTACTAAAGTCCCCATCTATGAAATAAGGTCAACATGTTGTACTGAATTCTCAGTGATTGCAGTTTTAGGATGTTCAGTGTTAAAGGATTTCTACTTCTCCATGGGATCCAGAACAGTGTCCTCCAAGCTTGCTTCAGGTCTTTGAGGGGAAATGTAGTACAGAGGATAAGCCAGTTACCTTACATAAATTAGAAGTTGTGCTTCCTCGACAGACAATCAGGCCTTGTACTGGTCAGTGGTTAGGAAGGTAGCAAATTTTGTTCTTAAAATTATCTATTTTTATTATTTTGCAGTTAAATATTTTAATATTTTATATTCAGCTTGTTCTCAGTCTTCTGATGAACTTCATATATCCATTAGAAGGCAAATCAGGGATAATGAGACAATATTTTCATCCTCACACAACTTGAGCAGCCTAAATTCACTGAGCCTGAGGCCGAAGTTGGCACTCTGGTGTCTGCAGGCATGCCAGGCATGCAAAGGGTCATCAGCTCTGGACTGGGGGCAGTCTGGACCATGCTTCACTAGTGGAGCAGATGCACTCTTTTCCCAGGAACCGTGATGGTTTCCA
Source organism: Erpornis zantholeuca (assembly GCA_013400515.1). Taxonomy (NCBI): domain Eukaryota; kingdom Metazoa; phylum Chordata; class Aves; order Passeriformes; family Timaliidae; genus Erpornis; species Erpornis zantholeuca. Next base: position 190,582 of record VZTN01000029.1, read on the forward strand.
GGCACATGGAGATGTGTAATTCTGGTGAATAACCTTCAGGATACAGAGCTTGATTCTCATCCCACATTCTATGGTCTGTTAGCAGTAGGACATGACTCCTGGAAGCCCAGTGACCTAAAGAGTGTCCCAAGTCAGTGAGGAACCTGTCCCCAACCTACTTCTCCAACTGAAAGGTACTGAATGTATGGCAGCAACCACTGGGTTTCTCAGACAGAGAGGGGAATCCTTGCCTAAAATGTAAGAGGAATATCAGGCCAACTGTCCCAGTAAAAATTAAGCAGACAACAGATTGACTAGTGAATACTGGAAACCCCAAAAAATTGACTACTTGAAGTTCATTGCAAGCATCCCCTGCCCCCTTCTTTAATACCACTTCAATTTGCATGAAACAGCATCTCATGTCATTGGGGTCAATGAACTAATCCTTGTGTTTGCAATGGAAAAAACCAAAATGAAACAAAAACCACAAATAAAACAAAAAAACAAACAAACAAACAAACAAACAAAAAACCCCAACCCCCAAAGAAACCAGCCAAACCTCAAAACAGAACAACAAAAAAACCACTTCTCCACAAAAAACCCCAAACCAATCAAAAAACAAACCAACACTAAACAAAACAAAACAGAAAAGAAAAGAAAAAAAACCCCAACATTACAGTGATTCCCCATGGGGCAATGGAAGGCAGCTGAGAAAGACCAGTACAGCTTTTGGATGCCAGTTGTGTTGGACAAAGCTCTGGGTGGTTCTGCTGAGCCATCCTGGTGTTGAGGGCTCTGTGGCAGGAGAGTAGATGTGCTCCAGCTGAGACAGCCTGGAGTCAGGGCAGGTGGATGCTCTGTGATCCACTCATTGAGTGGTAGAAGAGACAGTGAGACAAAGGCAGAGAGAAGAAGGGATCCTGCAGGGGTTAGCTAAGCATATAAAGAAAGGACATGTTTTGGTGTCCTTTCCAGGATGTGTGCAGTGCTGTTATTTAAGAAGAACCTGCAACCTAAGCACGGTGGACATTTACAGTTGTTGAAATTAGACTTTTGGGTCTACTTTGTCTTGGAGCTGAATGCACACACGAGCAGGTAATACGACATATTTCCTGTCTGAAGAAGTTTTGGTCCAAATGCACATGTCAGGGCAAGGATGGGAAGAGAAATGAAGGTCAGACAAGCCTTGTGCCCACCCAGCCTATGGAGGGGGTACAGCCAGGGGAGAAGGAATTCCTGTTGCTCTCCTCATGCTGGTGCACAGTTACAGCCTGCACCACTTCCATAGGAAAAGTCCATGGTTGAAGTAATATCTGGCCTCTGAACCCGTTGGAGCAAGTAACAAATCTGGAGTCACAACTTCATGGACTTCTGTCTGGGTAGCTCTAGTTATGTATTTACTGGGAAAAATTGTATGCAGTTAAACTCCTTAACTAAATGTTTCTATCAAGTTAAAATTATACATCTATAGACCACCATGGTCACCCATTGCTGCTGCACCCAAGCAATACAAGTGACTTGAGGTTTACAGCCCCTTCAATTTAGCTGTTTAGCAGCCCTGAATTACACTGCGGAAAGCAAGGGAGAGGAGGAGGAGTCAAGCTTTTTAAAAGCCATTCTGAGCAAAGCAGATTCCCTATCAATCCATTCTGCATGCTCCCCAGGCCCTGGGCGTAATACTACCATCTCTTCCCACATGCCTTTTCCAGTGCAGGGCAAAAGTGAGATTTTCCCTCTTGCCCTTTGCTGCAGTTAAGCTCAGCAGAGATTAGGGACCACAACCCCTGCTTATGCAGGTGCAAGCCAGAGCAGTCACAGGGAAGTGACTTGTGTCTTGGCAGTGCTGTGATTTGCTCCATTGTGCAAATGAGATCCCAGCACACAGCAGGCTTCCCGCTCCTTATTCGGTCAGTGGTTTGCCCTGGACTGACCTGGATGCAGCAAGTGAGAAAAATACCAGATGAAGCCTTGCTTAAATCCTGGGTTCTCTTTTAACTACTAACCAAGACACCCCTGTACCAGCAAGTTACATGAGAGGATGTGGACAAATATATCTGTGCTGAGGAGTGGCAGAGGCTGCAGTCTGCATTTAGAAACGCTGAGCAGTGTGTTTTTCTAAGCTGGCTAATTAGTATGGGCTTGAAACTAACGGCTGTGTTTAACTGACAAGGCAATATGCCCTTCACCCATCCCTTGAGATGTCAGGAGAATTATTTCTTTCAAAAAGCGTGCCTGTTAACTCATTCCTCTCTATCCTGTTTGATTTTTCAACGTAAGCCTTTCCCTCTGCACTTTGTTTCTCCCTGTGGAGGAAACCATGAAAGCAAATCCTACTGATTTGCAAACCTCCTGTGCCTGCTGGGCTGCATGGCTGTGCTCCTGTGCCAGGGACACTGGTCTCACGTGAGGAGCTGGGGAAAAGACAGCACTACAATCATAAAGTGTTACGACTGGTGCAACCCCCCAAAAAAATGCTGTTAGAGAAACTGAACTGCTGCAGAGTGCAGTGAGGGAATCAGGAAGAGACAATGATTCAGCAAGTCACAACTTTCCTCCCAGATTGTTCCACTGGGCTGTGAATAAAACTAAAAATCGATGACCTGGCCTTTAAATGGGAAGGAGGACAGTGTTTTCTGACAAATCTGATTATGATCCAAATACCATGCAACCCTAGTGTAATATACACCCATATATCCAAATACTTATGATTTTTCCCCACACCAAGATCCTTGCTATTACTTGATGAAACCAGGTCAGAGTCTAAAGGGAAACAGTGGGAAAGAGAAAAAAAAATATAGTAATAAATATACACTGATGTTCAGAGCCAAACCTTGACCTCAATTTAAAGGGTTCTGTATAACAGAAGGAAATGTATGTGGATGTCTGCAGTTGGATACACTTTTGGGTATATCCAAGAACTGAGAAGTTAATTGCCAAACTGGCAAATACTGCACTTCTCAGTCTTGGTACCAGTAGTGAATGTGGACTTGCACAGGAGTCAGAAGAGGTTTTCATTGTTTAGGTTGCCCTTGAGATACAAGAGGCATAATTTTGCAAGATAAATGTTTATCTTTTGCATTTCCAGAAATATGCTTGAAGAGACTCTCTTCCCTCCCACAAGGGTTTGTTTGGCACTTGAAGAGACTCGCTAGCTTTGCATTTCCAAATACAGATGCCTCTATTTTGGCTTGCACATTCAGGGAATGGGCTAACAGTAGCTGTATTCCAGAAGTGCTGAGCAGTTCTCCATGTTATTTACAGTTACTGATGGATGCAGATCTTTACATCTTCACAAGGTCAAGCCACCCGGACTTAAAACACTGCAGCATGGAATTACAGTCCTATTTTGAGCCACCAACATTTTTGTTAATTTTGTTTCAAGCCAGCAATTGTCTGCAGTATCATACCAAATTAAAAAAAAAAAAAAAAAAAGGCAGAAAAATGTAAGGGAGTAAAAGAGGTTTGGCTGTGAATAACGTTGCTAAACATTGTGCAGCAAAAGGAGATGACTTCAGGGACAAATGACCCTTGTGACAGACTTCCCAAATCACAGGATGTCAATTTGTATTTTTAAGGCACCTACTATGTATTGCAAAGGACTGATGTGAAAAAGTGCATGCTGTCCCTTAGACTAAATAAGTGTTGCTTTGTTTCCAACTTAGAAAAGACAGAAAGAAAGACGGAAAGGAAGGGAGGGAGGGAGAGAGAAAGCATGTCATAGATGAAAGCATGTTCTCAAAGGTCAGGGCAAAGTGTCCTTATTTCAGCAAATGCTCTGTCTTAACTTCATAATGAAATAATCCTGATATCTGATACTGCCTGAGAAATAAACAGTGTTTTTATAAAGTTCTTGCCCATTTCACAGCACTTCCCTGTGACACTGTAATAAAGTAGGTTGCAGCAAGTATCCTGCATGCCATGCCTCCAAATGTACCAGTTAATTACTGAGCTCTTTAAACCTACTAACAAGACAAGCCTTGTTCTTTCAACCTATTGCGTTTTGCCAAAAAAAAAAAAAAAGGGAGAAAAAAAAGAAAAAAAAAGGCATTGGGCAAATAAATCTTTCCAGAGAAAACAGATTTGTTTCCAAATCAGTCAACTGTGCTGAACTGGAAAGGAAGAAATGTTATTTTTTCCAGGATGAAAGCAAAACAAGATCTCTCCCTGTTTATCCTGTCTTACCCATTTCTAAAGAAGGTCAGTTTAATTTCTTCATTACTTTTTCCTGCCGTCTTATTTATCTTGAAGTCCTCTAGTCTTTTGCAATTTCACTGTCAAAGCCCAGCCTAGTTGGTCCAACATAGGAGTGCACTGTGCTTTGCTCTTCACAGCCATGTGAAGACATTGAATAGAGCTGGGTGAACTGTAAACATCCAGACATTGTCCTTTTTTACTCCTTTCTCTCTGAAAAAACTCGTAAATCTCAGGCATTTATTGTTGATTTAGTTTCCTTTTAGCATCTTTCTCATTACAGATGCTCGAAAGCCTGTGAAAACAATCACAAATTCAGTCTGCCTCAGCCCTGTGTGTTGTGCCATGCTGAAATACAAACCTTTATACCATAAGCATCTTTTAATATTGGTGTCTAGGACTGAGTTTGGAAGGAAGGAATGGCAGTACATATAAGGAAATATAGTAAGCCAGAGAAAAGAGCTTTGCTCCCCTCAAAACAGTAGCTTTTGATCTTTAACTCAGAAAGAGCCTAGGGCAGTTCCTGGGGGATGGCTATACTTCAGGTACAGTCAGTAGAGGCCATCATGTTTGCCTATACCAGCCCAGCTGGAGTACAAGGGGTGTTTTGCATGCTGTAGAGTCAAATGCAGAACTAGATGTACATTTCTTTTAATAGCCATGGTCTGTAAGAGAGGGTCATTAGATCAGGTGGTTTGATCTGCTAGATGACACCTTGAGGAAAGAAAAATGCATCCTTCTGAATTCTCCTCCAAGTGTTCTCATTGTGCTGGGTTGGTTACACCAGTTTAACCTCTTCTGCAGTCACGTACACTCCACTGATTTTGGAGCATCAGCAAAACAGCCTGAAGGGAGGCATATGCCAGCTGCAGATATGCAGGTCTTGGAATGAAAGGCTCTGACACAGGATCAAGGGCCCAAGCCTTATCTACAGCCTCTTCTGCCCTTGTATCACCTCACTGCTGCCTTGGGTGCTGCGCGTGCAGACTCCCCACCAGGAGCAGGGAGCTGGGAAGCAATGACTCAGGCACCGTACCCTGACCAGGTGCCTGTGCCCTGAATGTGTCTGGGCAAGTCTAGAGGCAAACCAGGTTCATGCAGTGCACACACTGAAGAAGCTGGGAGAGCCACCATGGCTAAAGGATTTTTGTGAAACTCTCCCGGTGGTGTGTTGAACGCATAGCTGAATTCAGTTCTCAGCTTGGTCTCTACACAGCTCTGGTCACAGCCTTGATGGACTATGAAATGTTCTACTTTTAAAACCAGAAAACTACAGGATGTGACCTATGGCAGTGTCTGCAGACTTTGCTAGAAAATGAATGGTAATTTCACATCTTTTACTGCAATTCTAGTTCAAGGGCCAACATTTAGTTCAGCAGTCATTTCAAAACAAACCAGTACTCCCTCATGACACTTTTTGGTCTCTAGTCAGATTTTATCCACTATTCCACAGCTTCCAGTGGACTTATTTTACCATGTTGGTCTTCATTTGCCCATACACAAGAATATTAGTTATGCATTTGGCTCTTTTCTGATTTTGGTGACACAGGATGCAGACCTTCCTACACCTACTGTTTCATCAGGAGTGCTTTCCAACTTTCAGTATTTGTTTCTTGTAGAGGTGGTGCAGGGCTTTCTGAAGTTGCCTGGGTGCTCCTGCTGGAGTGAGAACCTTACAGGATGAGATCACCTGCTTATTTCCAAGGCAAATGTCATTCCAGGGAGCACAAATACTGACTCTTAGGGTGCTGCATTTCCCAAGGTGCAACACCTCTGTCAGAGAGAGGCACATATGTGTCTCCACACCTCTGGCACACAGGTTTCTATTAAAAGTAATTGCCTTGATGGTACTTTCTCCAAACTTGATTCTGTGATGAGAACAACTGATCCCAAATACCAAAGCCATTTAGAAAATGCTACCTAGCTTAGCTCAGGCACCTACAGCTGGGATATACAGTCTGTTGTTAAATATCAACTGATCCATTCTGCTGACTATCACGGGAATGTATCCACACTCCATCATCAGTGTTTTCAGCTCTCTAGCCCCCTCAGACCTTTGGGCGTTGTCATTTTGAATCATTGTTAGTATTAAAGAAAGTATTTTCACAAAAGCAAATAGATTGGCTGTGAAAATTGTCACACTCCCATTGAAGTCAACAGGAGTTACCTGAGTGGGAGCAGATGGCATCTGCTTTTCTTTTATATCTAGTGTTTATTCGTTCACTCTAGGTGCCCCTAAAACTTTACACTGCCAACTTTTCTCTAGAGAGATCTAGCCTAGCCTGCATGAAAGCAGTATTTGCCAGCTGGGCTTCCAAGAAATTACACTGCACAAATAATTACCCTAGAGGAGAACAGCCTTGGCAACAGCTACCTGAGTACTGGAGAAATGCAAGTAGTCAAAGGGCAAGGCTTTGGAGATCACTGCCTCAAACTATCTGGTGGAGCGTGTTAGAGAGACACTCAGCAAATGTGACTGAGACGTCTGATTGTCTGCCAGCTGTCAGGTTTGGAATTACAGCCATAGCAATTAGCCACATAACTTCCCGATGTTGTTAAGTACAGTGCAAAGATCACCAGTTGTAGTAGTTTTTTTTGGTGATATTTAAGTGCAGTGCCGAAGAGGAGTATCAGATCTCAGGTCTGAAGACTAGGGGTGTGTTGGCAGGTGTGCTCAGGCAAGAGACAGGAGGATCAATATTTACTGTTTATGCTTAGCAGGTCTCCCTCCAGACATGCACTGGCAAATCTGTTAAAACATGATTAAACAGATAAATAAGGATAATAACCCTAAGCAGTGCTGTAGATGTTACAAAGACATCCCATGACCATTGTAGTCCAGCCAGTTGCCCTGTAGTTTGACCATAAGATATTCCTTTATCAAATGCATGAAGAAAAGATCTATTCCGTTGCACAACCAAAAGCATTAACTGTTAATAAATGATTGGGCTTTACCTAGAACTTCTATCCACCTTTGGAAGGACACTGGTTTAGACTAATAAGATCTCATAGACAAAACTAATGAGCAAATGTCAGAATTGAAGATCTTCTGTATGAGCACCCTTGATACCAGGTAATCAAAATAATGTTTCCAGCTGAGGTCCTCTGGAGATCATATCCAAATTTGGGAGAGAATACATCTCTAGGCAGCTTGGGATAGTGGTTGCTAACTACTACATCAGTAGTATCCTACACAAAGGTGTTGTTATTTGAAGGAGGGGTAAACAAAATATTCTAAGCCCGCTACACCTTAATTTTGTATTTCAGGTTTACAATTTCAGTGAGTATAGCATGAGGGCTATTTACTCTGAAGGGACTGGATAACACCATCACAAACACTCTTTTCCCCCTTTCATTTAAATACTCCTATACTCCTACCTCATATCCTCAAGGCTTTTCTGAAGACTTTGGAGAGTGAAGACACGGTCTGTGTGGAGAGATGAATCAGTTCAGCAGACCATGTTGGAAGACTTGCTTATGCCTGTTGACATCAAAACCTGGTGAAATGTCAGAATGTTCACCTAGAGATGCCATGACTCCAGTCACGCCTAGTTTGCAAAGTCTGAAGCAGAGGTGTTTGAGCTTAGGCTATTGTTTTCTGTAAAAACAGTCGATGCACACAGAATTACTATTTTTAAGATCCAGCCAAAGAATGTACCATTAGTAAAAAATCCAAAGCTTTCTTGAGTACCTTGGCTGCTGGACACCTGCTATCCAAGTGGTGTCACATGGAGCTGTTCAGTTACAAGGGATCACGGGAGGCAAAATTGTTGTTTACCTTCTAGACAGAACAGATGTGACTTACAATCAGACTTTGGTTAAACACTTAAGGAAAGAGCATTTCTGCCAGATCAAAAGGATGCCCATGGAAACCAACCGTGGCAGAAATTAGTTTAGTTAAACATTTGAACTAATCCGCTCTGAAATTCTTTTGGCACTGTTTATTCAGCTTTAATTGTCTCATGAACACACAACAGTTTAAACAGGGCCTTAGAACCTATGTCAAGCCCATACAGTTCATTTGATACAATTTAATTTGACCACTTGAGATGCATAAACATTCTTAGCATGTAAATTAAAGGTGTCTCTGGAAGGCATTCAGCTTTTTACTAAATGTTGTTAAGAAGTAGACAGAAGCCAAACAGAGTTCTGTTGTACAGAGTCAGTAATTTGATATTCTGCTATCATTATCATTAAGCTCTTTTTCACAGTAAAAACACCTTAGACTTGAGATTCCAGGAAGAGGTGATTTTTTAAATATTAAAGAGTAGATGCTTTGTTCTTCCATAATTAATGGGAAAAAAAATCTTGCTGAAGTTTGCGTAAGTTTCAGTTACAGAAGATTTGGGGTTAAACTGCTCCCTTACATGACACAACCTTGTAAGTTATTGTTCCCAATGTTGCTAAAAATTGTGTGGCAGTGTAAGGTTAGCAAGTACAGAGCAAACTGTTTGATTCTCTGTCTTCTCTGGAGACAGGAGAAATAAGTGGATAAAAAAAATATTACCCTTAAATATTCTCTTAGGTCAAGCAGGAACATTTTAACTCTACACCAAGGTGAAGGTTCAAGTTTTCATTAAGTTAAATTGAAGAAAAAGGCTTCAAAGACTTGTCTGCCACCGTATTGTCCAAGAAGTCAAGAGTGTCCTGTGACTGCCCAGCAAAGTTTGTTGTAATGAAAGTGTGGGCATGCACAGGGAAAAAACACACTAGGAGGTACAGAACAACCTTCACAAGGATAACAATGCCTTCAGGTTCTTGATTTCCTCTTTGTTTCGCCCTGATAACCAATGTAGCTGGAGAGATACATCTGCTTCTGAAAATCCCAGGCACCTGCCAAAAAGGACTGACATCTATAGGGGGCCAGCCTCACCTGGAGGCTTTCTGGAGGCTTTCTGGATCTGCTGGAGGCTTTCTGGGGGCTTTCCATCCTTTCTGGATCTGCTGAGGATAAACATCTTGGAGGGAGAGAAAAATGCACCTTGCATGTTTGGCCTCTGGTAGGTCTGGGTATGGGAAAAGTGAGACACATGAGAGGAGTGTTTCAGCCTAAGGCAAAGTGATTAGAGGGGGTATCTAATGGCAATCAGACTTCTGGTTTAAATGCCTCAGCATGGGCTGAAAGACAGGATGAATCTTGTTTCCAGAGTCCACAAAAATACCTAGGTAAGCCAGTGGTTACTACTTTGATTTATTATGCAAAGAGAAAGGGGATAAACAGGAAAGAAAAATAATCTGCCTTCTGAGCTGCCTCAAGTAAAAGCGAAAGGACATTTGTCAGTCAGGCATTTGGAGAGCAAACTCAACACAACACTGAAAACTGAGAGAAAAGGGGTTAGAAAGTTGTGTTCATCTATTTAGCTGATGTTCTCTTCTTAAGGACCTTTTCTTGCCTGCTCTGGAGCAATTTGTGACTTGCAGTTTGCTACCAATAAACACTGCGTGGTAACAGTACAGTTTGTCCACAGAAATGGCTGTGGATATGCTCTAACAGAGTCCAGACTTCCTAGAAGCTGATCTAAACAAACAACTAAATCTTGATATAGCCCTTGTCATCCCCAGATTAAGCTCACCATTTTCTACCCAGACATGTTCTGTTTTTCTCTAGGTCTGGATGAGTGGATTTCTATCCCCAGGTACGGGAAAGATAAAGGGCAAACTTGTACTTCTGTACTTTGGCCAAGGGAAGAGCAGCAGCGAAGTCCATCAAGGATAGGTACAGGGTGGACCTCACAGAGACGATTTCAGGGAGCTGCAGAATATATGAAGGCTGACTTTGAGGGTCTGGGACCTGCCACGGTTAGAGGGGCAGGTAGAAAGAGTAGGAAGTGAATGGAAGAAGGTTACCGAGGTTTGGGAGGCAGTGATACAGCAGATGCAGGACTTAGCAAACTCTGAGATAAATGCTGAAGATACATTAGGAAGGGTAGGTGGGGATGAGAATGGCAGGTCAGGAAGTTGCAAGCTGTGGCTGGGACTGGAGGATAAGGAAGAGAAAAGCAAAGTTCTCTGGTCTCTCAGAGGGAAGAGACTGAGAACAGAAACCTAGAGGTAGCTCTCTCCTATTCCAGCTTTTACAGAAATTATTTTTATGAGGAGAATGACATGAATGCATAGGATCTCTCTATCCACTTCAAACCCATGATAAAAGATGCCCACCTACGATCTCTTTTTACTTTGATCAGTGTGTTAATTTAATTATTTTTAATTAAAGTACTTTAATTTTCAAAGACCTTCTAGGAGATCAGTACTACCATTGGCCTATGGGAACAACAAGACTATCAAGAGGTATTTATCGCTTCTTCAGGGTAGGCCTGCACTACAGACACCTCTGAGACTGCAGGGAATACATGCTTGCTGCTGTTATCTGCAAACTCACTCAGCAGCAAAAGCATAGAGCTCAGTTCAGGCTGCAAAAACTCAAATAAGAGCTTGAGCAACAGGAACACTTTGCAGCACAGAGACACAGGAGGTCTCGTTCTTTAAACAGGGACTTGTAGTGCCATTTCCGATCACTGGGAGTACCCAAGAGGCCTGGTCATCCTGACAGAAACCACAGAGGTGTTAAGTGCAACATATCCCTTTGGAAGAAAGAAGTGAAAGCGATACAGGATGTGTTTTGGCATCCCAGATAGCACTAGATGCCTCTGCAGGAGTAAGCTGTCCTCATTGTTTCTATAAGATTCCATCTGTACTGCTAAAGAAAAGAAGGCAAGGACTACTGCCAAGGCCAAGCAGCACACACTGACTCCAGCCCCCACTGCTTAGGGCTTGTGCTCTCCTGTCTAGGCTGCTCAGTCTTGGATCTCATCTGAACAACAGGTAGTATTCCTGTGAATCTGAGAGAGAAATACTTCTTTCTGCTTGTTGTCTTTTTCAGTGGGAAGTGTGTGAAATACCCTTATAGCTGTGCCTCCCTCACCCAAGGGATGTTTTTCCAGAATGTCCACAAAGACACATGGCAGCCTGGAGGTATGCTGTTAGCGCATGGGAGTGAGGACACAAAGCCTCTTGGCCATGGTGGAGGGCTGCTTTGGCTCAGGGAGCCAAACTTGGAGCATTCTGATCTATCCTGCATTTGGCTCCACAGGATTTTTTTTCGGAGCAATATATATCTGGGATCAGCACGCACATGACCTTTGGTCAGCTGATACAAACCACTGCTAACATCAGAAGACATTTCAGGTTTGAAATGAATCACTGTCCTTGCTGTCCAGTTTTCTTACTGCAGTCACTCTTACTGAACAAATACTCAGTTGTTTGGCTAATCGCGTAGAAAAATATAAAAAAGGAAAGAAAAGCAGTTGCTTAAGAACTACTGCTTTTTGAGGGCTTGGGATTTTCATTGCTTTTGCTGGTCAGCAAAAGCTGCTAAGCAGAACCAGCCGACTGTGACCCCCCTGTGCCCTGCTGTCAGTTTGGGTTGGAACATGTTCCCTCCATAACCCAGCCGTGAGAGCAAGGCTCGCCGCCCTGCAAACCCCGCCAAGCCTGCCTTCCAGTGCTTCATGTAGCTCTTGGCCTGCTGTCATTTTGGCAGCACTTTGACTGCAGACCTCAATTTAATGCAATTATTAAATCTAAGACGAATACTTTGTAGGATACTGTCATCATAAACTAGGCTACAGGTCTGCATCTCAAGAGATGATGTGGCCAGTCCCCATGCCCAGAGAGTCAAACATGCTACCCCAAGTGATGTCTATCCCTCCAACTTATTCCTAAAACCTCCAGCCTCAGAAGGAGCTTTAGTAGCTCTGCAGGTCCCAGACCCACAGCAATGACACAGTGAGCCACAGTGCCCCTGTGCTTACCAGCTGCTGCTCTGGGAATCAGGAAGACTAGGCATTGCTTCCCAGTTCACTTGATGATCTACTTGGTGACCCTTACAGACTTCACACACTTAGAAGTATGTATCACTTCTTCAGGAAAGAAGAAATGATGATATTGACTTTACCATGGAAAATCACTTGTATGAAAAGCATTTTTGATAAAGATCTGCAGTCTAAAAAATTCCCAATATTATTAGCATCTATTAGTGTTAACAATTTTAAATAATCACTATTATTAAAATCAGATAACAATTTTTAACATCCTTGGAACACAAAGCCTCAGCTAATGATTTTTTTTTTTAGTTTGTTTTGTGGAGGGGACAGTTTAGGGGACTTGTGCCCTTTCCCTGACTTCCAAAAGATTTTGGGTACAAGTTGCTGGATGGTGGGGAAGGCAAATTTCTTCTCTTTAGCGTATTGTTTTTACCCCATCTCCATAGGACTTCAGCAGGAAAGCAAACGGCTCTTTCTCATAATCAGCTTACTTAATTCCCTTTCTGATGGACAGTCTGTAGCAAACTGTCTCCAGGTAAGAACCAATGAGCATGGTGGGAGCACAGAGAATCATACACAGTCCTTTGCCTTTCAGACCTGGAAGTTTTTCATGGCCCTGGGGATATTAAATGTGTTTTTAGAAGGAAAGTTTTAGATGCATTCCTAACTCCTTTTTTTGAGAGAAAACCACAATTACATAGGAAGAGTATATAGTGAAGGTTTTTCACTGCCAGGCACTGGAGAGAAGATCTGCAGGAACACTTGTGTTTGTGTAGCTTGGGTTATTTAATCTGGAATGTCCTTTGACTCGACTGCCCTGTCCTCCTCTCCACCAGTGTGCACAGAAGAATGGGGCTCTTGGGGGACTTCCACTTCCCCCACACAAGAATTTAGTCTCTGACATGTATGAGGAGTAGGAACGAGACTGCAGCAATAAATAAATACCAAAGTGATTAAAAACAAATGTGTGAAGCATTATTAATGATACACTGGAGAGAATGGAAGCGCACTATGCCAGAAACACCATCAGGAACAGAACAGATATCAAGGGCTACACAGCCTGATGTAAAGGCTGCAGAAGGCGACAAAGCAGTGATTTACTGTGCAACATCTGAGCCTGCAGCTGTGTAGTTCAGGGTTTATTAGTGGAGTTGTTTTTGAACTGGTAAGCCAGGTCAGACTCGGGTCTATGCAGGTAACCTACCTCTGTCAACACAACTGCCATGTTCTGCCTTGTTCTCAATATTCAGCATACCCCCTGCCCTCCTTCCATTGGATTTTCCATACTCACAGCTCTTGTAGAAGTTTTGACAATTTGCAGCCCATCTGTCCTTGCTTTGAAGGCTTTTCTGGAAAGACAGCTAGACTGCCTGGATGCCCAGCGAAGCGGTCTACTGTGCAAGAAGGAGGCTAAGACTTTGGTGATACAGGGGACTCTTTTTTCTATAATTTTTTCCATTTTTCCACTGATAGATTTGAAATGCAACCACAGCATATGCAGTGCTTTACTCCAGTAAGTAATTATATGACAGCTCCTGTTTTGAGCACTCATGCAACCGCTTGCAGACAGAGAAGGAAATAAGTCATTTGCATACAGAGCAAATATTTTGTCATCGCCTGCTGTTCATCCTAATGAGATTTTGCCAGACTCATTAGAATGATTCCACGCTTCTTAATACCCACTGGGATTGCTTTATTATTTGATGGAGTCAACAGTTGGCATATGCCACAGTGTCTCTGTATTCAGGTCTCTTGAAACCTCTGAAGGCAGCTAAACAAAGGCAGTGAAAAACCAGTTTTGTTTCCCTCTTTCTCCCAGGATGTCTTAACACTGACACCAGTGACTCATAAGCACCATGGTTAAAGGGATCTCTTCATCAGCCCACTCCCACTGGCTTCTGGAGGCAGCAGGCATCTTTTCAGTAGGGACTGGCTTGTCTCTGCATGGCTGAAAGCAAGGACCCTGACCCCTCCCTGCAGAGGACTTGCAGGGATTTCTGGTTTTCTATTTCCCCTGCTGGTTTTAAAAATCTTGTTTCAAAAGTCACTGCTGCTGTCTTTTTCTCTCCTGTTACTCTGTCAAAAAACTACATAAACAACAGGAAGGAGACCTATTAAGAAATTACAGAAGATTTGGGCATGGCCCAAATCCACATGATCCTTTTAGTGTGTAAATTTCCCATACAGATTGGTGATCATGGATTAGCTCAGTTGGTTAGAAGTGTGCTGTTAGAACATAGCCAAGAATGTGGGTTCAGTCCCTGTATCAGACCACTTAGGAGCTAGACTTGATGATCCTTGTGAGTCTCTTCCAACTCAGAATATGAAATTAGTATGCTAGGAATTGCAGTAAAAACAAACCAAAAAATAGAGATAAATGCTTTTCCTCTGTTCTCAAAACTGTAATCTGAGGTGTTCCAATGGGATTAGTGGGATATAATTGGTTTGGGTGTTACTTATAACAACATGGACTAAAAACCAAAAATCCTGAAGAGTGATATTGAATTTGACAGTGTCACTTTAAACAAATTCGCTCTAGATGACTTTGCTTTGGGAGTCTCCCTTTACAAACAGACTTTGCCAGGAGCCAGAGTAAACACTATGTTAATCTTAGATCAGCCTTTAATTTTCCTACTTCCTTTCCCTTCCCCTTTCCTTTCTATTTCCTTCTTAGACAGAAATATTATAGACAATTTAAATCAGACATGTCCGCAGCTGAACAACAAAATCACCAACTGAGGACAATGAGAATAGCAATAAACTCAACATAGTAATTATTTTCCCGTCACACAAGCAATTACAAAAGCCAAGAAAGAACAACTGAGTGCCCTTAACCTGATATTGATCATTTAATTTTCTCAAGCCATGTAATATTAAGCAGGCTAATGCTCCTACAGGGAACCCTGGCAACAATTAAGCATAGCTATGAAAAAGTCAGACTCCTTGCAGGCTTGAGCAAGGGGGATAACTCATTGCTCGTGCCAATGGTAATAATTATGATCAATGGAAATAGTGAAATGAAAGACAGATTAATACTTAGGCACAAGTTCACCATTTCAGTCAGGTTTGTATCTGGCCAGGTTTTTGTTAACGTGACACACTCCAGCAAGGAGTAACCTACCTGTTGCTCAGCGGTTGCCACAGGCTAACTGGGGCTTGTAGCTGCCGTCTACAAGGTGAAGAGAGAACTTGGCAAAAGGTTAAATCATGAGCACTGTGACGCACACACTCTTCATTCATGCTGTGTGCTGAGGCACCCTCATAGCTAACACAGGAGTTGGAGCTTTTTGCTGTTGGGCTGGTTCTAAACTTGAATCATCTGTTGTTCATTCCACAGAGCACGAGCCTCTCTTTAGACCTGGAGATTTGTTTGCCAAAACGTGGGTTCTGGTTGGCTCAAGTATCCTACCCAGCGTCTAGCTGCTCCTCCTAGATACTATTAATAACCAGAAGTTTCAGATCATATTTGCCAGTCCCATGTAAATACCTGAAATATGGGAGGGTATCTCAGAAGAAGGTTGATACCTGTGTTTAGGCAACTGGGTTGCACCCCAGCATTTGGGTAGCATATGTAGTTTTAGATGCTGCTGACTGCACTGACTGGATTTCAGCTGACTATGCTGGGAGCTCAGGCACCTGGCTCATCTGTAGGCTCCAAGTGTGTGCTACTTCTTCTGAAACACTGGCCACTGGAGTTGTGCTGCAGTAGTGTGGTTGGCCTCTGGCCGCCTCTCCAGGAGGACCTGTGCCCCCTGTAGATAGTGTGCCATGTCTGCCAGATCAGCCTGAACACCTCGGATGTCTCACGGCATCTCAGCTGGCTCATGGTGCTGTGTGTGAGCAACTTACCTGACCTCATGGAGTGTGCACCAGCTGTTTCCAAACAGTGAGACCTTCCACTGCTGCCCTCGAGTTTTATACCATGAGCAATGGACAAGCCTGCTTATGAGAGCAAACCCTGGCTTGTGTTTAATTTCAAACCCAAAAAATTCCCACAGGGAGTCATCATGGGAGGAGAAAGTATACTGAGCAGACACAGTGGGGTGGGGTTTACTGCTCCATACTTTCATGGTGGGTGCAGTAGCAGTTCCTCAGCAGCATTCTTTCTGTGAGGATCCTGTCAGATACAGAGGAAACACTGAATTGTAACCATATGTGGGGGCCCTGCACAATGCAATCCCATTCCAACTCCATTAATTTTAGTCTCTGTTATTTCATGTTGTACCACTTAAATGTCTCTGGGCAAATTATCATCAAAGTCCTACACAAATAAGCAAAAGGTTGAATTTTTCCTTTCCTGATTTATGTCAAGGAAGAGAGTTCTGACTTAGACAGGTTAAGAAACTCCACTTCAAGCCTTTCACTATTTCTGCAGGACTAAAAAGAGAGTTCAAAATGTTTGAATGGGTGTGCTTTTGTTTCCATTTCCTGAGGGAAGCTGGAGTAATTGATGTTTCCAGTATTTCTGGCCATCACCAATCCCTCTAGCCAATGAAGGGAAATAGGGAGAGAAAAGATATTTCAGAGGAGTCAGATAATCAGACATTCCCTCTAGTAAAGGATCATTAGTTAAAGATAAATGGATTCTAATGATCGCATGGTGTTGTAGAAAGCAAGCACAGGAAATTCTGGCCCATTCTTTTTACTACTCCTTTCATTTTTGTTTTATTTTCCTTTTATTCTTCCTAGTTTCTGTATTCCGTCTTACAGAATTCCATGCTTTTCCTGATAACCATAAATCAAAGAAGCCAGAAGAATAAAAGTTTCCAGTGACATAAAACATGGGCAGACATAGAAAATCATGCCCTCTTGGAATTCCTGCAAATGCATAATCCGCTTGTGACAAGAAAAAAGAATAATAAAAAGGGAGAGGGGGAAAAAATGCAAAAATTGGATTTTTTTTCTTTAAATTGGAATTTGACTTATTTTAAAAGTAAGCCTCTCTAAAGTTGTGATGAACACGTACTAAAGCCTGAATTTACTACATTTAATCATAAAATTTGAGTTAAAATGGAAGAAAATTTTTTGTACCAAGCACTCTAAATTACAAATTTTGAGGAAAGGTGAAAAACCCTGAACTTGTGAAAGTCATGGACTAAGCAGAACTTATGGGTCTGCTCAACTAGTTTTTGAAATAAAACTGTTTGCTTTGTTTATTCACCTCAAGTGCCCTCCACATGATTTGTGGTCTTGCAATGAGGAAATTTTATTTAATATTAAAAATAAAAATTAAAAATTAAAAAAAAAAAAAGTAAAAGCTGCTAGCCAGAGTGTCTCCGCTAGAAGAAGGTACACCCCAGAACATATGGCACTGGCCACTTGGGCAGCTGTGCAGGGAAACAGGCTGGGCCCTGCAGAGTTTATGAGCTTAGGCTCGCTCCAGCACAAACACAGCCACACACATCCTGAACCTTCCCTGACCTTAAAATCCTAATGCTGCCTTCACATGACACCGTACCTGAACCGATGGCCCATGCTGCGCTGAGCCAGCTCAGGTCTCTGCACCCACAGCACAGCTAATCTCCATCCAGATAAACTCATCACAGGCATTTGATGGATGGATAAAGCCCAGTCTGCCATCTTATTCACTTTAGGCTGAGAGTTGGAGAACCAAGAGGACTTTTATTCCCACTTCTAGACTCTAGGGCAAGAGGATCATTGGTATTCATAGAAAATCTTGATGACCCAAGGGACCAGATCAATTCAATTGCATAATTTTCAAAAATGCATCCTTGTAAAATACGTATATTTTAATTTTCATTTAATTCCACTTTCTTTGGGAGTGGAATCCAACATAAATGGAATAATAACAACAAAAAAAAAATTAGTGGATCACTCACCATTTCCTGCTCTAAAAAAAAGTGATTAAAGTCATGTTTCCAAATAAACATATGCCATTTAAATCAGGGGCCTCCCATGCTGTGTATCCTCTAGGACCCTGCTTCTGGCTAATATTAACAAAAAGAACAGAATGTAGTTTAAAGTAGCCATACCTTATTTAAGAGATGGAATTTAGTATTTCAGAGGAATAAGAATTTATTCTCCTTAAAGAAAACAAACAAGTATGAATTCAAAACAAGATTAAAATATCTACTATAGACCAAGGTTCCCTGCTTGATGGTTTAAAACATGCTCAATTTATATACTTTATCCTAATCTATTTGTTCTGAAAAATATCCACATAGGTTCAATCAAAGAATTCCTTAATTACACTTCCTGCCTTATACTGAGCCAAAGCATCTTCTTATTCTGAGCCAGGAATAATCTTGTCAGTCTTGAACATCTCTAATACCTGTCCTTCTCAGACTGCTTCTTGCAGAAAACTATCTCCATCCAATGTGACATTTCAGGAAAGAAGGCTCCATACAGGCTCCTTATTGACCAGCAAGTCAATATCCTCTACCTCCCAATTCAACCCCTTCTATACAACAGAAACAGAGGAGTCTCAAATAGAAATCTCCATTGCCATTCTTTCTGTTTTGTCCAGGAGAAAAAAAAAAAAGCCAAAGCATGAGGTCATCCAAGCTTTCTTCCAGAAGAGGCATTTAACCTCCACCTAAAGCTTATCATGGTTTAACTGTTGCTTTATGCAAGCAAATTCTCTCAATATAACCCAGTATCTGATCTTGCTCTACCTTGAACATGATAGAAGCCCTTGAGAAGGGCTGGTCCTATCTCCATCTCAATCCTGCAAGATCCTGGACTTCTTCCAGTTCAGCATCTAACTGGCATGTGAAACAGAAACAGTGCCTAGACAGTGACGGATGGTCTGCTCTTGGCTGCTGCCTGCATTCGCACTGCTGGGTATCCCTACAGGATTTGATTGCATAAACCCTGAAATCCTTTTGTCCACATTAAGGATGTTTGGTCAGCATTACGAGATCTAAATAATAATCTCTACAGAGAACTGGCAAACTGGCAAACTAGTGCCTAGTGTAAGCAGAGAGTATGCAGAGAAAGTCCCCCTGATGAATGAAACTCACTGCTCTCTCAGGACTATCACAACCACAGTTACGGAATTATTTGAAGTCAACTAATGATTAAAAACGGAATAAAATTAACAGATAGTTTGCACAGCTTGCTTGTTGTATAATTGAAATTATTAATTAAAAGCAAGTAAAGAGCGATTACAATCAGCAAGTGAGAGATTTGTGGAAAAATGAGATGTGGGGTGTGGATAACTCACTCATTTCTGACTTAAATAGTCACATGTCTAGGTGGGTTCCTTCAGCTGGAGATAAGCTGAACAGCAGTGAATCCCTCAACAGGAAGAGAAACTACCAGCCCTCCAAACGAGGTCAGTTTCAAGGATATGGACACCTGAGAGACCCCCAGATGCAGCAGGCAGGAGAGGCCAGAGCCAGAGCACTGTGAGGACCTCTCCATCCCAACAGTGGCCACAGTGTCCTCAAAACCCATTTTCTTACTGGCTACACCCAGTTGTCCCCAAGCTATTCTTTCCCCCTTTCCACACCAGGCTGTCCCTTTTCTACCCCCTCCCACCATGCCATGGGGAAGGAGAGCTCCTGAAGCAGAGCCCTCCCTCAGAGTCTGTGCTGTATTTGCAAACCCATCTGAGGTCTATCATCATGTGAGTCCACACCCTGACAACTGCCTGAAGGCTGAGTAGATATCTTTCAGGAAAGGAGAACAAAGAAGAAAACAGAAAGGAACCTCTCCTCTTTCTGCAGGTAATACTTTTTTACCTGCTTATCATCAATAAATTTTTGAGCCTCGAAAAGAAGCATGGAAGAGACAGGTCCTCTCTGCATGTCAGGCCTGCCTCTCTGCAGCACAAGCTGTGGGTCTGCCCTCACAGTCCCCCTGGCAGAGGGCCTATGCCTGAATGAAGTCTGGTGCAAGGACATCATCTTCCCTGAAAGGTCGGAAAAAAGCATCCTGACCTCTTCATGTCCCCTTGGAAACCAAGGTAGGGGCTGGAAGAAATGGTGAAATCCCAGCAGGAGAAGGAATGTGAACTTGAATTGAAGCTGGTGGGGTTTTCTCATACCCAGCACATCTCGTTCTTTTGTCAGCAGCTTGAGGCAGCCATTTTAATAAAAAAATAGTCAAAGTTTAGGGAAGACATGGAGAAAGAGGTGCATGTGTGTGCATGATTTTACCAGTGCTGTTGCTGACAACAACCTGCTGAGGTTTGATAAAGTACATTTCTTGCCTGGGGGGAGATCTAACTGTACACCTTTTGCCACTGCAGAAAGAAAATGCAAAATATGCCTACAAAGCCACAATAAAAATATGCTAATGTGTCGGGGGGCCTTTTTTGGCACTGAAAGCCTGAGAATTTGCCTGCAAACCCCTTCAGTAACTTCTGCATTGAAAGTTCCCATATAAGTTACCCTAGTTAACATCTGAAGGGGTTAAGGAGGTAAAAATCCCAGCTGAAACCCCAGCTTAAGCCTGCCTGTGTAAATTGGTCCTGGATGCCTGTGCAGGTGTGTCAGGTATTTTTTTGTGCTTCTAGGCTTGGACCAGCCAAACACCTCTATTGTAGAAATCATGTGCCTGCCTTTCTCACCCACTCCTCCACTGCACTGATTTCTTTCATGATCATTTCTCCAGCCTAGCTCTTCAGGGTGTTCTCAGTAGAGAAAGGGGAGGGAACATCTAACCCCTGGTTGTTGGGCCAGGTTTGTGGGAATGCCTTTTTTTCCAGGAGAAAATCAGGGAGTCTGTGTGAGGGAAAACAGTTTGCTCTGATTAGAAAGCAGGCAACAAAACAAGAAGGCAGAGGCTTTATGGACAAAGTTTCTCCTGGGAACTGCTGCAAGCCACAGTACCACTATGAAGAGGCTTTTCATTTGCAATCATAGAATCACTGAGGTTGCCAAATCCACCACTAAACCATGCCCCCAAGTGCCACATCTACAGTTTCTCCAGGTACCAGTGTGTGTTCTTCTGCTCCTGACAGAGTAAACAATAATCAAGCTGTATTTTGCTTCATTCACAACATATTTCTAGGGCTTTACTAGCCAATTAACAAGTGGCAGAAGTGCAAGGAGTGTGCACCCATCTCAATGCACATACAGGAAATGTTCATCCAGCATCCCAGTCCTGTAGCTGCCTGCTGGCAGGAAATAGTCATCAGCACCAGAAACTTTAAATTTTCTTTCCCACAGTAAAAAGAGAAACATTTCTCCACTGACACACTATCTGTCCTCTTCTGCTTGTGCAGGCAACTTAAGGCTGGGGCTGGTAACTGCAGCCTGCGTGGGACAAAGCATCTTCATGGGTGATGCAGCTGGCAGGTCTTGGATAGGGTCTACTTGGATAGGGTCCTTCCCCTCGAAAGCTGCAAAAACGAGACTGTTTGACTTTGGATCTTTGCTTCTGTTTTAGCATTTGATAAAACACAAGGCATTATGGTCAGGAGAGCTTGCCTCTCCCCCTGAGATGCTGCCCAAGGAGTAGACAATAACAAGTAGCATTGATTTATTGCTGCAGAGGAGGTAGAGAAAGAGGAATGTAATAAATGCTGAAGAGATGAGAAATGCACCCATTCCCTCACCCCCTACATGCTCATAGGCAGTCTGGAGAGGGAGAGGAGGTTATCTGCCATGAACCAGCACATTGCTGAAATTCTAATGAAACAAGAGTCAAAACAGGTAGGAGGTGGTAGAAATGCTGAGCTTGATGCCCATTTACCATCTTCAAATGCTGAACCCAAGCTGGTGAGGAATGTCAAGAGAAGGGCACCCTACCATTCGCAAAAATATTTCATAAGGAAGATAGAGCTAGCTATTTCCTATGCATAATTAGATAAATAAGCTTTATTCCAAAACAAATCAAAACCCCTCTTTGAAGGAATACTAATAAGCTTGGCAGAACAGGCATACAAATGTTAGAAAACTCTAATTTAAAATTACCTTTCATACCTTAATTCATCTCCCATACCTACTAGAATTATGCAGAGATGGTTTGGTTTGCATGATCAAGCAGTATTTTCCCACACAGCTCCTTCCTTCAGTACACAAATTAGACCCACTTTGTGGCTACGGCAGCATCTCTACTTCTTGTTATTCCAAAAGCTAGAAGTGAATAAGGAACAGGACTGTGGGACAGAGAAAGTACAAAATTACATCCTTGGAGGTAATCCTTTGTTGCAGAGAGCTGGGAAATACTGTTCATCCAAGCTTCTCATAATTGTGTCCCTTTACTTTCTAGGTGCCTGACTTCCAAAAGCAGTGGTTTGGTGTGCAGAAATGCTGAGCTCCCAGTCTCAGCTGAGACAGGCAGAGAGCTGCTGCAGTGATTCACACCGTCGTGTCATACAGTAAGTGCTCTGAGAAATCAAGTGGGCTCAAACTTGGCAGCTGCAGTGCTGACTTAGATGCCCATTTGCCAAATGACAGTATCATGATATCGCATCACAGAAAAGTTCTGGTAAAACGAACCAGATAATGGCTGGGGAGCTCTTGTTCTGCAGTGGCAAGCACTATAGAAAATCCCATGAAGAAAACGTTTCAGGATTCAAAGAGCATGGTATGAATCGGGAATATACTGGAAAATAACAGATTGAAATAGGTGCTTGCCAGCTGAGACATGTTTTTCTAGTGCACAGTATGCGGCCGGAGGACTTTGAATACATGAAGAAACCCCAAGTACGTGTGTGCAATTAAAGACAAAATTAAAGGCAGTTAAGTACTGCTGCATGACATCCACATGACTTATCAGCAGGGTAAACACCATGAGGTTGAGATTTGCCAAGGCAGCTAAAAGACCACACCTGTGAGGCGAGAGTTGGCTCTTACAGTACATGGGAGATAAAACATGCTGTCATCAGTGGTTTCACACATAAACACTGATGGCAATGCACTGCTGAAATTTAGGAGCCAGCCCAGTCCAGGCAATGGACTAGTGCCTTCTCTAGGGTGCAAAACTTTAAATGGTTACCCTTGTCCTAACTCCCTTCTGCCTTACCCCCTAGGACTTGGCCTACTGCAAACTTTCCCCAGTCTCAACAATTCAGGCCAGTTGTGTAAAGTCAGGGGTTTTTCGGCCCATCCTCCCAGTTTTAATCATGGTATACTGCCTGTGTCTGTCCACCTCCATCCCTCTTCCCACAGTAACCATCAATTTGAGCTGTGCCCAGAGAGCCCGATTCCTTGTCTGCTCTGTTTTCCTTTCTCTCATACAATTATCTTTACATTCACAGAGCACTGGAGAGTTTCAAAGGGTAAATCATATCATTTTTTTACAAACCAGTCTTTTCCCTCAATCTAAGTCTTGGCCATGAGAAACAGCTACGTGAAGTTTTCCTCTCCACCCTATCTGAAGTAATTCAGCCTCAGGCAAACACCTGGACTGGAAAACTTTACTCCCAATGGTCAAATTTTGGCAGCAATGTAAATGACTGGTAAATGAGAAATCATAATAAAATGCAAAACTGTGAGAACCACCTGTAAAAACCTTGAACTCTGGACAGAGTTGAGCTGCCTTAGTGTCCCCAGCCTCAGGTGTATGTCCTGGCCATGTGTTGTGTATTTTCAGCTCAGAACTGGGTCTGCACCAGCCACCCATTTAGCTCTTTCACCTTGTTTCCATCAGAAGGAAGGCTGCAATGTGATCTGGAGATGATGGGACCTCCTCGGCTCTGTTCCCTGATTTGGGTAGATATCAACCCCAAGAGATCCTCCTGAAGCCTTGAGAGAACTACTGACATGTCCCAGTGAAGGCAGTGGTGGAGCCATGGACTTTCCATCCCCACAGGCAGGCAGGAGGTGGTACCTCAACCCCTAGGGACCTGCTGCCCTGACAGGTCCCCAGGGGTACGTGGTGGTGACCAACATGCTCAGCAAGGTCTTGCTGTAGGCTCTGAAACCAGTGCCCATCCATTTCTGACAACGTGAACACCCTGCAATGTCGTGCCTTCAGCACACCATGTTACACGCTGATGTTAACACTAACTGGAAATAAGTGAAGGTCTCCAGCTCTTTCTCCTTGCTGTGGACCTGCTCTCTGGCCTTGAGCAAAATGCTAAATTTTTCTGGGAACCAATTTCCTCAGTTAATAAACTCTGTGGTTGGAGGCAAGGAAGATCGATTTATTAATGTTTATGTAGCATGGGAACGTCCTTGAGGGGAACGCTCAGGGGAGAGCAGCATTGTTACCCTTATCTCCTCCAAGTTAGTATCTAACACATCTGCTCAGGGTGACTCAGTCCCATGTCTAGCCTTTCGCTTACTAAAAAGTATAGCAGAGTTTCTATAGTACAATGAAGCATTGGAAACAAACCGAGACAGGGATTTATAGCTTCACTTTCTTGCAATGTGTTATAATAGACAGCATTATTTAATCACGGGAACATGATCTGGCCACAGCTAACTAGCTTTGCTCAGGTGTGCTTGTAAATTTAATTTGAGTTCTTCTACCTTGTGCAGAAGTTGAATACAGGCTAATGTGTGTGCTGGAAAAATAACAAATCATATTATGGTATGGAACAGGAAACCTTTCAGTTTCACAATAAAATAATATAATTCAACGCATGCAGTATTTATATAGCACCATTCAGAAAATATATTTTAAAGCTTTATACAAACAACTTGCATGCTGTATCACAGCCAACATGTCAAATCCTATTATGGAGAAGAAAGCCATTGTAAGAACAAGTCTTCAATATACATTTAAACAAAGCATTCATTGGAAGAGGAGCCCACTAACAACTGGACCTATTTAGGTATTATTAATACAGGTCCTGATAGGAAACTGAACCCATGACATAAAATATTTATCTGTGATGTTCTCCACCTAAACACTGGTACAGTGTGTTTTATTTTAAAAATAGTGTCCTGAAAGGTGGAATGGATGGCTCTGGATATTCTTTTCAACTTGTATTATCCCAGCAAATGAAAAATGAAAAAAAGGATGGAAAAGAGATGGAACAGACACAAAATGCGTGACAAATTCAAATCATCTGCCTCACTCTACCGCCTGTGTTTTCTCCATGGTATCCAGAGCCTACAATGCTTGCTCCTCACTCCATTACGTTCCCTCACCCACCTACTGGCACATTTCCACTCATCGCCCACTTAGGCTTAAGCATTTCTACCCGCCGTGCACTGAAAGCTTTTGCACGGCAGCTGAGGTACCAACCACTGTAATAGGTCATGTGGTAGGAGGCAGCATGCTTTGGGCTGTGCCTATCCCTCTGCATCCGCTCTGGGGTCTGAAACACCCCTCACAGCCATCTAGTGGGGCAGAGGTCCCTGTTCGTGGGGACAGAGGGGTGACTGCTGCTGCGGGGCTCTGGCTGCCAGGGGCACAGGCTGCTTGGCTGCTGCTTGAGGTAGGTTCTACACTTCTGCCTCAGCAATGGACCTGTGGTAGGAAACATGGGGGAAAGGCCAGAGAGAAACCACTATACTGGGAATGTGCTGTTTGCTAGTATTAACAGCTGTGAGGAGAAGAGAGGACAAAAAACTGCCACAGAAATCTCATCCTGACTTGGTTGTAGGTAGCCTTGCTGCTGCTTTCAGAAATATTTTTACAGTCCAAAATGACTAGAGCATATCTGTGTTGGATTTATCATAAAAACACAACAGCATGTGCCAAAATAGTATGTCTAGCCCTGGAAACAGAAACGACCTTTCATCAACTAAGAAGTTGGAGAACAGTATACAAATATTAAGTATTACTGGCTTCTTTTCAGATGCACCTTATGAATAAAACTGGATGCTGGTTCACTTGGGTTCCTGGAAAACCTTATCTCTAAATTGTAATGTCAAATTAATATAGTAAAGGAATTTATAACTTGTGTTTCTCAGAGGTTGTTTAACAGCTTGATAGCTTGCCAACAATGCTTTGTCATTCACTACTTCCCACTGGCATTATCTTAAAACTAATACCAACAGCCAGTTGTTCCACAGAGCTTAACTGAAATGTGCAATTCTGGGAGACACAGCCAAGACGCCAGTTCCCATTATAATGCCAGTGCATTCATAATTACACAAGAAGTGGTGCTTATTGTACAGTCAGCTCTGGTGCTCTCCGAGATGACTCACCTACTCACACTCTGCTACGCCATGCTAACTTTTACATATATCCTCTATCAACAGGGATATCCAGGCTCATTCTCTCTAACTGTGAGCTTTTGGCTGGGATTCTTAAATTACAGGGTGTCTTTGCTTTAGGCCCATCTAGTCAGAGCAGGGAAACATGCACCTCAAGGAGGCAGTTCTGCTCCTTGGTGGGCTGAGTCATTGCCGGAAGGCTGCACCCCCTCCCCGTTGCTCCATTGACTGAGGAAGGAGCCCCAGGCAGGGCTGGCAAGCCTGCTGTGTTCCTGCCCCAACCAGCCCTCCCTGCTGCTGCTGGTGGGCTCAGAGGAGACCTTGGAAGGTGTGAAAGCCTTACTGACGCTTGTTGGTGGTGACTCGACTCCCGGCTTGGGTAATTCAGTTAAATAAATAAATTTACAGAGCCAAGCCCAAGATGACTTAGGTGGCAGCCCGCTCTGAGTTGGAGAGGTGCCTCACCAAACCCCGGAAGCTGCAGCCAGGCTTTCCCAGCCTGCAGTGGCTGAACCACCCTCACAGTGCAAGTCAGACAGCCCCTGATCCCATGCAGGCCTACCCCCGGGCTGTTTCCAGAGGTAGCCCTCATTTCACCTCTCCTTCTATCACAGACTTTGCCTTTGCTTGTTTCCAGGGTTCATTCCCAAGTGCTTACCACCTCTCTGCTGCCTGTTTCCTCAGCTGCTGCTTCACACATGCTTCTTCCACTGTTCTCTGGGTACACCCTCTCCCTCGAGCATTTCTCTCCCGCATTGCTGCTGCTCTTTCCCACCAAGCAAGATTTCACCCCTGAGTTTCAGACAGCACTCCAGACATTCACCAGACTCCAATTCTTTGGGGTCACGTCCTGCAGAAAGCATCCACTGCCTCCAGGGACCTCAAGTTCCTTCCTCAGTCATGGGGAAGATGAGAATTAATCATAGAGCTGCAGCACTGGCTTTTGGCTCCAGCCACAAACAAGTCTATAGCAGGGGGAAGAGACTGGAGCAGCCCAAGGGTGTTACAGATATCATGGAGTAATGGTTCCCCAGTAGCTTGATACATGGAGTTAACTTCTCTAAGCCTGCTAAACATCTGATCTGCTCTGTCCCCCCATCCTGTGTCTTTTGGGTGTGAGGTAGAAATAATTTTCCTCAACTTTAAATGTCTCTAAAATGAAAGAACTTGTAGGCTGGAAGTCTCTGCTTGTTACTGTAAAGTTACAGATGGGGACTCAGGGGTTTCTTGGGTAGGTACGCATGCTTCTTGGCAGGAGGCATACAATCCTAAAATGCCAGCCAGTTTGTGAAGTGATGTGGAAGGTGTGCTAGTCCACAGGACATAGGATACAGCAGGCATGTCACAACCCAATCCCCTGAACCTGGAATGCAACAGGTCCTTTCACACAGCAACAACAAGCCAAACTACGTACCTTCCGCCCCAATCTTTGCTCCTTGCGTCAGCCATCAAGCCTAGAAGAACTCAGATACTCTACAGGCAATCTCCTGTCCACATTAGGGCTAAGTTTAGGGCATCAGCATTATTTCCCCCTTCTGGTCTGGGCAAAAAATGGACAGCAGGATTTCTGCTCCTAGTCTGAAGAGACTAGAGTCAGACTTTTCATCCTTGCTGAAGAGTCGACTACTGTAACAATACACCACAAGGGTGTCATTGAAGTTACAGAGAAGGAACTCTAGGCTCAACGTTTGAGGAGCAGTGCTCTTAGAACTACAAAGAGTGCTGCATGGCCTATTTATAGATTTGGTCATGGCCCAGTGCAGCTGTACACCCACTGAGCAGGACACTATGTCCTAATGGTGTTTAGTTGGCTGATTACAACATCAACTCTTATTTTTTCCCCCTACGTTACTACTTCATTTCCCTCCTGCTGTTTCAAGCTGCTGATTGATCCAGGGCTGTGGGTAGAGGAAAGAAATGTATTTATATTACAGTATAAGTAGTCTGTATTGCCAAGTCAAAGGCATGTAGGGTAATCGAGTAGGGTTGCAAACGGAGGGCAAGTGTATTTAACAGCTGCTTCATCTCTGTTGTTTTGTTCTGATGAGAAGTAAAGCAGTGTCTGTGGGTGGATTGGGGAGTGGGAAGGAGCAGGTCAAAGCACTGTTTGTGTGATGCACACAATGACGGCCAGTTGACTCCAGCACCTGCCTGCCAGCCTCAGCCTCAGAAGCACCAGAGCCTGAAAACAAAACCCCAAAACATAGCAATTTCTGCTCTAGTAGGGTATATCTGTATGCACAACAACATAACCTCAGCAGAGAACAAAGCTCCTCTTTGATCACGGATGAAACCAGACCATTGTGGTTGCTAGTCCAAAATACAGCGCAACGTGGAAGATCCTCATTACCCTTATTTGTCAGAAATATATGTGTTGTCCACCTTCTCCTCCAAACCAGATTTGCAGGCTTGGAAGGTCTCTCTACGCCTTCAAAGGCCAGCCTTGCTTAGCCCATGCTTAGTGTGTTGAAAACCCCAGCGTCACAGTGCCGCCATGGCAGGGCTGTGGACCTCACGCTGAGGCTGCTTGGCCGTTGGTGATAAAAACAGGGCTAAATCCAGTCTTGTGAGCAGTCTTGGGCACACAATTCACTGACAAGGTAGGCCAATGGTTTGTGCTTTTCTGGGGTCCTGCACGGGCACAGCCACATAATCAGAATCACAGAATCACAGAGTAGTCTGAGTTGGAAGGGACCCAAAACGATCATTGAGTCCAACTCCTAAGGGAATGGTCCATACAGAGATCCAACATCCTGAAGTGGGAATATCTCCCAGTTCAGAGGAGCTCCCAGGGTCACACAGAGGGATGCTCTGTGAGCCATGTCTGGCTCAAGTTTGGCGGTACAGGTTTCGTTTCTTAAAACAGTGATTTTGATCAATGAATTTAAGTAGGATTTCAGTAAATAATGTTTGTAGGTTTACTTGGAAGCCAAGGCATAGACATCTCCTCTTGGCTTGGTGGTGGTCTGCACTTAATATCTACATATACTCATAAAATGCTTATGTGGTTTGCATATTTGTTGTCTGGGAGAGGGAAGGTAGTTTGAACTTTGAACAGAAACACATGCAAGTTCTCCAGAGGGATATTGCCAGTGCAAGATATATAATTTATCTATCATTGTTACTCCCATTTTCATGTACGTATACATCAATATTTCATATCTGCAACTTTCCTTGGTGCATCAGAGCCCTTTTGCAAGAACCTCTGACTTAGCTATGACCCTTACTGTCAAAATCCTTGTATGGGATGTTATCCTTAGGAAAAGAGAGGTTTGCTTTGGTCCCAAAATGGATATACTTGAATCCACAAACCTGGAGTCTTCTGACAGCTGCACTCATGGTGCAAAAAGCTGCAGAGCTGCAAGATCCAACCTTCTTAACCACTTCTCACACATGTTGAGAAGCACCACAGCAGCAGGTTAAGGTGACATTTTGGAGAATAGCTCCAAGGTCTTTTTACCTCTTCAGAGCTGAAAGAGCAGTTAGAGCAAGAGAGTCACAGAAGCCACAGCAGCAGCAGAAATGGATGGTGCTGCTGAGGTCTTGCAGTAGCAGAACAACCAAGCCTCACAGCAAGCATCTGGCTCTGGCACACCACCACTAACAAAGCAAGAAGGCACAGAGCAGAACTCTGTGGCAAGTTCCTAGCAGAGGAGCCAGGATGAGGCAACACCGTGAGTTAGCCCTGCTGTGACAACTCCACAGATACATGCTCCTGCCCAAAGATAAGCCTCAGTTTGTTAGTGCACATAGGATAAGCTCCCTCAAATTTTCCATGGAGTAAGATTTCGGAGACCCGGCAGTCGTGCTGGGAGCTGTTGCTGTTCTAGAGGGTCACACCCAAGTTTGCCACAAGGTCACTTTTTCACATTGCCAAGGCTACACAGGGGAGAGTGGCCAAACCAAACCCACAGAAGAATGCAAACAGAGTGTCTCAGCCTGGGCGTCCTCATAGTCACCTCAGCACAACCCCATGGGTGAAGAGTGGATGAGAAATGAAAAGAGAAAGGCAGAGAGAAAGTTCTGTGAGGAAGAAAGGGGAAGAGATTTGGGCTTTTTTCAGTTGTTGCATCTGTTTGGGGCTTTCTTTTTAAGATAATTATTTTTAAAATACAGCTCTGCAGCATGAGATAAATGTCCTGTTGTTCCTGTGGGATATTTAAAAGTGACTCATTAAATATTTCAATAGCAATGTATTGTTCCAGAGATGGAAGGCTTGACCATGAAAGAGAGACTTCGCTAAAAATTAGGAGTGGGCAGCAGTGTGTCTGAAAATTCTGCTTTATAGCCCAGTAGGCATCTTGAAATTTAGCTGTATATCTGTTTTTAAAAGTTGGCTTTATTTATGGGTGTAAGTTGGCAGTGGCCTCATGATTTCCACTGAAGTAGACTGGTTGATACTGGAATAAGGAATGAATTTCATGATGTGTGTTAAAAAGAAAAAAAAGAAAAAAGAAAGAACTGGAGGTTTTGATGTGGAAAATGTCTTCCCACTGACATTAAGAAATACTGTAACACTGCCCCTCCCTGTAATTCCTGTACCAAGACCACACTTTGTATTTCAGGTATACCATGACATCTGGAAAGACGAATTTCAGAGACTTCAAGAAGTGATGAATTCGTCATACTCCCTCAGGACTTATTTCAATGTTTAATTAATTGCTGTTAAGATGTGCACCTCATTGCTAGCTGAAATGTAGCTATCTTCAGCCTCCAGCCATGGGATCTTGTCATGTGTTGCCTCGTAGATTAAAGAGCCTCTGCAAAAAAAATCTATGCAAAAAATTCACTTGTTACCGAATAAAAATTGGGTGAGGCATATCAAATTGCAGGTTTATAGGTCACAGGAAGGTTTTTGGATAATTTTGTGCTGATTGCTTGTAACAAATGCTGACACCACATTTAGGAAAAAACGATAGTTCTCGGTAATTAGGGAAGCCTGCAGGGCCTGAATATGAGTACGGTTTCAGATGGACTGTAAGCCTTAAATTTGGAAGATAGCTTCCAGCATTATATTTTTCTTGAATGGTCCTCCTGGGTTTCTTATCTTCTTTGCCAGGTGAGTCACTTCCAGTGAAAAGTACAGTTGTTACAAAGAGCTCAAGAAGAATAAACAAAAGGCAGGGGCTTGTTCTTCTCTCCCTAAAGTGAACTAAAATCACAGCCTTCGCCTGGTCAGGGTTCGGACACATTTGGAACATATTCACTCCTCACGCTCTGCATTCTTCTTGCAAATAATACATAATTACAGAGACGTAGCCCCAAGTGGAAAAGGCTGTTTACACGGCATACAGAAAATAATACTTTTTACATGCCTGCTTTAGAGATATTTAAAAAGTTAATTTCTTTTTATTTCACTTGAGGTCTGTCCTAGCATGCTAGTAGCTGGGCTCTAAATTGCTGCCTTACAGGGATTTCCAAGAGCATTGTGCTTTTTATTATTGTTGTTTTCTGAATCTCCTCCAGTTTACAGATGTCTCTTTTGTACTCAGGCATCCCTTTGTCAAACTGCCATGTAAGGAAAACCAGTAACGAGGTAGTTGCCGAGCAGCATAACTGCTTACGATTCTTGATGCAGGGAAAGGATAAGCCAAGGAATAGGATGTGACACTGATCTCTGTGAAGACTCCAACAGCCAGAACACATCATAAAATCATAGAATGGTTTGGGTCGGAAGGGATCCTAAAGACCATCTGGCTTCTACCCCCCTGACAGGCAGGGACACCTTCAACTACACCAGGTTGCTCAAGGCCCCATCCAACCTGGCCTGGAACACTTCCTGGGATGGGGCATCCACCTTCTCTGGCCAACCTGTGCCAGTGCCTCATCACCCTCACAGTAAAGAATTTTTTCCTAATATCTAATCTAAATCTGCCCTCTCTTCAGTTTAAGGCCGTTCCCCCTCATCCTATCAGTACAAACCATGGTAAAAAGTCCCTCTCCTGCAGCCTCCTTTAGGTACTGGGAGGTGCTATAAGGTGTCCCTGGAGCCTTCTCTTCTCTGGGCTGAACAACCCTGATTATCTCAGCTTGTCTTCATAGGAGAGGTTCTCCAGCCTGCTGATCATACTCATGGACCTCTTCTGGACTCACACCAGCAGATCCACATCCAGTTAGGCCCCCCCAGAGCCCAGACCAGGATGCAGCACTGCAGGTGCCATTTCAGAAGAGCAGAGCAGAGGGGCAGAATCCCATCCCTCACACTGCTTTGGATGCAGCCCAGGACATGGTTGGTCTTCTGGGCTCCAAGTGCACATTGTCAGATCATGCTCAGATTTTCAGCAACCAACATCCCCAAGAATTTCCCCTTGAAGTTGCTCTCAAAGAAGACATACCTCATAATCTACCTGTCTCCTTCAAATGGGGCATGCAGTGAGCTCTGCACTGCATGTGGAGGAAACTGGGTTCTGGTCCCCCACCACTTCAGGGGTATCTCCCCAGTCTTCTGAGCAATACTGAGCACCACAGTCTGAATCTAGGGCTGATGTCTTTCTGACATTCTAACTGACCTCCGTGGGAGAAGGCAAGGCTCACAGAGCTGTCAAGAGAGACAAGGGGCAAGCCAGGAAGTGACGGTGCCACAGCAGGGGAGTGGCTGCCCTGGGAAAAGAGGAGTGCCAGGGCTGACTCATATATGTTGCATCATTAGGTAAAACAAATAAATAGTGTTTAAAGCAAGGAGGGGAGTTGGCTGGACTCAAGAATTGGCATCCTGCCCCAGGTTTTGTCGATACACTGCAGGGCATTTTTGAACCTGAGGCTCTTGTTACCCTTAAAATAGGGACAAGGTGCTTTTCTCCCATGTAGCAAAACAAGGCTCGAGTGGGAATACTTCCACTAAGTGCATGCTGACCAGGAAGTGCCTACAAGACATTCCCAGTGGCAAGAAACTGAGCAAAACGGGAAGGAGACCTGCATGGATGAACAAGGGACTGCTGTCAAAACCCAGACAAAAGCAGGAGATACATGAGATGGAAGCAGGGACCACCCACCTGGGATGAATATCAGGATGTTGTTAGAGTATGCAGAACTGCAAGTAGGAAGCCCAAGGCTCATTTGGAATTGAATCTTGCTAAGCATGTCCAGGATAAGAAGGTATTTTTCAAATACATCAATAACAAGAGGAATTCTAAGGAAAATATGTGTCCTCTGCTGAATGGAACAGGGACCCTTGAAACATAGGTTGCAGAGAAGGTTGAGATACTGCACATCTTCTTTGCTTCAGTCTTCAGTGCCAAGGCCAGCCCTTAGGAATCTCTGATCCAGAGAGAAAGTCTGGTCCCTTCCATCCTTACCTGTTCTGTGATTCTGCTGGACATCGAGTGTTCACTCAGGCAGGATGAGCTATTCTGCCCAGAAAGGCCATTCCAGGTGACCACTGTAAGATGTGCTCCATAGCTGGTAAATGGCCAGGTGACATTTCTGGTAGTTGTGTCCTCAGATACCTTATAGGTGATGTGCTCTCAAAAAGAAAGTCTAATTAAATGTTAAAACAACTTTTGGGTCTTTTGGCCTAGCAAAATTATCTCTTTGGCTGCATGCTGATCTTCTACTGGAAGACAAAAGAGCAAGGAAAAGAGAAGGCATCCTCTGAGTGTCAGTGTGAGAAGGTGATGCATGGAGTAATCTGCAATGGCTATCTTCGAAAAAATGCTGTAATTTACATAGAATGTATTTGTCAAGATGCTCTCAATACTATGGACACCATCTGTAAGATTTAAGGTCCATATCACACACAACGAGACTCTGAAGACAACACTGCAGTTGTCTTTTCTCAATATTTTATTCTCCCAGAATTCATGTGTTCGTACATGTCAGATTTCCAGGACTGTACTCCTCAAGACAGAGGAAAAAGGACAGGGTAACATACAATTTAAATTGAGTGCTGTTGTTAAAGAGATTTGTGAAACCTGCATTGGGTTATAAAGGAACGTTGACCTTCCTCTGATGGAGTCACTGCCTGCTTGCAGTTATTCAGGTTTGTCTTCTCTTGTCTTTAAACCCAGATAGTGAGCTCTGAACCTTCTAAGTTTGTGAAGTCAAGACTGAAAATCCCAGGAGAATGGGCACTGCTGGTTTTCAAACCAGCAGAGACTGCGCAGGAATTGCAGCTTCTTGTGACACAGGTTAAATATGCAATCACCAGGGTATCACCCAATGCTAATGGTTAAAAATAACCTGCATGGTCATATGAGGTGACAGAAACCCTGTGATCTTCGTCTCTTCCACCCAAACAATGTACTCATGCCTTTATTTAAAACTGAAAATACAGCAGGAACATGAGAAGGAGAAGTCACCTTTTCTGAACATCACCACAAGCATGAACACCTGCCTGCCACTTATATGAAAAAAGATCTCGGCCAGGATGGGAAACTATCCTATGTAAAATGGTATCCTCAGACATGCCATTTTTAATGAAGACACAAAGATTAGTATTCCATGCCTATGCAAAAAAACCCCTAAAAATAAGTTATTATCTGAGCTCTTCGCAGCTAGCCAGATTTGGGAAGAAGGATGTATCAGCACAGCAGGGACTCTGCAGTAGTGCCGTGCCTGTTCTGTTGCATGGTCCATAATGTGCCCACCTAACCACACAGTGTCAGTATTTGGGTAATGGACATGCAAGGGAGGTGGTGTTAACCCTCTTAGTCTCTCCCATATGCACAGATGTCTATTAGCTCTGCCTCTGTTTAAAAAAAGTAGGCTCAATAAATGCAGAAATAGGCAAATTGCTGCTGAAGGAAAACATGGAGAGACACCAGCAAGGGGCATGTAAAACATTTGAAGAATTACTCCCTCGGGAGAAGAAAACTATTGATGACGCACTACTGAAGACTCCAGTCCAGGCTGTTTTTTAAGGCTTTTGAATTCCTTGCTCCCTTCCTGACCTTTTATGAACAGATCAGGGCCTTCTTTGCAAGCGCCCTGGGAGGATGCATGTGTCCTCCTTGGCTTTCTGCTTGCAGCTTTTAACAGCGGGCTTCTCTCACTCGTGCTAAGTGGGATTTAATGATATGTCAACAAGTATGCCTGATTAAAGGAGAAGATAACCCATTAAGTGGAGTTGTTTCAGAACAGATAACCTGCAATTTGGAAGCAATATGTTGTTTTAAAAACAGGGTAGTTTGTTTACAAGTCATGTCAGGTAAATAAGGTTCTTGTCTCCTAGACGACCAGACCATCCACAACAAACCTTACCTGGCTTATCTAATTTCTTTGCTATTGTGTCTGTGTAATTAGGCAAAGAAACAGTCATGCCAGGGAAAGCATCCTGACTCATCAAACATCACATAACCCCTTACTTCTTTCACCCTGAGAGGCTGCAGGATTTTGAAAGACACAGCAGTGCTTGAGTCAGTGACATTAGTTTTCAGTGCTCAGGTCAGTTCATGATCTCCAACAGAAACTCCTGGTGGATGGGATTGCCTGCTCTGTGTTTGGTTTCCAAAGAAAAGGGGCAAGATGGGATTATGACATACAGCTTCTCACATGTGAGAGAGTGAGCTCATTTTTCGCAGCAGTGAGTAAGGCACCACCAGAATATTTTCAAAGGAACTGCGCACTCCTGTTTGTTCCGTTCTCATACAGAGTTGATCATCCTATACCATGTCCTGACAATTGAGAGAGGTGTAACTTGAAGGGGAGGCTGATGGCATCCCTCTAGGTGTGTGATAACCCAAGGTTATTATCAAGCTTAAGATAATTGGAGCTCAAGCCCCATCCTGCTGAAGAACTAAGGAAAGCTTACTCATGGCTCAGTATAGAAAGTGGAAGCATAAGCTCTCCCTTAACAGTCACAAGATCAGAATCACTGCTGGCAGAATGAAATCTTATTGTTTAGGGCAACATACTTCCCCACCAGAAGAAGGGGAAAAATCAGGTGCAGGCAGAGGCTGAACCATCCTGACACCCTTTTTCTCTCCTTATTCATCTGGGCATGTGCTCACGTAGACACAGGGCGGTGTGGGTGTGGGCACGGCGGGGAAAGTTGACACACTGTTTATGGGATGGTGCTCCCAGGTCCGTAACAAAAATGCTGCTCTGCTCCCTGTGACGTTTCAAGTGACCCAGACATCACTGCTTCTACCACGTCCCCTGGGAGCTGCCCTTGCAGCCTGCTAGCATTACGAAGGCTATTCAGTTTATGTTTTGCTTTGTTCAATTTAATCTAATCGCTCTTAGCCATAAAAGTCCTTTAACCACACTAAACAATTCCTCTTCCTCACTGGAGTTTACACCCTTCAAATACTTGTAGATAGTTATCATGCTTCCTTTAGTCATTGTTTAGCCAAGAAATACAAGTCTAATCCAACTTCTGCTGGTGTAACGCTGAACATGGGAGGAATAAAGCCTGCCTAATGGAGAACATAAGGCAGGCTACTTCAGCCTAAAGCTTTTTGAGAACTTCCCTCTGGCAGATAATTCACCGCTGGCCTCAGAAGAGGCATTACTAGTCAGGAGGAGGGCAAGACAAGAGGAGCTAAAAGATGATCTGATTTAGGGCTTTGTCAGTCAGGTTTTAGTGGTTGGGATGATACAGGACAGATTCAAGTGTTCCTCAAAGCTGAGTCCTCTCCAGTCTAGAGCAGTGTTGGGAGTGGGTTAACCACCTGCTAACCATGGAGATGCATTGCTTGGAAGAGTACAAGCTGGACTGTGTCCATAATTGAATGGACACAGTATGAAGGAGTGTGAGACCTTGTCCAAGCTCATGCCCTGGCCATTTTCAGTTTGCCCGTACACACACAGCCTCTGCCTGGTTTAAGCCCTGGCTGAGCAGAAGGCTCATAGAAGACCTGTGGTGGACACAACATTCAGTCCCTTCTCTTGGGCACACTTGTCCCTGTAGGCTCTGGGGACTGTAGTTTGGAGCACTGGTCTGGAGGACATAGTCTGCCCTCTGTCACTGAACTCATGTACCCATAGGACATCATACAATTTTTGTTTCTTGCCCATGTTCTCACATCACCTTCTGTCCCTTTTTTTTTTTTGTGTGTGTGTGTGTGTGTTAATTTCCAGCCCTTGCATTGCTCCTAATGCATTTTAAATGACCACTCTATGAATATTCAGGATAAACTTTTGCAATAGTAGGAACGGCAGAAAACTTCAGAAACAGGAGCGACATGATTAACTGGTTCCAGGACCGTCTGGAGCAACGTAGAAGAATCTATTTCACCAGGTTGCAGCAAACCTTTGGCCATGTGCATCAATGCTCTGGCATTTCTTCCTAAGAAAAATTAAGTCTAACTGGAATTGTCATATTTGAACTTCCCCACCCACTGAGGTACATGGTCATTGGCACACTCAAAGTAAATACCTGCTCCCTTCCTACACAGCATACCTTTCTTCCTTTGCCAGGATACAGCTGGGAGCAGCTTGGTCCTGCTTCGCACAATGCACTTTCTGGATGGATGCAGCAGTCAGCCCTGCACCATTCCTGGGCCATCTGCTCTGCTGGCAGCAAGCAAGACCTACAGCACTACTGCCATTTCCAGCAGCAACAGATTTCTCCTCTGGTCTTCTGGACAGCACCATGAAAAGCAATGCTTCCAGCAGCAAATTAGGGAGTGGGAATATGCCAAATAGCTTCCTTGCAGCCTTTCTCAGCCACAGCTGAGCATGTCTTACAGACATAATGTCACACTTCAAGATGCACAGAATGCCGGTTTAGTGCTGAAGAGCTCTGTAAGGCAGCCAGATTTGGACTATCATCCTAGTGCCCTCTAGGAGCAAAGCCTGGAGTGAACTATGCTCATAGCTGTGCCTGAAGGTTATTTCAAAGGAAACCAACTTGTTCCTTCCAAAGACAATCCCAGCTGAACTGTTAGTAGTGCAAAGTGAATGACCAGAGGGACCCTGACCAAGGGTGGCACTGAAGACACACCTGTCCCAAACCAGGACACACTTCCCTTGAGAGGCACCTGAGAACAAGAAAGTATTCACACGCTGAAATCTGTGGCATGCTACGGTGCTTCTCAGCACTTTTTCAGATAGCACTTCAATATTCAAGCTAAGAACAGTGAGCTTCTCCAAATAAAGAGAAGTTCACTGTGCACCAGGCAGCTGTTCACAGTGGTTCCAACCTTTATTTCTCCTGGAGAGGTCAGTCTTCCATGTCTGTACCTGACCCACTGCTTGGGCTCTTGCACAAAGAGACCCCAACCCCAAAGAAGCTCATCAAGGAAGGATACCCTGATCATACAGAAGTCCTCTCTCATATGCCTCATGTACAGCCAGGGGGGAAGACACTTGGACAGAGATGACGTGAAATGACTAATTCTCCTCAATAGCCCACTCCTCTCCAGATACTAGCTTAGGCCACTGGTATCAGCTAGGCTTGGGAAGGCACAGGTGTGGGTCTAGATTTGTCCTGAGTGGTCTTCTTGTCTCCTGTGGGCCTGGCCTTTTCTATCCACCAAATTCCTTCCCTGGACGGCTTGGGCACTTAATCCCCAAAAAGCCATCACTTGTGTTTGGCTTGCTTTATCCCCTATAAATTCAAGCTGTTTATTACACATGACTTCATATTTGTCTCAAATGGCTCCATATTTGTCTGGATATTCTTTTCCCCTTTTGCTCCTTAATAGTTTCCCCAAATGTTTTCCTGACTTGTATTATTTTTGGGCATGGCTGTGTTAGAAATAGGAAGAAAAGGGAATAGTTTGTTCTGACTACAGATGTACTGGCTTATCCAGAACTAATTTTGGTAGGAGTCTGCCAACACAAGGTGTCTGAGCCAGCACTTTTCATGGTGTCTGCTGATTTTTCTTCAGAGAGTCATTATTCTAGGCAGTGTGCTGGAAGTGCTTCCCAGAGGGGACACACAGGTTTGCAGTATAAAGGGGAGACAGAAGGTGCCTACACCGCACCAGTCCTCTTCCTGCAGAGCCAGGGAAGAGTGACTTTTCTTCTTGCTTTTATTCAGACAAATGTTCCTGGAAACTTTGGAGGCATTTGTCTTGGTCATAACCACATTGTACACACTGGAGAGCTCCTAATAATGTAAATCCATTAGGCTTAAACGATAAAAGCAGAAAATAACATTGTAAGTCAGAAATGAAAAAGAGGCTGGCTATTATGGGTTAGATCTATATTTAGCACCTTGGACTCAAAAGCTCTGTAGAATCATGGAAATTAAAAACAGACCAGAGCATCCACTCCATACAAATGTAGGAGGTATTGGAGAAGGCAGAACAAACTGTTCTTGTCTTTTCCAGAATCCCTCAAACACAGAGGTAACCAGGGGTGGGGGCAAAGGGAATGGTAAGCAGTAAGTCAAAACTGAAGAGAGATCTCGGGAGGCAAAGAGAGATCAAAGATGATCCACTCAGTTGTGAGTGCAGGGAGGGACACCCAGGACACAGCAGCCCCACTTACTGCTTTGTCTCCTAGTCACATGGTGAGTAAACAACATGTTATTAATAACTCACAATAACCAGTCTGTTATTATCTATTTGTATCAAACAACACTGAGGAAGGAACTATACAAGTTAAAAGCACGATATTCTTTAATTACAATAATAATAATGTGAGGACACTCTGCCTCCCTTACATAATATAACAGCCAAGGTAATACAAGAAACTCAATCTGGTCAGTTCCTTGAGTGTCATAACCTCCAGATGCCTCTACATAAAAGATGAAAAGTCAAAAACCTGTCTCCTTTTGCAGCAGGCACCTACCATGCCTACCAGCAGCCATGCACTGGGGACAGAGGCAGGGGCTCTGCCAAGCCCAGCTCTGAAGCAGCAGGAGTTGTCTCTGTGTGGTGTAGGTGGGGCTTCGGGGACACCCTGTCATTGCTGCCCACAAAGACAAGCTTTCCCTCTGTACTTGTTCAGCAAGTGGTGAGCTGAAATTCTGCCAGTGACTGGGAGGTTTCTCCACTGCACAAGGCCTGGATGCATCTCCAGAAGGTTTACCTCTCCACTCCACTCAAAGGGCAACACCTGGAGGCTCTTGTAGAGGATGCTGTTCCCACCTTGCTACAGGTGTCTTAGCCCTCCACTGACCAGAAGCAATGCAGAGACATCTGTGTAGAGAAATGATGTCCAGGAAAATCAGAGCAGACAAAACTATTTTGAATGAACATTTTTAAAGAGTTCAAAATCACCGAAGAGACATGAATGACTAAATGAGACTTGGGCAAAATGCAGAAAAGAGTTCAAGGCTGAGATAAAGCCCTGAGCTGTATTTTTGCTATTATCTCTAAGAAGGAGAAATTCCTCCAATTAATTAGTAGCCTTCTATTTCCCTGTCTGATTTTAATGATGCTCCCTTTGCCTAAGACAAGCAAAGTCCTCTCCCTCCTCCCTCTCCTTCTAGAAGTTTTTCCCAATAACTACCATCACAGTGCAATGCCTACATAAAGGAAAGCATCTGAACTTCTACAAGAAATCTTACTTACCAGAAGCTCTTAAAGCCTGCATAAATGGAGAAAGAAAAAAAAAATCTTGTGGGTGGCAATGCTGGGTATCCACATTCCTGTGCTTAAACTCAAGGGTGATCATTCAGTTTAGCTATGCATTGTACTTTGCAAAGTTCTTTCACTGTTTCCCACTGGTTAATTAGAAAATTTTAAGTCTCAAGCAATTTGGGCTGCTCTATATTTAAGTCCAAAAATTACAAGGAAGTAAACACGCTTCTGGGATGACCTATTACTATTTAAAACAGGGGTGGGGATGGAAAGTGAAGTTTATATACCCTTGGGATGCAGACAAACATTGAAGGCAATAACAATGGCATGTGCTGATGGTTTGGGGTCATGGGCTGTGAGCTGCTTGTCTGTACAGAGACAGCTCCTAGGGGCAAGGCTTCATGTGCAACTCAGGGTGGATTTCTTGGCAGAGAGCATGTGAAAAGGGTGCTTGTGGCCACATTTGGCTTGTCCTGTACTAATACATATGCATATACATAAAATTACATTTTGTTGAAGAAAATAAAACCCAAGCAAGTCTTCTTCCCATGCACCTGATGCAGCTGTGACACTGTGCCTGACAGCACAACAGAGCCTGCACTGATCACCCTTCCCTGAATGGCTTGCACGTTCTTCATCATACAGGTGCATCTCCTAAAAAAGTGGGTGTTTAGGCTGTTCCCACTGGTTTTCTCATGTAAAGTACCATTTGTTCCAACATCTCCTTCACTCTTTCCCGAGCATTCACTGCATCCTCCTTACTACTGCCTGACATCCCTCCAGTAGTCATGGCCTGACAGAGATTCTCCCGAGGTTACTTCTGCTGAAGCAGAGACTCAATAAAGTTGAAAGGTTTGGGGTGACGTCTCCCAGTGTGGTGTCTGACAGCAGACAACTCATGGGACCTTAGCAACAGGATGAGATGAAGATTTTTCTTACTCTCTCACCTTTTCACCCCTCATCTTCCAAGGTTTTTTCTTCCCTGTCAGCTCTATTAACACCAGGGCCAGACTGGAGAATTGATCCAGATTAAAAAAAGGACGAGGGGGAAGGGTTTTGGCAGGTGTTCTTCTGAGCCAGATCAGTTCCTCAGTTCAATTCAGTGTTGTGCAAAGTGTGCCAGGGAGCTGGGGGACTGCAGTGCCATGCATGGGGACAGGGACAAGGACAGCTATTATGTGTCAGGAACACCTTGGTTCAGCATGGATACTGGAGATTTTATCTCATGAAGTGGCATTATGTATTTAGGCACCAGGAATGAGAGGTGACAGTGACTGCTTAGACATGCCTTTGGCTCCCATAAATTAGATTTAAACAACGTGGTTTGAAACAGGTAATTTAATGCCACCTTGAAGAAAAACTAGAAGTATTGGAAGGGATTTGAGAAATACCAGCTGCATTACAGGTATGCTGATGTAGCAGGCTGCAGTTGCTTTTCTCCAGCCTTGTTTCTTTGGGAGCAAAAGTCTTCCAACAATACTTCTAGGAAAATAACCTGTAGAAAGGTCTGTGTTGGTTTTGGCTGGGATAGTTAATTTTCATCTAATAGCTGCTGTGGGGCTATGGTTCGGATTTGTGACCAAAACAGTGTTGATAACACAGATACATTTTTGTTACAGGTGAGCAGTGCTGACACTGAGGCAGGACCTTTTCTGCCTCTCACCCCACCAGACCAGAGAGGGCTGGGGGTGCACAGGAAGTTGTGAGAGGACACAAGGGGGCACAAGCTGACCCAAACTGACCAAAGGAATATCCTAGACCATTTGGCATCATGCTCAGCTTATATAGCTGGGGGAAGGAGAGATGGAGGGCCATTTGGATGGATGATGTTTGTCTTCCCAAGTTACCATCGCACATGGTAGAGCCCTGCTTTCCTGGGGATGGCTGAACACCTCCCTGCCCATGGGAAGTGAATGGATTCCTTGTTCCCTTTGCTTGTGTGTGGCTTTTGCTTTGCCTGTTATACTGTTTTTATCTCAACACACAAGCTCTCTCACTTTTACTCTTCTGATTCTCTTCCCTATCCCAATGGAGAGAGAGCGAATGGCTGTGTGGGGCTTAGTTTCTCACTGGAGTTAAACGTCAATGAGATCCTAGCAAGCACTAAGTAAGAAAAGGTAAAGGTAAGAAAGATTTGCTTTAAACTATCAACTACCTTTGATGCCACTGTTTCAGTCTTTTTCCTCCACCTGAAGCGTTGTTTAAGCTGTGTCCCCAGCTGGCCTGCTTGTGTACAAATAAAAAGGCACAACTCCAGTCATCAAATACTATGGCTCCAACACAAATGATTTTTCATATCCTTTCATCATACTGAAGAACATCTCAAGCCATGAGGTTTCTGGTTTTCATTATGCAGGCCATATTTTTTTCATATTGTGCAATGAAGAAGGCAAAATTAAAAATCTGTAGGCAAGAAAATGTCACATTTTCATGGAAAAGGAAGGAGCATGATGTATGTATTTTATACAGTTCATTAACACCAGAGATCCAGAGAAACTGTTGAGCATAAAAATATTCAATGTCTACGAATAAACAACCAAAATTATTTAGAAACTCTCCCATTTCCTTGTGTCCTTGTGTCCCACTACTGCCCAAGGCACCAGTCATGCCCAGGGCTTTGCTTGTGTGGGGGAGATCCCAGCTGGGTCAGCTTTTCTGGGAACTTGATGAACAGCTTTCTGCATAAAGCTGAATCACAGCTTTTAGTATTAAACCCGAAAGCAATAAAATCTCATCCGATTTTTGAGGCAGCTGCTGATAACAGAATGGGTTCTGCCCTGATGCAAACAGAGCTCAGCAGCTCCGCCAAAGGCACTGGCCAACAGCACTGTCCCTCATTAAGTCTTGCTAATTATATTAGCTGCCTCTCAGCTGTTGCATGGGCAGTAGCCAGGAAAGGGATAGTGACAGAAGCGATTCCTGAGGAGGACTCTCTAAATGCACTGACACATGTAATCCTGCCTTGCCAAAGGGAACAGACCAAGTGGCCTTTGGGGTCCTTTTCTCACATTTTGTAGCCCTGGCTGGACTCCCTGAGGCACCTAATGGAGATTGCAGCCGAAGTTGCTGCCAGTTCCAGATGGCAAAACCACCTTGGTGAGCTGTCACCAGCCAACAGCAGGACCTTGC
The DNA here is from genome assembly GCA_013400515.1 of Erpornis zantholeuca. Lineage (NCBI taxonomy): Eukaryota > Metazoa > Chordata > Aves > Passeriformes > Timaliidae > Erpornis > Erpornis zantholeuca. The sequence goes on from VZTN01000029.1 coordinate 234,145, forward strand.
CTGTGCTGAGCCTGCCCTGGGAGCACTTGGTACCCATATCACAAGGGGTACCCAGAGCATCCTTCTCCTTAATGCCATTATAAGCCACAGATGTCTGCATCTGATCTGCTGGAGGTTTGCAAGTGAGGCTGGGCCTGGGCAGGAATGCAGAGCGATGGTGGTGTGGTTATTCTGAAGCTGGCCTGCTGATGCAGGATGCACTATACAGCAACAGAGGCCAGCTGATCACTGCTTCCTCTGGGCCACTAGAAACCCTGACCCTCCAGGGAGCCCACGTGTGCCAGCTCAGTCACCCTGGCAGGCAACCAGCCAGAGCCCTGGTGTGATTGCTTGTACCAGCACTTGGCATCAGGCTGCAGTGTCACAGTCTGCAGCAAATGAAGCAGCTAATGGCAGGAGAGAGAAAAAAAGTCCCACATCAAAGGCATCCTGATAACATGGGAGCTGAGACCTTCTCCCAGGATATGGTACTAAGTTCCTGCCATGACTGAGCCAGAGAAAGCTCTTCCACATCCCAAGAAGGACCTCTTGACAGGGAGGTGAGACATGAGTTGACCAGGCTCAGAAGAATTATGGTCTGGGCTCAGGCTTAGCAGCAGAGACAGAGCAGTAATGTGTATCCAGAACTTCTCTCTATCAGCTTGGAAGAGGCAGCAAAGTGCCCCCAAGAGAGCATGGCCTCTGGAGACTCAGCTCAGCGTTATGGCAGGGAGAAATTTATTGGTGCACAAAGGGGGACTAACTACTATGCTAATTGAAAATGACTTTAGGGGAATATAGGTCAGCAGAGCATAATCTGTCCTGCAGTTTGGTCAGGATACTAAGTTGGTACCTTGGTCACAAACACTGCCAGGAGAGGTTCACATATTTTGCATAGTTAAAATAGAGGATTGTGTTGCATCCTGAAAACACAGGAGCAGTGCTAGCAGCCAGAGTTAACAGTCAGAGCCAGATGCTCGCCCACCTCCTTCTCCCCAGAAAACAGGATGTCTTTCTTGTCTGCTACTCGCTGTTCCCGGCACCAGCTGATGAAGCGTCTCCTTCTCCCCCGGCTGGTACAAAATAGGCGTCCATCTTCCAAGAAAGGCATAAATCTTCTTTGACAAGCAGTGATATTAACAGGGATTAGGGAATGCAAGAGCCACTGCCAGAATTGAACAAAGGATGCCTGGCCCTGGAAGCTTTTTAATCAAGATTAAAGGCTACACTGAGGCTTACACTGAGGACGGGGCTGTATTCTCAACCCACTGTGGAACCACCCATTCACCCATTCAGAGCAGGGACTTCCGAGCAACTGGCAGCCTGTGACACAGGGGGTTCCCACCAGCATCGATCCCAATCTCAGCAACGGGGTGAGTGACAGAAAGGGAGCTTTGTGGCTGACCAAGCAGCTAGCAAAGGCATCACCCCTGCTGGCTTGTATTGCTTCCCAAGATTAGATGGGATCATGGAACAAGATATTCTCCTATCAGAGCTCCCTTGGTGAGTGGATGACAGGCAAGCCTTACCTTCAAACCCCACGGAACCCTCTTTTGTCAGGCAAAGATGTTCCATTCTCTCACAAGCAGTGAGTTTGGTAACTTGTGGTGGTGACTTGGTAGTGGGTTTTTGAGAAATGGACATGAGTGGTTTGTGGAAAGGCCCTGGGAAACCAGGGCTGCCTCCTTTCTACAATAACTTGCTAATAACATTCATCCCTACCTCCTCATCTCCACTCACATCCTCTTGTTTCAAGTCCCCACTATGTACCCAAAGCAAGGTCTGGACCTGCACAGGCTGTAAACAAAAGCGCCTACAAATAATAAAATCTCATGTCAGTGGAATTTGTGCTTTCCAGTGTTTTACCGAGATAATTTCCTAGACACATTCAAAATATTTTTTTATTTGACCTCTTCTACTTTTAAAAGACCCTCAGGAACATTTGCTGGCAATTTGTTTGTGGGATGAGAAGGGATGGATTGAACTCTTCAGCAACAGCTGCTGTCTGGGTACCATGATCACACTTGGAGCTTGGACATACATTTGTGACACTTGATACTGAAGTTTCAATGTCTCGAAGTCATGCGTGCTTTAACATAGCCACAAGACCATGTTCAAAGATTTGGAAAAAGCAAACACTTAAGCTTTTGCAAGGAGCAGAATAATCACTCTGACACCTAATGTAGATAAACCCTTTAAAACAGCCAGTTCAGGTAACATTTCAGCTGTGGCAAAGTGGACCTTGGCACAGGGTGTAAAATTCTTATGGGAAGCTGAGGGAACATTCAGGCTGGGCTTCCTTCATCACAGCTGGGCTGCTGCTGGCACCACAGCCACACTGGGTGCAGTGCACAGTATGTGTGTGCCCAGGGGCGTGTGTGTGTGTGCACACATTGCTGCATGTGTGGCAGCAATCCTCGGTGTGCTTTAAAGTGCCACTCCATCCACGTGATATGCTGAGTGATAAAAACAGTTAACACATGAAGCTACACGCTGACTCTTGTCTGGATTTGAAGCTGGTTACACCCAGCCTTTGGTTTCATGCGGTTTCTTCCTCATCCTTAGAAGCGCCTCTATAGTCAAGCAGGAAGGAGGAGAGGGAAAAAAACTAGACAAAATGAGGGATGATTCAAGGTACCCACCGAATGCAGCCATCTCTGGTTACTACATGTCTGTTATCCTGTATCAGTCATATGTGCTCAACCATTAAGTACATGTGCAAATAATCACAACTGCTGAGCTCCTTATGGGTTTTAGCAAGAAAAATTGCCTTTGTGAAATTGCCACAGGATGTTCCTTATTCTCTGCTCTGTATTCATTATTCTCTTGTATAAAAATTTCATTTACGCAGTCAGAAACAATGCCATGAGATCTCGGCCAGCAACCACACCCCCTAACAAACCAGGAGGAAAAGCCAAAGCAAATATTCCTGGGCTCTGCAACACACAGTACACAGTGGATAATTACCCACCCGAACTATTCAGAGGATAACAAATACAGCATTAAAAAGAAATAATGTCAGGATTGGTCTGTGAGCCATTCAGTGGCCAAATGCTGAAGCAACAAATTAGGACTTTGAATCAGTTGTTCGCAGGGTCTGTTCAGTGTCCTGGGGGCTGTGGGTCCTCCCCCACTGCTGGTTCCCGCCTCAGGGTTGGGGGGTGCCAGAGCAGAACGCCCTTCCCGCCAGCTCTGAATAACCACCCTGCCCATATCAGCACTGCCTGCAATGCAAAGAGCTCTCCAAAGCCAGTGCTGAGGACAGCAGCTGCCCTGAGAACCCCAAGCTGTCACCGTGCAAAGCAGCGCCTGGGCTTGTGCAAGCCATGTAGTGCTGGACCTGCTCCCATGTGTGTGTGGCCTGACCTCCTTCAGTGCAGTACCTTTGGTCCCTCCTCAGCATACTGAAGTAAATAAGGTCACTTGCACAAACACACCCTGTTTGTCTTCCTCGCTGCCACCAGCTCTCACCCTCTTCAAATATGATTGCTATGTCCCCACTCACATACCCTGCTCTGACACCACTGTTCTGGCCTTCCTCCTGCCTAAGCAATGCTCTCTTTGCATTGAAATCAAAATGAATCCCAAGAAGTGGTCCTGCAGCTGGTAAGAAATGAAATGTTATGATGACTTAAAGGCTTAGGAGAGGGCAAGGGTCAAGTGGATTACCCTCCTCATATAGCTCACAGGTTTTCTATTAGGAAAATCCCCCTCCAGTTGTCAAGAAAGCAAGTTTTAGAGATCACAAACACAGTTTCTTCTCAAGGCAGTACGTCCCAACTCCTCCCTCTGTCCCTATCTCCCACTGATCTCCACCAGTTAAAACCTCTGTGTGGTTTACTTCAAAGCAGGTTGCAATTTCTAATTCCGGTGCTCTTCCATGGACTACCATGGTTATGGTATGAATGAATAAATCATGTAAGCAGACACAGTTATCTCTGGATTACTTTCGAGAAAAGAGAGGTGCAAAGGCATTTCTTCAAGATATACACTACAGGGAACAGAAAAGACAGGATCTAGATTGTCTTCCAAGGTTCAGTGTTTTAAACTAAATTATTAGCCTACTAGCAGATTAACTGTCCATAAAAAAAAAACCCACAACAACAACAAAAATACAAACAAACAAAACCCAGCAAATAAACCCAAACAAACAAACCAAAAATCCCAAACCCCAAACCATAGATATTATTACTCCAATGAAGATCAGCATTGGTATATCTGCATCCCAGTACAAAATTTTCACTGCCTGTCCTTCAATTTTCAGATTACCTTTCCTCCAATTTCGTGGCAGAATTTTCCTAAATTCTGCCATGAATTCCTAGATAGCTGTGCCAAAGCCACTGCCATTGAATGGAAGTTGCCAGTGAGCTGCTTTGGTCTCTGAAGTACATGGTCTGCCCAATGTAGAGAAGCTTATCCAATAGAGCACTGTGATGGTTTGTGTCTAACTAACCAGAATAGACCTATAGCAAAAAGAAAGGAGAATAAAAACTGACATGACAGCAAAAGATAATTCTTCTCCTGAGGCAGGCATGAATCTAATGTTGAACAGCAGTCAGGGGCTACTAACTGGCCAGACCTGCACTTAGAATATTTACACTAATATAACTGAAGGAATCTTTCAGCTCAGTTTACTGTTATAGCAGACCTGGCATGTGCGGCTTTAGTTTACCTACAAACTTTCTGGTGAGAAATATGTTGGGAAGAGGCTTTGTTTGTTGTGGTTTGCTTTTATAGTGCTCTGCTGGTGTCTGTTTTGCTAGTGTACAGAGGAAAAGTTCCTTGCAATCTGATATGGCCTCATTTCTCAGTTTTTCTCTTCCAGCAGAAATTTTGAACTCACCCAGTTCATGGTTATTCCTGATTTTCCCAGATTACCATGTTATTGATCATGGCTGCAGCTTGGCCCTAGTCTCTGAGGGAAATTCATGCCTTGAAACAGGAGTGTGGTTTGTGTTCATCTACCTCCAGCAAGGATGATCTCTGGAGGAAAAAAGCAGGGTTAAGCTATAAGACTTCATCAAGAACCTCCTTACTGAGACAGTTTCACTGCAGGGGAGACACCTCTGAAATGGGTGGAATTGCACATGTTCAAAGCTGGAATAATGCAGCTGGGTACCCATCTCCCAGTAACCCAGCTGAGGGCTGTCCGTGCGCACACACCTTGGAATACCCACACAGGGAATGACAGATCACACAACTGCAACTTGCAGCAATAGGAGAAAACAACAGATCAAAGGTGGCCTCTTAATCTGTTGTGATCTGTGCTGCCCTATCTCAGTTCACAAGGCAGTACTTGGTGTGCATGGCTGGAGGGGACTGTCCAGCATTCATGCTTTTATTGTCTAGGAGGCTTAGTCTCCAGCCTGGGTGTAGTCCAACACACATTTTACCATCTGCTCTATTTCCTACACGTCTATGAGATCATTTTTCTACACGTGAAATTATAACATGAAGATTCACATATGCTTACACAGCTTATTTCTATTATTATTTGTTAAACACTGAGAATTTCCTTGGCACAATACAGGGCCCAGCATGAAGACGTATCAAGCCCTGAAGCCATGCTTCATGTGAAGTACACCCAAAATGGCTATTCTGGCTGAAAGAGCAGTGTTAGGAATTTCAAACCACTTCCCTTCCTTGGAGTTCTGAGCAGATTCATGACATTTCTGGCAATGTAGCTTAAAGAACCATTCACAGAAATTTGTGCTGCAGTCATCACAAAAGCTTTCCTTTTTTCCGCTCATGCAAAACCTGATTTTCAGTGCAAAATATACATTTCAGCAAGTTGAAGATAGTCCATAAAGATTTTGGAATGCAATTTTAGATCAAAATTATAATAATAAAATGTCACTGTTCCTTTTTTAGTTGATAGTTATAATAATGTTGGTTGTTCAAGAAGAAGCTCACATCTTAGTGAAACTTATAACAGACATTTTCCTATTTCTAATTGTCTCTCATATTCCCTTGCAGGAGCATTTCATGAGAGCTGAAACAACATGGCTGAAATGGAGTTCCCCGTTCTCTTTCCTCTCTCTTCCTCTTTTGGTTTCCATCCTCTCTCATTCTGCTTCCTCATCTCTCCTGAAGACAAGGGCAGAAGGTGACTGGATGCTGTCCCAGATTCACAGGATGCCATGTGGCCATCCATTTCCTCTCTCACAGTCCCACTCCATGTGCAAAGGAGGATTTGTCTCACCTCCCATGACGTGTCTAAAATACAGATGTCTGTATCTAAGCTATGTGTCTGAACCTCTCTCAGAACCAAGAAGAAGAAACAGGCAGATATAAAGTGTAATTCACCTCATCCTAGGTAGGGTCATGTCCAAAATAATTTAGATGAATCATGGCTTCAAAGTGCCATGTTCTGCTGACCACAAAGAGAGCCTGGATGACTAAATGTTTAGTGTTAGCTGAGACAAAGCCTGTCCTCTGACGCCAGGATGATTTTTTGCTTTTTCTTTTATACCCCTCTTACATACTCTTTTATATAGTTTTATGGATTCTTAGTGCTTTTAGCCTACATACTTGTAACTTTCCAAGCCTGATAATTGAGCTGAGACCCACTGTACTGTTAAACCAGGAGACCAAACAGTCTGGAAGCCCCAGACTCCAAGGTCCTCTCCAAAACATATTTTTGTAAACTCAGATAGGCCCATCCAGGGGGAAGGTTCCTCAGAACAGGAGGTTCACTCTAGCACTGGGGAATCTTTGATAGCTATGTTAATTTGCAAGGCCTCTAATTGTGTGTATTTCAGTGTGTGGGGCACAGTGCATGCATTTTGGGGCATTCCACCTGAACGAAGTGCTGCACCCAAGGATCCTTAAATACTGAGGTAAAAACCCCTTTTCCCCATAAACCGTGTTTTGGTTTTAATTTTAAGACCAGGGAAAGGCAACACTCAAGCATCTTTCCTTTATGTCAATATTCTGCCTATTCCCCTGTTGGTCCCAGCACATTATCCTCCTAAACGACCTTTCCTCTGGCTTTCCTCATTGTGAGTGGCAATGCCCAAAGAAATAGTAACTTTCCTCCAGCTGCTGCTCTGAAGCAATTTCCCAGCCTGGACTTTCTTCTCAGATATCCCACCGATGTGATATTTCATAAAGTGCGTCGCAAAAGTCATTTGCAAAAGCTCCTAGCTTGTATTTCACATCTCTTCTCAGAACTCACCTCTACCAGGATGTACACACTTGAGATTGCCTATTGCTAGCAGCTAAGTAGGTGGTCTGTTTGGAATCATTAACATTCTTCCTCTTGTGCATTAACCCCTCCAAAAGAAACTTTAAAGAGTGAAACATGTTATTATTCTATCACCAATATGCTAGGGCTGGCAGAGCCATGGACTCAAGCCCCTCAAGTCTACAGGGTGGGTTTATACAAGGGTGTACAATAGCTTTCTGACACCGTGTGAATGGCAGCATAAATTACAATGCAGAAATAGATTAACAAGATAAAGTGGTTTTACTTCTTTAAATAGCCCTTACAGGCACCAGAGTTCCTCTACAGATTTAAAGGAGTCTTTTCTTCTTACTCCTCCACCTTCCTCATTTTAAGCAGGTAGCTGTGAATGGAGCGCACATTGTGAAATGCCATTGCCTCTTCATCAGGTTACAGCACTAGAGAAAAGATGAAAATACAAGTGAAAATCACTCCTCTTTCCAGTCTCACTCTACCTTGGAGCTCACCCTAATAGCTGAAAGAGATTAAGACCTTAAACAACTTGCTGACAAAACCACTGTACAATAGAACCAGTTGGTAACATTGGGAGGAGATGTTCAGCTTTGTTTTTCTTCATGCTCACGGAGGGTCTGACTAAAATCAACTATTCTTCTAGCCCATAAATAAATGCAAAGCCTATCCAGTTGCAGGAACTCCCAGCACAGGGTTGAGGCTTCTAAGAGCGTGATTTCTGGAAGCAGCTCTTCCCATGTGGGCACAGCGGGTGCTGGCAAATATCTGCTTTGGCAGGAAGAGAGCTTGTTAATCTGAAGTGTCGAGTGCCCACACATCTCATGGAAATCCATGAGATCCCCAAAATCCAAGAAAATGGGAGATGAGAAAGACCTTTTCCTTTGGGAGTAAGCCCATTAGCAGTATGCTCCTGAAGAGGCTCAGAGTTCACAGAGAAGTTGCTTAGAAGTTGCTTTCATCTTCTGCAAAATGCCAGAAATAAATGTCCAATACTATGAGTGTCACCCTTTCACTGCATCACCTACACATCCCAGCTGGCACTAGGACATGGCTGTAGCAGCTGGCAGGGGTCCCAGATCAGAATGAGCATGCAGGGGCAAGCATGGAGCTGAAATTGTGCTGAAACTAGTAGGAAAGGAGGCAGGACAGCAAAAGCAGGGAGATCTGTACTGCTGCCCTTGTATCCTAACATTGCACAGATTCAAAGAGAAGAAAGCCAACTCAATTTTGTATACAACAAAGGAAGAAAGTAATTAAAGGAGAGGGATTAAACTTCTGTCTACCAGTCTTCAAAAGTAAAAAATACCTGTACAAGGCACCCAGAATATCCCTTAACATCAGCCGTTTTTGCTTAGCACAACCTGGGGTAAAGTAATAAAGAAAACTGAGTTGTTGCCAGTTGCACTTCTGCTGCAATTTGGAAAGCCAAGACCAGCTCCATGGCAGGATCAACAGAACAAGCCAAGGACCAGCATCCATTGCTCCTATTTGTAGCTCAAATTGGAGGTCTCCTTTCTACATGGGTGGTAGGAACCATCTGTTCCCACTTAGACATTTATAGGAAACATGTCCAGGTCAGAGCAAGTAGTTTCCAGGAGATTTTTCTAATTGAGAAGGGGAAAGAGAGAGAGTTCCAGAGAGAAAGCCATCGCACCCTAAGGTAAATTCAGCTAAAGGAGCCTTGCCTTACCGTGGCTGGTAAGGACAACCTCAGACTCATTGGAATGCCAATGAGTGGCACAATGCAGGTTACACATACTCCCTAAGCTTTCCACACCTCTGCAACATCACTGCCGAACCTTTTAACTGCAACTGTGGTTTGGAAACTACAACCCACATAGATAAGATCCCCAACATCAGTGCCTTCTGCATATTACCAGCCACACGTGACTATGCTCAGGTCTATTTCACAACAAAATCCTTATTTCTGCCTCAGCTTTGGACTCTGACTCCTCTGCATGTCTATCCTGGTGCATGTGCTGTTCTAGATAAAGAGGCCCAACCCTGGCATTGAAGAGGAACGGTGTCAATATAAGCGTTGCCCTCAGCCTGTAACTTCTTGTCCTTTCCTCTCCAGTCTGACAGGCTGGTCCCCTATAGGGACAGCAATCATAAGGATCACTTTTCAGGTTCCACCCAGCAGGGTTGGTGTGTGCCTTAAACCCTCATCCTGAGCTCAAGATGTGGCCTTCAAAATGCATTACAAACATACACCTCACCTGAGACTTCAAGCTGCTCTGGCTTGCACCTCGTTAAACTGTAAGGTGACAATTGCCAGGGATAGCAACTGTGAGATCCACATCTGGAGCCAATGGGTACTTGTGAGATGCTTTTGCCGCTGGCCTTATGCTACCTGCAAAGAAATACTAGGTTAGAACAAACAGAAGAGCAAGGAAGCATCATTACTAGGCAGGCACTCAGCAGAGAGAGCCTTTTCCCTGTGGTAATTTACTCCACAGTTTTCAGATTTGCCAGTCTGTTTCAGGTCATGTTGTTTTAATGTCTTTTCCCCAAGAATAAATACAGCATAGAAAGTCTCCTAATGGACCCCTGTAGATCGAGTCTAACTCCAGGTCATACAAACAGCTGGCAAACACACTCACAAGCTATAATATCCACATGACCAACCTCAATACTCACTCACGCCCCATTAGCTCCACCATCAGCATCAGACCTGTGCTTCCAACAGCAGGGATGAGGAACCCTGGGGAGCCAGGTGGAGATGTCTCAGCCACATGCCTGGGTACACCCAGCAGTGGGGATCGCACCCAGCAGAGGGAATCAAGGCTGGGCTGCAACATACAAATGATGGTACTTTCCAATTCTGTGCAGAGGCTAAATCCAGCATTGAATATTTAGGGTCATAGAATCATTTAGGCTGGAAATTACCTTTAAGATCATTGAGTCCAACCATTAACGCAGCACTGACAAGGCCACCACAAAACTGCATCCCTAATGGCCACATCTACACCTCCTTTAAATACCTCCAGGGATGGTGAGTCCAACACTTCCATTCACAGCTTGTTCCAATGCTTGATAATATTTTAGTGAATGATTTTTTCCTAATATCCAATCTAAACCTACACTGGCAAAATTTGAGGCTGTTTTCTATTGCCTGGAGAGAAGAGACCAAACACCCCTTCACTACAACCTCAGATAGTCATAGAGAGTGATAATGACTCCCTTGAGCCTCCTTTTCTCCAGGCTAAACAACCCCACCTCCTTCAGCCCTTCCTCATAGGATTAGTACTCCAGACCCTACCCAGCTCCGCTGCCCTTCTCTGGACACAGTCCAGCTCCTCATTCTTTCTTGTAGTGAGGGGCTCAGAACTGGACACAGGATTTGAGGTGTGGCCTCATCAGTGATGAGTACAGGGGACAATCAGTGCCCTGCTCCTGCTGCCACATTATTGCTGGTACAGGCCAGGATGCCACTGGCATTTTTGGCCCCCTGGGCACAGCTGGCTCATGTTCAGCCACTGTCAACCAGAGCCCCCAGGTCCTTTTCTGCCAGGCATCTTTCCAGCCACTCTGCCCCGAGTTTGTAGTGATTGTTGGGTGGGTTGTTGTGACCCAAGTGCAGGAGTGAGCATTTGGCCTCGTTGAACCTCACACAGCTGGCCTCATCCCATTGATCCAGCCTGTCCAGATCCCTCTGCAGAGCCTTCCTGTCTTCCAGCAGATCAACATTTACACCCAACTTGGTGTCCTATGCAAACTGACTCAGGGTGCACTCAATCCCTTCTTCTAAATTGTTGATAAAGGTATTAAACAGGACTGGCCCCAACACTGAGCCCTGGGGACACCACTTTTGACTGGCCACCAGTGGAGTTTGTGTCCATCCACCGCCCTCTGGGTCCAGTCATCCAACTAGTTTTTACCCAGCAAACAGTGCACCCATCCAAGACACGAACCATCCTCCATAAGGATGGAGATTCTCCTTAGTCCTCCTGGTGTTGCTGATGCATTGAAAGAAACATTTTTATTGCTTTTATATCAGTAGCCAAATTAAGTTCTAGTTTGGCTTTAGCCCTTCTAATTTTCTCCCTGCATAACCTCACAACAACCTTGTACTCCTCCTGAGTTGCCTGCTCCTTCTTCCAAGGTCATAAACTCCTCGTTTCTTCCTGAGTTTCAGCCAAAGCTCTCTGTTCATCCAGGCTTCTTCTTCCACACCGACTCATCTTTCAGCTTATGGGCACAACCTGCTCCTGCACTTTTAAGATTTCCTTTTCGAAGAATGTCCAGTCTTCCTGGACCCCTTTGCCCTTCAGGACTGCCTCCTAAGGGACTCTCTCCACCAGTGTCCTAAACAGGCCAAAGTCAGCCCTCCAGGGCTGTGGTTCTGCTGACCCCCCTCTTTACTTCCCCAAGAACCAAAACCTGTCATTTCATGGTCACTGTTTCCAAGGCTGCCTCTGACCATCACATCACCCACCAGCCCTTCTCTGTTCACAAAGAGCAGGGCAGTGGAGCACTGCTCCTTGTTGGGTCTCTCACCAGCTGTGTCACCAAGTTATCTTCCACATACTCCAGGAACCTCCTGGACTGTTTCTGTCTGCTGTGTTGTATTTCCAGAAGATGTCTGATAAGTTTAAGTCCTCCTCAAGAATAAGGGCCAGAGATTGTGAGACTTTCCCTCACTGCTTACAGAATATTTCACTTGCCTCTTCACCCTGGCCAGGTGGTCTACAACCAGAATACCTGTCTTGTTAGTATTGCCCCCTGATTCTTACCCATGGGCACTCAACTCTCTCATCACCATCTTTAGAGAGAGAGAGGAGGCAAGCAGAGCCTGGGACTGACGCTGGTACAGTAAACTGCAGGAATAGGTCAGGCTGTCAGCTGTTATTAACCTTGGCAAAACCTATATCTTCCAGTTCGGCCTCAATTAATTCATATGGTGTTCGAGAGCCTTCCTGTTACACTGTGGAATTACTGGCCCTATCGCCAGCCTGGCTAACCAACCTGTCTCTCCTCTTTCACCATTTAAATGTCAGTCATATTTTTGTGGTTGAGTGGCTAATGAAAGGATTAATGAATAAGTGTTTGTGTTAACTGATCTATAAGAAGATGCATCATTAAGCAGAAATGGACGTGGCATGGTATGATTTTTATGTGGTCTTGGCTTACTTTTGAAAATTTATTTTCTGCTAGAAGTAGTGAGAAACATAAGATGTTAAATTTGATCCTGTTTTCCTCATTTTGAGTGCCATGCTTAAAGTGTATCAAAAAAAGAAGCACTTCCAGGAGTCAGAGTTATGGTACATTCAAAACAAAAACAATGATCTGAATTCCTTTATTTATGGTGATCAGCATGGTGCAAGTAAGTTCTGTCTCATTACTAAATGGCATCATATTTCTGATAAAAAATCTATCCTCTTACTTCTTCAAGAGAAAGAGGACCCCAGAACACAGACATGTGTGAGTCTACTATTAACTAATATGGTACCAAGGCCAGACACCAAGAAAGAAACCTTCATGTCTGTGCTAGCACTTCAATCCCCTGGTCTTCCTCATCCCACTGCTGCCTAGAGAATTCTCAGTCCTCAGCCCAGAAACCAGGCTACTCCCATACAAGGCCTGAGGGGAGCTGATCATGCCAGATATGCCCCTTGCCCTTCCAAGGACTAGGAAAGAGCAGATGTCCAGGAACCCAGCAATACTTTTTGGTTCCCAGCTCCGCTTCTGTCATTTCAACCGTGTCCAAGCCAAATCTACTATCCTGGGGAAGAGCACTGAGCCCAGGGCTCCAAACTAGCCTGTCACCTGTGAGGCCAGGTTTAAGTCCTGACGGAGAAACATAGACACAGCCATCAAAATGCAGTTGGTTGGACAGAAACCACAAAACGAGACCAAGAAAAGATCTCCCTTTGCTTGGGACCCTACAACAAGTGTGGGAGAAGGCCAGGCTCAAACTTTTGAGTTGAGTCAGAGCAGAGACTTGACATGGCTCTGAAGTCTCCATGGGTCATTCCACAGCTGTGTGCTCCGGCTGGGAAGAGTGGCTCCAAGTCTCTCGTTCTGAAATGCTTTGATTTTATACACATGATGAAATATTCATTGAACCAAAGAGGAAGATTGATCAATGGATCAAATATTAAGGAAACAATAATGAGAGATGGGACTGGTTTACACTGGTGAAATATGAATCAAGATGTGCATTTAGACCATATCCTGGTCCTAGACAGGAAAAAGTTCTAGCAATAACCTGCCCCTTTTCCTGCCAACCTTGAAAGGAAAACCTGGATCTTTAGGCTGGACAACTGTCACTGCAGACTTTGGCCAGACTCCTGCTGATGACAAATGGATTATCAGAATTTGGATGGATAATCACTTAGATCCACAGGTCAGCACAGGAATTTCCGAAACAGCAGTCTCAGTAGCAGTCCAGTGCCAACAGGCACCGAGAGGACTCCTTTCTCTTTTCTCATTGTTGTGGGGTGTCTGTCTCAAACATCCTCTGAAAACAGGTCCAGACAGATGACTTTTGCAGCCCACACAAGTGACGACATTTCGGTTCTTTCAGGCCATGAAACTGAGAAAGTTTGCAGGGTCTGGAACCTTCCTACAAAAGCAAAATAAGGTATCTCCTGTACTTCTGAATAAAAAGAAATACCCACTTCCATCCAGGCAAAGCACACGTTAACTTGCATGAGAAGGAATGACAAAAGCCTTCAGGAAATAGCTAACAGTTTCCAAGTCTTTCCCTTGTTCATTTTCACAGCCTCTGGCTTTCTTTAGGGGAAAAAGTGTCCTTTTAAATGTGCACGACCTTGGGCTCTGTTCCTACAAACATTGATTCAGGGAAGTACTTTGTTGTTATTTATTCTCAGCTAATGACTGAGCTGGCACAGCCCTGAAGAAAGGGTATATCAAAAGCCCAGTGTCCGCAGGCTTGTGTTTGTTCCGTGCCCGAATTCTTCCTGCCCTTGGCTAATGCTGAAATGCCACAAAACCTCAATTTTGGCTCAGCTGGGGTAAAAGCAGCCCCGACATCTCTTCTTCCCACAAGCCCCAAGGTAGCATGCACAAGTTTGCTCCCTTCATACACCTACAGAAATCCACACAGATTTGCAAGGCGTTACCTCGCTGTGTATTCCTGGGAAGTGTGGCTGCCCGTGTTTATATGTACACACATACATTTGAGTGTACCTTCCACTTCCTAGAACACTGAGCATGCCTGCTCAGTGACACCAAAGCCATCCTACACAGAGGGGCCTTCTGTAGCACCTTCTTTGAGGCTTGCACTCCCATGTCTCGGCACTGTTGGGGAGGGCAGTAATTCATGCAGACTCCACCACTCCCTGGACCTGTCCAAGAGTTTTGCAGAATAGACAGTCACGCTCCCATGTCCAAAACAGTCCAAGGCTTTGTTTCATCTGCCAGACTAGGGACAGCCTGCAATATCCAAGTCACAACTGACTCCTAACTGAATTGAATCCAAAGCTCAATATAGCTGAAGGAGCCAAGAAAACTTTTCTCAAGAGACTGGTGCCATTTGCTAGAGTGGGAAATGTGGGTCCTCGGCTTTTTGGATGCTTGGGCTCAGTGCAGCTCACAGCAGAGCCTTACAGTTTTCATACTTGCAGCTCAACATGTGGCTGCACATGTTTGTGGCTAAAAATGTGCTTTCTCCATAATGAAACTGGAATCAATAACCAATCAAGGCAGTATGTGCTTCTGTGGAACAGCTTAAAATAGGCTTGCTTGCTTGCTTGCTTTCTTAGCAACTGCTTGCAGTGAGCCCAACCTTTCATTTCTTCCACTGAGCTGAAAAGAGCTCTGCAATCACATCATCGCAGCACAAGGCAGTCACAAATATTCCACGTCTTTTAAAGCCAGAGAAGTACAGGGAACTGAAAGGCAGCAAAATGCTCCATACAACAGAAAAAAACCCCACTCTTGTGTCCACAGAGCTGCTGCAGGATTACCAAGTCCAGCGCTCCAGAAGTAAGGCATATGAAAATTAAGGTAGCTTGTGTAATATCTTTTCCCCCACCTCCCTCTCTACATTTTCATCTTGAAACAGCCTTTAATTGTAAGAATTGCCTGCTACTTTTTACCGCTGTACACCTCTCACTCTGTTCCCAGCACTTGATTAATGAGCAGCTATTCAATACCTTGTTTTCTTCTCCAGCACATGGTCTCGTGCTTCATCTTTACTGCTCAAACCCTGCTCTGGAGTCAGAAGTCTCCATGAATCATGTAGGGATGGATTTTTTTTTTAATAGACATTTATTGCTTGGCCAAATTTGGGTAGCTTTTCCAAACAAGGGGAATAGGTCAGGCATATGACACGAGCTCACTGAATCTAGTTCCCTGTTCCAGACTGTAGTGGTATGAGAAGTCCTCAGGAAAAAGCAGCAGTGGTTTTCCCTCAGGACAACACAATTTATTTTTCTTCTAAGATGTGTGTGAGATCATCCCGTGGGAGTCTCCAGGGAGGGTCTGACCCTGATGGGTCAGGCAGAATTGCTGGATCTGAAATGGCACCCTGGGGTTTGCTCCCTGCTCTGGCTGAATGTGCCATCAGCTGGTAAGACCACATCTAACTCCCACTGGGAAATGTGGTACAGGTGTGCTCACGACTGTTCTTCTTGGAAAACTGCCACACAGTCCTGCTTGCAAATGCAGGTTGTAACACTCTCAGTAGAGGAGGCAGTGGCATTTAAAAGAGTGGGAAAAATATGTATTGAAATACAAATATGTTTAACAGCACTGTTTATTTTTAAAACTACCCAAAATGAAATTATTTTCATTCTACTCAGGATCAAAGGCCTGTTTATAACTAGTTCCCTTCGTTAAACCTTTGCTTTATAATATATGCTATATCAAATACCAACATTCAATAACATTTTTTTGTGAAAAGGGAGGAAAAAACCCAGTCATACTGATTGGATGGACCATCAAATAACCACTTGATGGATGAAAAGGAGAAATGGAAATGCCATCTGCATTTCCAGTACTCCCCGACTAATCAGCCCACTGGGAAATAACAAGGGAGGAGGATTCAATATCCTCTCTGTGTCTGCAAATCACTGTTACACACCAAATTTTGCAGGAGATCAATACCCCTTTAACAATTCTGCCACAGATGCCAGAGCTCATTAGTAGGATGTGAATAACTATGGTGGTTGGAAATCCTATTTTAATTGTCTGTCTGAAGGATTTTGGTTTCTTACCAGCTTAGCTGGGGATTTCAATGACCAGATTTTACAGTTTATGTTGAGCTCTTACTCAGGTAAAATTTCCTTATCTAAAAGTGGAGTTCTGCATCAGCTGACTCAGTAGGAGCCTCAGAGTCCTTTCTTCATTAGTTATTTCCATTCCACTTGAATGAAATTCATAGGAGAGCACACTAAACTGACCACAGTTACCGGTGGTACCATTCTGATCTTAGAATTGCTTCTTTTCATTATCCAGAATTTCTTCTTATCCTTAAAAGGCCTATCCTACTGAAACAAACAAACAAACAAACAAAACTTAACACATGTGTATGGATGTACACTTTAAAAAATAAAAATTAAGGAGTGAAACCAAATCCTACCTCTGCATTCTTGCCTTGGTATTTGAACAATTTTTTTTTCTTTTTTTGATTATACACATTTCTCATTATACACATGCAGCTTCCACACAAGTTGTGCCATTCTGATTTGCACCCTTGGTTCAGCCTTCAAGACAAAAGATGTTTTAGAAGCCATTACGGTCCCAGAAGAGCTATGAACAGGATTTTTCTCAAATCTGGTAGTAAAATATGATCCTTCCCCTGTCATTACAGGGCTCATCTGTCCATTAACTCTGGGTTTTGAAGGAGCTTTGAGAGGAATGCATAGGACACTCAGGTTGATCAGACTAATGAGTCAGTGCTGGCCAGCTCACTTGCTGCAGCCAGGCTGCGCAGACAGGACCCTGCAGGACACTGATCTTCCTGCCACACACCCCAAGCCAGACAGGGACACGGCATTTCTACAAAACCACTCAGGTCCCCAAATCTCCATTGGTGCCAAAACGCTGTGCCCAGGGAGCAAAGCCAGGCTGGCAAGAGCTGCTGTAGAGCCACGGTGCACAAAGGGCAGGAACACCAACCCAGCCAAGGGACCTGCACAGGGCTGCAGCCACGCCTTGGTTAATCCATTCCGGAGTGCTGTAATCCCACTGCAGTGCTCCCAATGCAACAGCTTGCAACAGGGGTGACTGGAGGATATTACTGACGTGCTCCCTCATTTTGCAATGGCCAGGAGCACTCCCTCTTGCTGTGTGTATTGCTCCCGGAGGAAGAGCCTTTCCCCATCACTGACTTTTGGAGCCTTTATGCATTTACGGGAGTTTTGAACAATGGAGTGGGGCTTCCTTTTCCATGTCTGCAATGGTTTTCTGTCTCTGTAAATAATTGGCTTTTCCAGGCTTCTCCCCAAAAACCAGAGCACTCAGGCTTTTGAAATGGTGGTAAAATTGCCCATCATTACTTTCTCCATAAATTCACTCTGTCCATGAATTTCTGGTCTGCAAACACACTTAATAGGAATGGGGAAGGGAAGGGAAGGGAAGGGAAGGGAAGGGAAAGGATTTAATTGAGAAACCTCTGCTAAATCCATCCATACACATAACCAGAATGATCTAAAACATACATTTTAGACAGCAGGCCTTGCAAAACCTTCACTGAAACATAAGTATTTGCTTTATGCAAATGGGATGTTTTAATCACAGAGGCCAGCAGACAATCTGAAATTGCTAGGATTTCTGCTGCTTTGTATTAAAGGGAATAAGAAAGGACAGATATTGGGGGGGGGGTAGACTTTCAAAGACATTGGCATTATTTGTGTAATTATTTGGAAATTTTCATCTAGATCCATTTTAAAATACTTCTGAATCCTAGCATAGATCTGCAAGTCCTGTGACTTAAACTTTCTTCAGAATCTAAATTTCACTTTCATAAATTTAATCTTTTTAATTTGGCCAGGGAATTTTCAAATGCTTCTGGAGGATTTAAGAGCATAAGTTCTAGGGAAAATCAGGAGGCTGCATTAACCTAAAAATCTTACATTTTTAAAAGCTCTTTCCCAGCTAATCTATTTCACATCCCTAGAGGCTTTTGCCCACACCAGTATGAATCTGCTCTTCTTGGACTTCAAAACCCTCAAGAGAATTTTATTTGATAATAGACTTTTGAAATTTGGTATAAACTTGTCTAAAGTCCTGAAGAAGCATGCTTTTACAAGTCCTGGATGTGAAGGAGTGTTTTGGCACAAGTACTCCTGTCTCAGAGGCTGGGATTAATTTAATTTAATGAAGTTAGGTTGGCAGTCTCAGCTAATCACCAGGGCTCCCTTGTCTGGCTTCACTGCTTAGAAATAGGCACCTACTGCAGATATGGGATCAATTCCTTTTGGATATTCCTACTGCCTCTTTTTTTCTCACTTTATTAATAGGAAGAGTCCAACTGACTGCTTTTTCCACTGTACTTTTATTAACTGGATGCTCAGCTTTCAAGTGGCCAATGTTAAGGCCAATGAAGTTCATCCCAACATATGTGGTTATTTGTAAGGCATCAAGCACTGTGCTGAGACTGGGCATCAATGAGATTTTCAAATAGGTCAGAAGCTCCCAGAAGTGCTCCCTGTGAACAAAACTTCAGGTCAACACCCACCATCTGAATTTGTTGTCTACTCTGCAAAAAAGGGTATCAAGAAAACTTGATCTTTCAAGAAAACTGTGCCTATAGCTCTCAACCCATAAGGACTGTTTTGTTCTCCATATAAGCTGGTTCAGGAATAAACTTGTATGAACCAAAATCTGAGGCTCCACACAACATCTGCAGAGAGGTGAAGCTTAGTCTGGGACAAATTCTCGCTCCATCAGCAAGTGGGCTCATGTGAACACCAAACGTGTATTTGAAAATCTGAGAAATTGGCAGGTTCTGCATTGGCAAGCGTGTATTTGAGGGTCTAATACACTTAGTCAGATTCATCCAGAAGTAAATTTTTCATTGTTGGGGCAGGACCAAATTGACTAGGAGTTTTATCATATGTTCACCACATCTTTTATTTTCATCAGATGCCATTTGGCTTGCCGCAAGTTAATGCACTTATGCATCAGGTCAGGTTTCTTCTATTCAGCCTATTTTAGCACCATCCAAAAAACCAAGGGTAAAAATAATTTTGGGAAAGAGAAAATCAGTGTAAAACCTGTACTTATATTTGAGCTGGTGTAGAACGTTCAAATCTCAGAAAAATCTTAGGCTGCCAAAACTGCCAAGAAAGATGCGTGACCTTCTGCTGCATTTTCCATGTTTTTTGTCTTAATTAAACTTGTCATGAGTCATGTTTACAACACCCAACTTACTGCAGTCCTAAACAAACAAAGGCATTCAGCCCCTGATGTGCGTGTCCAAACTCACCAGGGATTACTGCTGCCTTTTTCATCACTTCCTGTACGTGGAAAATGCAAAGGCCAAATTTAGAAACGGATCACAAGTCTCTGGACAGGTTGTTTCCAAGAAGGCCGATGAAATCTGCTTTCTTATTTAGCTTAAACCTGTCTTCCCAAGTATTATCTTCCTGGAGACTTTCAGACATGTTTCCATCCCCTAAGCTGTTAACTCCTGCAGTATTAGGACAAAGAGAAAAAGCTAACCTTTCCCAAGGGCCGAAAGACAGACATGGGATCAGAGCTGCCATTTTTTAGCTCAAAACCTATGTGTGTGAAACTCAACAAGGCTTCCTTTGTGTACTTATATCTAGAAAAATTATATAAAGCAAGACATGCTTATTGTTGTAGTAATATTAGGCTTGAAAGAGTCACTACTCCTCACATCATGTTTTAATTTGTCCATCTTCCCTGCTTAGTAGCTTCAAACTTAAAATCATCACCATGATTATACTGGGTCAAAGAGTAATCATTTTTTTGCTATTTGCTCAAAAGACCATGCAGATGCATTTGAGTTACCCAACAGTCAATCCACACACACTTCAGATTACAAGGGCAACTACTTTTTAAAGACAGGCTTATCACCACCCTATGTGAAGGAAAAAAATGGGATGAAGTGCAAAAGGAACAGTCAAAAAATGTCAGCAATTACAGAGGAGCACAAACTGTCATTAGCATGGGTATTGCTGTGGTTAACAAAGCCTGGAGATGCTCTTTCACTGCACAAGACAGAAGGTAAAACCAGCCATTGTCATGAAGAAAACCATTCTCTGCATGAATAAAAGAAGAATAAAGAGCTTGGGGAGGCACAAGGAGGGGAGGCTAATTCTTACTACTTTATTTGTGTTTTTTAATCCTACTTTAAATTCTTCCTTATTTTAATGGCTATTCTATTAATTTTTTTGTTTGTTTTTAAATTAATGTGTCTTCATCTTATTTTTAACTCCAGGTGTTGTTATCCTTCTGGAAGAGGGTTTGGTGTCAGGCATTGCCATGCCCAACCAAGCCCGGGTACCTGGTGAGCTCAAACCAGGACAGGGCGAGGGAGAGGGAGCACCCGACCCTGGCAGCCACCCCCGGAGGACATTGTCTCGGTTTTCTTCACCAGCTGCAGCTTGCAGGGATGCGTGTAAGCTGCAGGGCTTGGAGCCAGGCAGAGCCATACCCCGAGAATCCCACGGGCGTCTCCAGACCGTGTCCACAGCCAACATAGGAAATTCCGGAGAGATCGGACCCTGCCTCGCTTCCTCCGGGGGCCTGGCGCTGCTCACCAGCAAATCCTCTCACTTCTCAAGATCTTTATGTCAGGCTGCGGCTCCTATTTTTGAGCTGACGTTCCCCGGGTTTAATCCACTTAGCCTGTGACCACCTCCATCGGCTCCCCGGGAGCACAGCACACGGCGAGGATGCGGGATGCTGCCTGCCGCTCCCCTCCCCTCCCGCCGCCCCCCTCGGGAACGCGGATTTATAAAGAGGTGGATTAGGAACATTACCAGGCAGGTCACAGGGTGTCAAGCTGCTCTTTCAGGGCTTAAAATCGGAGGCTCACTCAAGAGGGAGTGCTCAGTTCCTGTGAAAGCAGCAGGGATGATTGCTGCGATGTACTTGCAATTTACTCTATTAGCAGCACCGGTGCTTCAGCCTGGAGCATTTAGACACACAGTTCCTGTAAACAAAGCAATAAGGAGGTGTAGAAATGCTTTGCTTTAATTTTCTTTTTTTTTTTTTTTCACGTGGGGAAAATAAAAAGGAGTATTTTTAAGTGCAATGAATGAAATTCATAGGTGGTGCAAATCCACCTTGCTGTCAGTGAGCACTGGGTGATTTATACCTGCCAAGGAGCCCAGACCGTCATCCCCTCAGAGCTGGGCAGCCCCAAGAGCAATGATGTCAGTTCTCATATGACTGGGGGAGAGAAGAGAGGTGCCCACAGAGCTGCCACCTGCCAGGCCACCTCGTGGGAAGCAGAGCCCAACACCTGCCAGCTCCACGGTGATGTGCCGATGCCTGAGAGCACACACCACACATTAGACACCGTCAAAAACACGTCGGGCCAAGCTGTGGCTACAGACTGAGGAGAAAACACTCCACCTCAGTGCAACACTCTTGCAGCTTGTAAATCAGAAGCAGCCATTTCCCTTCGGTGTGCTGCCGGGATCTGCACGAAGGCAAATCCCAAGTGCTTCGTCATTCTGCTGAGCTCTAATCCCATCAGCATCTCTGGCCACTCCATCAATCGGATTAAAATGAGGCTGAAAGTCATAATACAGCTGGTTCACCCACGGGGAGCAGGCCCTGCGTGGGCAGACGCAGCCATCACCACTCAGCCAAGCCCCACGCTGCCTGCAGGCGCCCAAGGCTTTCACCACCACCGTGATTTGGGGGGGGCCAGAGCTGCAGACAGGGCAGCCCATGTTCAGCATCACCACAGAGAGGCAGGGGCTGTGCCTTTAGCCCCCTCCTGCCCTTCCAGAGCCCCTGTGCTGTTAATGGATAAAGTAACTGTAGTGTGGCTGTCAGAGCCTTTCATGTTCATGCCAAAAGTTAGCCAAAAATGTTCCAGTAGAAAATATTTTCCATGAGAAAATATATTTTTGCTTTAACAGAATCTAACCCTCCTGGTGGAAACCTGTAAACTGCTGTGTCCCGTGGTAGAAACCAGATGGGTGTATATAAGGATCCTGCCTTCATTCTGGGACCACTGGCAGCAAAAATAAAGATCCATTCAAAGTCTCTCTCTTACTTTCTCTGCATTTTCCCAACTACAAAAATAATTTCATTTTTTTATCTTTCTGTCCCATTTTTGAAAGTTCTAATTCCTTCTGCCACCCTAAGAAAAGCACAACATATGTGGGAACTGGATTCTGCCTCCAGCAGCTTCTTTCATGGTCCAAATTGGCACATCCTTTCCGTCTCAGAGAGGCAGCAGGTCTATGACCTCACACCAGCTTCACCAGCATGGCTCAAATGAGGACCAATGGGATGGATTTGGCTCTAAACCCAGTTCCAAGTGCCCAACTGCTTTTGCCTGGCTGGTCTTTGGGAAATATACCTCATCATGCCCAAACACATAAAACAGCAGGTTCCCAGGGCTGCCACATCATGTGACACACAATAAAGGGCTTAACACCAGACTCAAGCCCCATCGACTCAGAACACCAGCATGAGCACCTCTACTTTAACCTTTCCTGAGGGTTTGGAACATCATCAGGGGTCAAAACTGATCTCCCATCAATTAATACAAAAACAGACCACCCCTATTTTATCTGCTCTCAAGGGGACACCATATGGAAACCTGTCAGCCCTCAGAAGCTCCAAGGATCTCCACAGCAGATCCTGTCTGTCTTCAAAAGTTAACTGGAGACTTCATCTTTTGAGGACACTAAGTGACAAGCAGACTTGACCTTCATGGTGTTCACAGGGGACAGTCTTTGCTTTTGCACCAAAGCACATAAAGACAAGATTAGGTGAGCCAAACTACTGCCTCTTAACGACTTACAGAGACCTCACTCTTTCTATTTATAAAACCACACTGTCTTGGCATTAGGAAAGAAAGAGTTGGCATAATTTTTATATTTTCTAGATCTGTCTAAATTCAGTTTTACTGTTTTTTCCACTGTACTTTTCTCCAAAAATCAGCCCACACTTCCCACTCACCTATAGATTTTTCTTTCATTAATTTTCCCAATAGGCAATTGCTCACAGAAACCATAGGAAATATAAAGCTGGGAGCCTTCTCAAGATGTCATGTGAACTGCATTTTCTACAAAAATGCCCAGACTCTAACAATCTACTTGCACTTATCACCTCCATACAAAGATAACAGGACTCAAGCACCTTGAGGACTGGGCTGTCTGCACAGTATGTAGGTGACATCCTGGACAGTTCGGGAAAATCAGATACATTCCTCTTTTCCTACTTTTTAAAAGGGCAGTATAGAGAATTAAAGGCTTTAACTGAAAGGAGAGTTTTCCTTAGACCTATGAACAAGACTGGATAATTCACTTGCAGGGAGATAAATTCTATATGAATTTATTCCATTAGGTTAATTCAGAAGTTATAATAAAGAGATGATCAAAGTGTGATACAGATTATGAATCATTCCATCCAGATTCCAGGTGTCATATTCTCCATTATCTCTAATTTGTCTGAAGTTTCCCTAGCTCTTCCCCTCTCATTTAAGAGACCTTTTGCTATGTAAATCACTCCTTTCCAGCTCTGCCCTGTAGGTAGAGGCGGTGATCCCGAATAAAGACAGGCCTTGCAGCTGACCTGGTAAGCTCCCTGGCTAAGGTCTGACGCTTACCCCCGATGCAGCACCCACCCCAGTGTCTTGTATATCAGGGACAACTGGCACAAATGTGTTTGATTTCTAACTTTACAAGGACTTTCACATTGAGGTTTAAGTTTCTTTTATTGGCAGACCTAAAAGAAGGGCACCATTAACACATAACAAAGGAGGCAGAACTAAATTATTACCATAACAGCAGTGTTTTAAAAACCCCACTACTTAGAGGTTTATAAGGTTCCTTGGAAAGATTATTGCAGAAGCCACAAAATGGAAACAGAGGAGAGAGTTTTTCAGCTGCATTGTTCCTTCCCACATCCTCTCGGCCCTATAGAGGGGGACCTGCCTGGTTAAAACACAACTGAAGCCTCTCTTAAGCAAACTGCTCATCTTGGTTTCTTTCCCTGCACCAGGAGGATCCCCTGTCAAGATTTAAGAGCCCACTGTTCCATTGCTCAGGGGAGCCCTAGCAGAAAAACTGAAGGAATAATTTAGCAGCTGAGGCAGACAGTTTTCCTCTCCCAAGGACCTTGTATCAAACATGACCCTCTGTTCAACCCTTTTGTTCTGTTACACTTCTCATGTCTTACTTCCTAGGTATTTTGAATGAAGGGTACTCTGGCCCTGAAAATTCACCAAACAAAACATCACAGTGTTGCAACATGTCTAAATGAAATGCTGTATCTTTTCTAACACTTTCATATTTGTTTAATACCCTCCATTAGAAAAAGTGTTCCCAACTCTGTTTATCCAGTTCAAGGTCTACATACTCTTAGGCTGTCATAAAATAAGGACATCAACAAAAGCTGTGTTGTTTCAAGACATTTCCTTATAAAGCAATGACACTGTGTATTAGCAGCCTTCATTCTCTACAAATCCCTGTGTCAGCTGCAGAGGAAGGAAAGGGCTGGCTGGTTTGAGAGAAGGGACCTGGCTGAGCCTCTGCTAACTCGTGCCAAAGCACATCCCCATGCCTGCACAGCCAGCACAGTGACATCCTCACTGGGGCTTTCCTCCCTCTCCTCCACCAGCCAGACAGATCTGGCAGTCCCCTTGGGGCACTGAGCCAGAGTCCCCTCCCTGGCTGGCCCAGCTGTGCTGGAGACTGGGGGGGGAACTGGAGATTGGAGAGGATGAGTAACCATTGAGCAGGGACCAGCTGCCTTTTGTCTTCCCAAGAAGAGTCATTGCTCTAAGGTGGCATCCCTGCAGGCAAGCCAGATTTCCAATCTATTAAACTGACTACTTCCTTCATCACCTGTATTTTCCCTTTCTAAGTTTTTCTAGGAGTTGCCTTAGCCTTAGTGCAGCGTGACTTAATCCACCACTTCTGATGATCTAATAGATTCCAATCCTCAGACCTCTCTTCATGACTTCACTGCTCTGCTGCCTCCTCTTTGCCTGATCTCCATCTGACATAGAAAACATCCCTTTCTCAGCCCTTCCTCACCCTTGCCTTGTCTCCTGATCATATCATGTCTCCAGACCTGTCCGACAGAAATCCCAACACGCGCTCCTTGCGTACGTGGGGCCTTACCCCTCCGGGGCCCCCAGAACAGGAAAGGACCACAGCCCACATCTTCTGGCTGGAGAGAAGGCTCTCTGGAACGTGAGCTCATGTTTTCCTAAAATGAGCAGGAGCCCTGCAGTTAAACTCAACACCTGCGGCAAGGCGGGAGCGGCTGCTAGTGCTGTGCCGCATCCAAAGCACTCCCCGCACGTGGCGTGGCACGGCGCGAGCCAGAGGCACGCAGCAGCCAGCAGCCTTCCAAGGGTGACTAATGCCTCGCTGCTAAAAACAGCTTCCAGGGGTTTTCCATGAGCAAACCTCACTACAGGTTGAGTATTGGCTTTTCACCTGCTCAAAACAAGAACTTCACTGTAGTGTCCGCACTGACAGGGTTTTTTTTTAACCGGCGCAGAGTACAACTGGTGAAGGAAACCTAGCTCTCTCCTAAGTGATGGCAGCATCTGATCCTTGTTAACACTGCTCTTAGAAGCCAAAAATACCACCCTTATAATAGATTATGTGAGAGTGTGGAAACAAGGACGTGTGGTAGATGTGCAAGAGAAGACTGGAACATAAAGTATATTGCACGCATGGATGCAAATGTATGAGGGCCAAAGAGAAGGCACCGAAAATAACATACTGATATGGCTTCTCAGAGAAGCACAGTGCTACATCAAATAGGTCATCCTGTCAGAAACACATAACACTCAGCTACTTCACAAAAAGACCAAGGAAAATTCTTCAGAGCCTTGTTTCAGAATGAAACTGACAAGAACTGCCTTAAGTCCTTTGGACTTACCAGGGTCTGTGTCCCTTCTGATCTGCAAGGTTTTGCTGCTCCATTCTCAGGCCACCAGGTTATTTCAGCGCTTCTGTGTGAATCAAAGCCACATCTCCAAGAAAACTGAATGAATACATGGCTCTGCACATTGTGGGGACAAATGTATATACAGTGTGAATTTCTGAACATGTTCAATAAACATCTTGCCTAAACAGGCTCCAGAGCTGTTTTCCTGCATACTTGAGGGTTTCGGTCAAGCAGCTGAATCGTGTAATCCACCATCTCAGACATGACATATTACTTGCTAGTTCTGACTGTCCCTGACAAGTTGGTTCATCTTATAAATCATTTGGGCTTCCAAATGAAATATAGATTGATTTCATTTTGCTTACTTCATTTTAGGAGCAAGCAGCCCAGAGGTGGGTGTGCCAAAGTTCCTTCGCAATACTGCTCCTAGGAACAGGTCCTTGCACAAACATTGGTGGAAAGTAAAAGGCGAGTTGTGCAATTGCAATTGAAATCAGACTGCCTTGAGAAGTTGTCAAAATATTTATAAATATGTTACCCCCATTAGAAATTTTATACCAGCTGCTGAATTTAGTGGGAAATGTGTATACATATATCTTTCTAGTTTAGAGGACCTACTTTCCCACCCTAGAACTTCCTGTTGTAACTCTTGTTCAATATTAAAGACCACCAGGGCCAATGTGAGCATGATGGCAAGGACCACAGATCTTCTCCTAGGAGGCTTCATTTAGTTCATGCTGCTGTAAAGGTGATGAAGAAGAGGTACAAGATGTGGCATTTGACAGTGCAAGGGGCAGCGCAGGATTGGCTTGGGGCAGGTCACTGTGGCCCAGGTCCTTGAGAAGGTGGCCAAGCTCTGAATACACTGTATCTTCTTCATCCTGAGGACTCCACAGAAGCCCAGTGTGAAAAAGATGGATGCCATGGAGTGGCCCTGTCCTGGTCTGAGAAGAGAGATAACAAAAATTTTTTAACAAGGTTTTGACTCCAGAGAAGGGTCAACCAGCCCAGGGTGGCAGAGACAAGGTTTCAACACCTTGAAGCAATTAATTGTAGCATTCCCAAGGGACAAGAGACTGCCTTCAACTTACTTCTAATTAATTTACAAATTAGCCTGCTGGCCCATAAAGAGCATCATGCACTAATTAAGCCCAGCTGCTTTATGGGAAGAGATACAAGGAAATCTGTAGATTCTGGGCACCTAAAGGAAATATGTTATCTACAATTTATTCAACTAGCATTCATTGTTCCTGGATGTTGTTAAAGCTAAGAACACATTCAGTCACAAAGAGTTAAGCATTTATATTAGATCCTGAGGATACCCAAAGTTATAATCAATAGGAGAAAGAGACAGCACCATTAATGCCAGTGGCTACCTAGGATTTGCCTCTCATGTGGATGAAGAGCCATGGTTGAAGCTTTTCCCACAGCTGGAGCACTTATAAGATGCTCTCCTGTGTGGGTTCTCTGGTTTCCAATGAGGTGTAAGCTCACCTTGAGCTTGCATGATTACCTGTCTCTCCTCACTAGGGAGCAGCTTATATTCACGAAACCTGTAGGAAATTAACTATTTGTGAGACCTGCTCCTCTCTGCTCCATGTGGCAGAGATTGGATGTGTTCAGAGGTTGCTGGAGACTGGGAAGCAGACAGAGAGGGAGGGAGTCAGAGGTTTGCACAGCCAGGCAGTGCACTGGTTGAATAAGCCCTGTGTCTGTGGGAAATCAGACTAAAACCTTTTCAGAAGCAATGCAAACATGTAGCCTTTTAGGACTAAAGTCATTTATGCAGAAATTTCCCCTATGGTCAGACTATTGCATAATTATCCACACTGGGATGTCTTGCATTTTGCTTTGAAGCATCTGGTTCTCGGCATGGCACCATTAGTTTGATCTAGCAGTTCCTATCCTTATATAATAGCAAACCACTTCATGGATATTTCACACAAAATGTCTCTCTTTTTGCCCACTAAATGACCTGGAACTAGAACACAAACATTCTGTTTGCACAGTTTTACATAACATTCCCCATAGTTTTCACACAACACTATTGAAAACTAATTTGTTTCTGTTCCCAGGCTGATGGAAAGCAGTTCTTTTGGTAGCTTGATTGCGTCAGTGCTCTTTGAAAATGTAAATAAAGATACAGAGATAAGACCTGTCCAACTGCACAGCTCTTTTTCTCTTCATGTTTCCAGATACTTCAAGCTAAATAAAATTACTCTTTGCACTTGTTCTGCCTAAGAACATACTCAACAAATAGGTAATCATATTTTCTCAGCTATCACAAGCCCTCCCCAACATAGTGTGGTCACAAGCAGTATCTAAGAGGATCTGCAATGACACGTTTCAAAAATGCATTCTGAAAAATGACTTAGGGTCCCAAATACATCATTTTGAAAAGCAATTTAACTCCTGAGGAATGGGATTTTCAGGGAGATTTAGATTCTTGAGCATTTAATGCCCAGCTTAGAAAGAGGAGCTTCTACTTCACAGGATGTGAAAAGTGTTGCCTTGCCAACTCCTATTGATCTTGACAGAAATGCATTACTGGTTGGCATCTGACAATGCCACTGAGCACCCACCCTCATCTTCATTGGTCCAAAACACCTCTGCAAAGTGACTGAAAGATGCTTTTCTAAATATCTTCAAATACAACTTGCTGGGCAAAGGGCAGAAGTGTTTTCTCAGCCTGGTTTCTTCTGGGCTAGTGACTTGGAGGTCCATTTCCCTGGCAAGACTTCCTGAATTGCCCAAATTGTTAATATAGACAGATTACTTTGGAACAATATTTTGCAAAACTGGCCTTAGTCTGTTTAAAAACAGATGTTGATATGTCCCACTCAACATGTGAACCACTCTCTCGAGATGCCCAATTTTGAAAGACGTGGGAAATCAGTCAGCTGCATGTTTACTTCTGATGCTCCAGGTATAGGATGAATGCAGCCCTAGACCTCAGACATGTAACCTTAAAATATGAAAACGAGCCTAACAGTACGGATTCATCAAATCATCATCAAGAGTTGGGGCCATGAGCCTAGAAGGTGCCAACATTTAC
Source organism: Erpornis zantholeuca (assembly GCA_013400515.1). NCBI lineage: Eukaryota > Metazoa > Chordata > Aves > Passeriformes > Timaliidae > Erpornis > Erpornis zantholeuca. The sequence continues at coordinate 263,412 of VZTN01000029.1, forward strand.
TATGAAAAAGGCACTGGCTTTTTCTGTCTTCAGCCGTGTCCCTGCCTTCTTTGCCAGCTTCTTCTCTCCTGGACTTTAATTCACCAGATGCTCTGCATGGATATTCTGGTCTCTGAAGCAGGGAAATCACCTCCTATTAGAATAATATGATGCTATTACATTCATTTTGCCAGAGTTAATTTTAAACAACTTCTACAGGTTAAAGTCTTTTATGTAACATCCCCAAGAAAAAGCAATGCCAAGAACATCTTAGGCCAAAAATAAGTGAGAAGAAAAGAAATTCAGGAGACAAAAAATTATTCAGATCACATTTTAATTTTTTTTTTAATAATAGCTGAACAGAAGGCATGTAACAGATAGTTATGGGAGTGAATTAGAAGGGTTCATGTGCCCTTCAGAAGGGCACATAAACTACCTGCTCTTTATGGTAAGATATGAAACTGCAAACCCATATTGCAAAGGGAACATTATATAGAGTGATAGAACTTTACCAGTCGATTCTTCTTCTGGCATTCCTTGGGATTGTTTTTGTCTGTGTATTTTGAAAAGTCTAAAGAAATGTTGTCTATTTGCAATTTCTACCTTACACCAAACCCCAAGAATTATTATTTTTAAAAAAGATCAGTCAGAAAAGAAAGACTATTAGCCACTGATATTAGTAATTGATAGAGAAACACGGTCACTTTAAAGGTCAGAATATTTCAGGAGCTACAGAAATTCCAGCTGAACTACTCAGCATCCCATCCAACAGTGCATGACAAGAGGTTCTGGAGGCAGAATGGCCCAGAGAAGCGTTTTGCTCCCACCAGGTTTATGATGTTGCTTGAAGCTCCACACAGCTTGATGTTATTCCCCAGCATCAGCTGTTGATGGAAATGTGTTTAGAGGAGCTGAGAGCCCACCAAAGCTTTCCCAGAGTACTGACACTTCAGTATGCAGAAACCCCTCAAGCTCTTAGAAACATTTTGATGCAAAACTGCCTCTGAAATCAGTGGCCCTTATGAGGAGCTCAACACTGCCAAGACCTGCTCTGCCTTCCTCCTGCACAGGAGAGGGAAAACCCACATCCCATAGAGGCATGGATAGCTCAAGGAGACAACAAAGGCTGTTCTCTTTCCACTTGTTTCCCTCTGGGACAGCCTGGGAATTCCACCAAAAATCCAGCAGCAAAAGTTATGCCTTGCTTTAGAAATCCCCACATCTTTTCCTCTTCTTTTCCTGTGAGGCAGCAGGAGGGAGCTGAGTCAAGGAGTTCCCACCACCCTCTGGGTCTCAGGCACCTCTTCTTGAGCACCTCTGCAGGCATCATTCCTCTTGCTGGGAAGGAAAGCACAGCTCCAGGATCTGAAGCATCTCCCGCTGGCACAGTGCCCCAGGCAGGCTGTGTCCGCAAGTGACAGTCCCCATCATGCCAGCTCATCCTTATCTCCACACTGAATTAACAAACTGTTTTAGGATCAGCTGGAACAAAAGCACTGGACATTTTGAGTGCAATTTAACAATATCTTTGACCTCAAACAATTTGTTGTTTCTTTAGTGCGCACGGAGCCTGACCCCACTCACATCGTCTAAATCGTTTTGCTGTCTTCTTTTCCTGCCCTCAAAAAGGCCACAGGATGAAAACAAAAGAAAAATCCCAAGAGGAACTAGTTTTAAGTAGCAACAACCAAGCATTTCATCAGCGTGAACATGGTGAACACAAATCTTTATCACCAACAACTTTTTTTATATCTGGAATGCACTATCCTGCAAATTAGTCCCATTTGTCCACTCAGTGCTAATGCCATTAACATCAACCTCATTTGTCAAAGCATGTGAATCCAGAAATCCATGGATTTGTTAATTTCTCAGTTTGAACGCAATCTTGATTCATAAACTAAATTTTATGGAAAGAAATCTTGTTGTATTTGGAAACTACACCCTTGTCACTCCGAAGAAAATTAAGTACAGACCACCCTTTGTTTGGGTTGGCACTGGTGGAGACTCTAACACCTGTGTTATTTTCTTACAGCCCAAGAGCAGCCACTCATTCCTTTCCATTCCAACCCAATATTTTTCACCTCTGGCTGTGGTTGCCACAGAAATTTCAGAATGGCTGAGGTGAGGTGACAACAATATAGTTGATTTCTCACAGCTTCCCCAGAGACTGTTCTGAAAAAAATGAATCCTTTTATTTTTCACAGAAGGGTAACTTTGGGTATGGGGAAAGTATTCTGAAAACTTACCAATGCTTGGGGAAAAAAAACAACCAAAACCAGTTTTCCTGAAGCTCATTATTTTTATTCCATATTTTTTTACTAATCCCACCACCTCTTAATGCTGTGCAACCAGTTATTTCGCAATGAAATCTAACTTCTAATTTCACTTTCCATTCTGAAGTAACTTCATCAAAATTGGCCTTAGGCTGTTATGAGTGCTAAAAAGTGTTCAGTCTCTTCGCCAGTGGGCTACTACAGGAAGAGATGGATACAAATCTTACTTTGGCATGAAGAGATAATGTGAGCGGGTATCACTGGTAAGGATGTCTATTGCATAAGTGCAGGTGTGTATTTGTGAATTGGGGAAAACAAAGACAGAGAATCAAGTAGACTCGTTCACCTTGGAAAAGACCTCCAAGATCATCAAGTCTAACCATTAACCCACCACTGCCAGGTCCACCACTAAACCACGTCCCTAACCACATCTTTTGGAACTTACAAACTGGAAATAAATGAAAAAGACAAGGATTTAAAAAACCCAAAAGAATGCACTAATTTCCCATCTACTCTGCATCCTCTTTGGTGAAGAAAACTCTGCAATGTCGTGCAAGAAGCCTTAAGATGGGCACTGATCACAGGTGCAGTACAGGCAAAAGACAGAGCTTTGATAACAAAGTATTTCACAGCCTGCTGTTGCATTTAGAGAGGGTGTGCAGCCATCACAGATTGCTGAGGATGCAGCCAGGTGGGTGAGATGCATGAGAACAGGCACAGACAGCGCAGGCAAGAAAAACTCTTGAAAAACAAGTTCTTTTTCCTAGGGGCTTTGGCAAGAACCAGCAGAAAGGGTTTAAGGCCCCACTGACCTCAGTAAGCTTGTACCTTTTCCCTCTTTTGGGCATCTCTGAAACAGTGACTTAGGTTTATGCAGTCACCAGCACTGTCCTGATGCAGGTTCATACTTCAGACAGCACTGTCCTCCTCCAACTTCAAGCCAAATGCTGGCAAAATTATTTGGCATCCCACTGAAATGATATTTGTCTTGATGAGATAGAGATTTTGACTTACTGCAAGGAGACTACCAGGTGCTGTGGAAGAGAGAGTAAAAACCCCAAGGACCATATCTCACAGCCACGGCTCCAAAACTCTGCCCTGCAATGCTGCATGGGTGGCACATCGCCTGTCCCTGCGGCTGGCAGTTCACCATCCCACTGAACCTGAGCCTCAGCACTGCTCCCGTTCTGCCTCCCGCCCACAGGGCCTTTGTGGGCAGCCGTGGAGAGCAGCTGGCAGGCAGACGGGGCAGGAGGCTTCAAAGGAGCTGCCAGCCACTTCCCGGGTACAGCAGCCCAGCCACAGCCCACCACAGGCATCAAAAACCAATGGGCTTTCCCGGCCTCTTCGGCATGTCCTCCTCCAGGTCCTGGCTGTCGCTTCTCTTCCTGCCCCCACCAGGTCATTGGGAAGAGAAGCCCCCACCAGGGCTCACTGCTCTGGGCAGTGTCATGCAAAATAGAGGACAGCAGAAGAACCAGCTGGCCCCGGACTGGGACATGGTGGTGGGATGCAGAAGGCAGGTGCAATTGCCCTTTGATGCACAGAGACTGGGGAGCGTGGAAATGAGGCCAGGACTGTGGGGATGTGAAGAGTAGAGGCCAGGTGAAAAAAGCCTGTTGGAGCTGGAGAGATATCCCCCACTAATGTCCAGGCAAGATGAAGGAGAGCTGCCCATCTGGGGAGCAAAACATCATGGGTGGCTGAAGGCTCAACATGGTCCCATCCCGTGAGTTGTGATCCTGAACTGTGCATCATCGCTGCCTTTCCGCATAAAAACCCCAGCCCATGCACTGCTCAGCCCACCTACAGGCAGCTCCCGTGCTGCTGATCCCCTCCCAGCCAGGTCAGCAGGGCTGGATGTCTCTGGGACAGCCTTGACCTGGCTGCTGCACTCAGCCCCTGCGCCTATCACTCCGAAGCCGCCTGCTTCATGTCATGTTTCCCTGCTGTGCTCCAAGGGCCATGTCTTCGGGAAGTACTTTCACAGCAATAAAGCAGCATTTTCACTGGGCAAAGCTGCATTTTAATAGTAAGAGGAGAGGACTGTTAAAAGCTGCAGCAGGCCCCGTTTGGCGCCAGTCACTGCTTTTTTTTCTCTCCTCCATATGTACCCCATATGCACATACAGCTGAGAAGCTGACATGGAAATTTTTTAAAAATGAGAGAAATATCTGAAACTGCCCTGAGAGGAAGTTCTGGGCTTCTTAACTCTGCTTTTCCAAGAGCTGTCAAGACCCAGAGATCTCTTACCTCTGCACTTTCAAATTCCCTCCTTGCAGGTAATCAATAACACAGGTGACTGTGATGTTGGTGTAGGGGTGAGAACTTTCCACTCCTTCTGCCCTCTCCACAGCGCAGCTGCTACTCAGTGTTTTGGTCCTGTGCCGTAAGAACACATATATATGGCTGACACAGCACAGGTGGGGGCTGTCTTAATAATAGCAGCCCACTACTTTGCCCTTGTTTGGATGGCTGTGGTGGGTGTCCTATCCCAGCCTCTCCTACTGGCCCTCCACCATCTCGAGTCTAGGGTATCCAGCACTGCTTAATGCATCAACTTGCTCTCGCCTCAAGAGTTCCTCCTAGTGCAGACCACCTGGTCAACCAGAGCCAAAACCCTTTTCAGACTGTGTTTTTAGCCTTAGAAGAGGGATGGCAGTGCCCTGCTCTGTCAAGAAGGAAGTGAGGTTCATAAGCTCCTTCTTAGTTTCAGCTAGCTGGGGAATTTGCTGCCCTGAGATTCATGTGGATGTGTTTGTCTGTGTCCTTTGCTCCCTGTGTGAGAGACAGAACTATAATGACTAAAAAAGTTTCCCCTTTTGTGGAGGGGGCAGGTGCTTTGTTGCAATGGCAGAGGTGAGCTTTGGGTATGCAATGGCCAACATCTGATCTGGTATTTCAGAGGGTGAAAGATGGCTTATGAGCAAGGTTGGAGATAGGTCCTGGGCAGACCTTGTGGTGCCTCTCATCGTGCTGAGTTGCCCTCCCTTGCACAAACCACTGGGTTGTGGGGCTCCCCCTCTCCCACCGGGAACATACTGGGACTTTGGCACATGGCCTGAGGGTTTTCATCTCTCCTGATGAGCCATAATGGGCCATCATTGACTCAACTGTGCTGCTGTGATGGGTAGCTGTGTTGACTTAGAAGGTGTCAAGAACTCACGAAATCACCAAGTGTCCTGTGATCCACAGCATTACATATCCAGTGTGAAGATCCGGCCTCAGGGGAGGTATGTGGGTGTTCCCACTGAACCTGAGTGAATATAAACCGAAAAGATAGTGTGTTCTCTGGGTTTATCCCAAGGCTTTTCCCCCACCACATGTTTGGGTATCTTCCAGGTCATGATGGATCAGGTCTGCAACCACCACTTCAGTCAAGACTGCGCAGCAACTCAGTCTCATTGCAGGGACTACAGGTGGTGAGATCTTCACAGTCTTGTCCTCTTTCTTTTCCTTCCTTCCTTCCTTCCTTCTTTTCTTTCTTTCTTTCTTTCTTTCTTTCTTTCTTTCTTTCTTTCTTTCTTTCTTTCTTTCTTTCTTTCTTTCTTTCTTTCTTTCTTTTTCCCTCCTGCATATCCTTGGGTGATGCTGTCACGCGTTCATATTGCAATGATTTCATGGTTTTATATTGCTATACACAATAATAACCAAAATGGCTATGTACCTGTTTTCTTTTGCAACCAAATTGTTCTGTAATAACCCCTACATGTGTATATTTACAAACACAGCTCATATAGTGTAGTTTCACTCTAATCCTCCCAAGGAATCTATTAACAAGAACCTGGTTACACTCACCTTCTGCAGTGTGTTGTAACACCCTGCTGCTCACTGCAACAATAAATAGCTGCCCTTCTTCATACATACATGAGAAATATATCTTGATTTTTTTTTAATGACATAATCTCTCCCCTAGAACAAACATTAATTGGACCCCTTCCTTTCAGACCTTGAAGCGCTCCCAGGATTCACCTTGGTTTCTAAACAAAAGTGTGATCTTAATCAGGTACCATGAGAAATAAATAGATTGGGGGGCAGAGGGCAGGGGGAACCCCATATCATTACATTTCTTTGTTTTACTTTTCTCATCACTTTGGCATTAGGTGAGAATCCCTGCAAGGATTCTGGATTCTCCTTTTGAAACATCTGGCTTGTTCATCAAGTCTCCAAATACAACTCAGCTTAAGACATCCTCATACTTGCTGTAAAAGGGGTTCCTCCCTTCATGCCTCCTCTCTCATAATTTCCTAAATCATACTGTGCATCCTTGTCCAGGCAGACACATCATTGTCGTGTGGTGGCTTGCCATGGACTCAAGGACCTTTTGCTCCCCAAAGGCTGCCCTGTGTCAAGGCTTCTGATCAGATGTCCTTCCATGAGAGCAGTTAGAGAGGAGATTGGTTCTTGCATGCATTTGCAGAAATGGAGGTTACATTCCCAAAACTAAATATATCAAGCTTGCCAGGAGGATTTTACATGTGGACAGATTCTATGATGCCATCAAAAATTTCTTAAAACATCCCCTGCCCCATGTCCTAGACACAGATTCCCACTCTTGTTTGCTGTGCCCTTGAGCTTCTGCAACTCCTCTGGGAAGTTATTTGGTATTGCTTGCATTTCAGTTGTGTTCAGCACTGTCATTGTGCCAGACTCTGTCAAACTAGACAAATCAGATAAAGCAAGGGCAGACATACTATTTCCACCCCTCATTTTATACCTAGGTCAAGAGAAATTATGGGGAGATCTTAGCATGCCACTTAAAAGGACCCAAACTGCAGCATGAAAAGTTCTTTGTAAGCTGCTCAGGCCCCTGGGTTGCCACAGTGCCTGTGTTTCCCCCAGCAAACATCTGCTTTTTTGAAGCTCTGGTCCTTGTTCCCACACGGACTGTAGGGTTTGTGGCCCTTTCAACACCATGCACACGAAGAGGCAGGCACCCCCAGACTCCCTGCCACCCCTCTCAGCTGTGCCTAACCACAAGGATTGCTTCCCCAGCCTCCCATTTCCTCTGTGTCAGCAGCCCCCAGCCATGTCCTTGATGGGGCCACCTGAGAAAGAGTTGCTGCCCTTTTCCTCCTCACAAAAACCGTGCAGAACAACAACCACCTGCTGCTGCCCTCTTCTGCAGTGCATTCAAGGCATTTAAAACATCCCACTTCATGGCCCATCATGACCATCTGATATGGTCCCTTAAATCCTTCCCTGCTTGTTAAAATGGACCAGGAGGATGGAGATGAAGATGTGAATCCTCTTGGTTTGCTTCCCAGCTAAGAGAAACTGGAGGCTGCTGCTCCCCATGTTCCTCTGCCCATGGGAAGAGAAGGGCTACCAGGGACAGACAAGGCCTCCTCTAGGACCAGCTCACTGGAGACCATCACCCTCTCTCTGCAGTAGGATGGCAAAGAGAAGCAGAAAAGAAAGGAATATGCATGGCAGGGAGTCAAGCTGACGAGTGATGGACTTGGGAAGTGGACTGTGGCAGGAAAAGGTACTTTTTTCAGGTTTCTGTATTACCTCCTGCTATATTACCCACTGAAAAAGATCATTTTGATCCTACTTTAACTGGTTTTTACACTTCAGTAGAGCAGACAATGATGCAGTATATGATTCTCTTACAAAGAGCAAATTTTGTGCACTGTAGTAAACACTACATTGATGGTACTTGGGTCACTTTTCTATGGCAAAAATCAGGTGAAATATCCAAAAAACCTATGGCAATATCTTTTCTGTAGCTTTGGGGGGTCAGCCATGAACAGAGACACAATAGACTAGAATATCCTATAAGGTAAAAAAGGTAAGAATTGTTATTTTCCATTAAAATCTTTAGGGCATTTTCTGTAAAAACTCTATAAAATTATTAGTCTTTGGGTGATCTGAATGACTCTGAGTTTTGTTTTGCCACTTGAAGTGTTGTTTTAGAACCACTTCAGCTCTTCAGATGTGTCTGCCAGACAATACAGCTGATAAGAATTTGGCATTAATTGGAGAGTGGGGCTTGTACCAGACTAAGTGATTTACTTCTAAGTGCTGTTATTACACTTGTAGACTGCATTTGGTTGCTTAGAAACCATCCTTATCGATGATTCAAGTTTTCTCCTGATAGCATGGTGAACAGATAGCACCTTTCTTTTTCACTCAGCAGTTGTCAGGAAGAACTGTTTTGTAAAAACCTCTGCAAAAGGCAGTATCCCTCCATGGACAGGCAATAGCATCGCTGGCATGTTGATTTTGGCCAATTTGATCTTTATTCCAAAAGGATCAAGTAAGATTTTTAGAAAACAGTATTTGGCAACACAATGCTTAGAGACTTATTGTTCAGCTGGGGGAAGAGAGAGAAAAAACTTGCTCATCAAGTGGGAAGACTTATCTGACAAACAGCATATCTAACAAGCAAAAAATACTGAGAAAAATGTATCTGTAATGTTTCATTAAAACCACAGACACATTACCAATGTGGACTTTAAGGCTGGAACTCGTTAGTAAATGAATTCTACCTGTGACAGCCTTGTCAAACCCAAGCTTTACTGATTACATTTGGCTTTCAGGCAGTAATCCCCGGGGAAAGTGATTTATTTCAGCACTTGCTGAGTTACTTCATCGATGGCAGTGATAATGACATTATCTTGACTTAGGTTAGCATTTATAGGCCTCTTGGAAGGACTGAGTGTTCACGGGGGATTGGAATGAAGACAGGTGGAAAGTCAAGCCTGATGGTGCACAAATAGTTGGAAATGTTTGGAAAGCACAGCCCACCTGTAACAGTGAAGGGCTTCACCAAGCTGGGCTGAAGCAGGGAATGACCCCCGGGTTCGGCAGCAAGGCCACCGTGGAGAGGGACCTCAGGCTGCCTGAAGCTACAGGAGAAATCAGAGCTACCTTTGAGATATGTCTCAGATATGATCTCAGATGAGATCTTGGGACAAGATCCCAAGCTTTGCCAGCTTGAGCTATGAAGATATTTTCTGAAATGCAGGGACAAAACCTGAGCCCAGGAACTGAGGCTATCCCAGCAACAGCTGTTTGGAAATCACTTAGTTTGGGAAATCTTTTCCAGTTTAGAGGATATCAATCAGGGATCTGCAGATGCTTGACAACATTTTAGCATATCCAAAGGGCGCCTGTTAAGGTTTCTGTTGTCATCCAGCTGGCCTAGTAAGGCTCCTTCTCTATGAGGAAATGCACATCGAACCACCCTGGGTGCGCCAGGGACACAAAATTGAAGCAGTAACACATTTTAGGACTGATGAATTCATAACCTCTAAGAAAACATCACATCACCATTCTCCTGATCTGTCTGTATGGAAACTTATTCTGTGGCAGGAGCATCTGCAGGCCTTGTGAAAATTCAGGAGAAGGTTTTATGTCGGCTGAAAATTGTTCTGTCAATTTTCACTGGAGAATATGTCTCTCAAAATGCAATGAACATGTACCAAGTCATACTGATCCAGTATCACCCCAGCTGTAACAATGAAAGAAAGGGCAGCTTATCTTTCCCTGTAATTAACTCTAATCTGAGAAGACATAGGTGAGTAATTGCAAGAATAAAGGCTATTACACCTCCAAGAAATGAAATCTGATTTGCTTTTGTTCAGCTCCAGTCTTCAGCTGGACCACAAAGTTGTTTCTGTTGCAAATCAGAAGTGTGATATGATTAAACAGCAAACCTACTATTACTGCTTTTAAGGCAATAATAACTTTTAATATCCTAAGCAAATAATCTTGAGATAGAAGCTGCAAAATTCAATTACAATTTCTGGAACAGAGTCTAAGCCATAGGGAGCAAATGGCTCAACTTAAGGAAAACTTATTTTCTTATTTAGGGAAAAAGGGACTGGGTATTAGGCTAGTACACAGTCCTGAGGTGCCGCTTCAGAACAAAAAGTCTGCATATTAAGTCTTTCACTTAGTATCATATGTTTTGTAAAAGGAAGGAAGCGGACTTCAGTTTGCCAAATGACCATAGTTATTGTAAATTGCAATGAAACCTTCTCTCCGAGAGTTTGTCAGTAAAGAGGAATTCTGCAGAAACTGCAGGAGGAGAAGAAAAAGTGAAGAGATGTTTATTCCAGCACACCTGGTTCTAACTGGTATTGGGGACAGTCTATGAGCAAATCCCTGAGAGGCACCACCTCCTAAATTCCCAGGAATACAGTCTAGAGAACAGCTGATCTTATAAAGTCCTTGGAAGTACTGTGTGTAATTTAAAATAAAAACTATAAGGCTAAATGAAGTGAATTGTTGAACCATAAGGCTAAATTAACAAATAATGCAGAGGATAATACTTTTCACCATGTAGCCATATTAATTTCTATACACAACAGAGTGTTTTGAAAGCAACATGGTTCAGAGCCACCAACAATACGTGGCTGCTGTGCTATTTCAAATGGCCTGTCTGTGCTGAGGACAATGCAAAATATGATTTTATTAATCTTTCATTCTAATTTCATGGCACTCAGCAGTGTTTGTGACTGTGCACAATGGCAGGCACCAATCCAGAGCCTGTACTGGCACAGGCTGGGTTTGTTCCATTGACCCCAGCAGAGCCATGCTGATTTACACCAGCTGAAATCCAGCCCACGACTTCTGCCTGGGAAGGATTAAGCTCAGTTAGTTCTTTATGTTTGCCCCACAGTGTGGGGATGTCCCAGCACCACAGGCCCGAGGGTGTCCATCTCTGCCCTTGGCTGCAGTAAACATCCCCATTCAAGCCAACCTCATGACAGCTGCCTAGGAAGAAGCAGCAACTCTGCTGGGGCACCAGGGCCACTGACTGGTTGGGATGGCCATGAGGGGTCACACAACAGGTTTTTCAGAGGTGGGAGGGCTCCATGGGCATCCCAATGCCTGCCCTGACAGAGGCAGCTTTCAAGAGCAGCCCTATAGGACAGCAGCCCCTGAAAACCAGCTCCTGAAACTTTCTCCACAGGGAAGAGGTGTCTTACCCTTCCAAGGGATCCTCCTCATGCTTGGTCTGGACATGCTCTTGGTCTGGTGTTGCTGGAGAAAGGTAAGTGTGGTGTCCTTCTCTGCCTCACCCCTTGGCACGCGTTTTGTCGCTCCATCACATCACCCTCCTGCTGATTGACTCTGCCTCCTTGTTTTTCTACTGCTAAATTACCCTTCTTGAAAGCTAATATGGAGTGGGCAGACTCACACAACTGTAAGCTTTGCAGGGTGCTCTGAGAGTGTCCAAATCTCTGACCAGCAGGGAAGCAGAGAGCACTTTCCAGGGGACAATTTAACACCCAGGTCCAGCCAGACAGACAATGCTCATGCTGCTTTGACCAAGACACTCAGTGCAGACCCTCTGAGGATATCAGTAGCCAAATAATTTGGAATTTTAGAGGTTAAAACACAAGCACCTTAGCTTGCCTCCCTGTGCCAGAACCCGGCAGCGGTCTGCCTGGTTCCCAGCATGATCCATCGCCCATGGGAACCACAGCTGAATGAGGACACATTGCCACACTGTCCTGTGCTCACTGCAGTTTGACAAATGCTTATAAGGAGCAACTTACATAGAATCCATTGTAATGGTCATGCCTTGGGGTTGTGTCCTTTCTTTCCAAGCAGAAGGAGCTGAAAGCATGTATGGAAACTATTTCTCACTGGGCACACTGGTGCAGAGAAATCCAAAGGCCTTTTTTTTTCTGTGCTTCTCAGCCTGCACACCCTCACACATACTCCTCTCAGCCTTCTGGTTTATGAATCACAGAATCATTAAGGCTGGAGGTGTCTGAGATCATCAAATCCAACCATTAACCAGCACCACCATGCTTAATATGCAACTATTATGCATAGGACATCTTAGGACACCTGCTGCTGAGCAATTTTCAATAGAGGGATTATTTTCTGGTCTTCAGTTGGACAGGTTCCCTGGTGATGGGGCTACAGAGTGGACAGGAAGAATAAGAAATGCAAAAGTCATGGTATTTGCCCTGTGCAACCCAAGACGAGGCAGCGCTCAAGGAAAACCCTAACTCTGAAAAAGTCAATGGTCACCCACTCCAACTGCATTAGGATTTTGCCTCTTTTACTTTTTTCCTGTACGGAACTGAGCAATCTGTTATGTCAGGAATGGTGGCTGGGTTTGTTTTGCAAAACATAGCTAGGAATGTCACAATGCCTGCCTTCCATGTAGGCACAAATGGCTTCAGTATAATCATGTAAAAAATCTGCTGCTGTCAAGCTGTGCCTATATGGAGTTGATTTCACGGTGTCCCTTCACTTGAAGCCTTGCTGAAATGCAGCTGTTAACTACATATCAGCAGGTATATCTCCTTACAGATCTGAAGAATATACATTGGTTCAGTAATTTTGTCATTTCATCTGGGAAAGATCAAGTCTGGAAACTTTTTTTTTTCTTCTGTGTTCTCTTTAACTTGGTAATTACACTGTCTGTGAGAAAACGGAGCAGAAAGGAAATTGCTTTAAAGGACGTGGTAATAAACGTGTCACGTATATCACTTAGCTGGGTTGTGTTTGTTATTAACTCAGAATGGAAGAAGACTCGAGCAGTGCGGAGGCACGATGGACTGGTTCTCCTGGGAGTGCAATTCCAGACCACACTGATTATCCCATATTTGTACCCAGGAGACCCAACCCATGCCGTGCACCTCATTAGCTGAGGGAGGGACCTGGGAATCCTATTTCTGCATACATTTCTCCACAGTTCAGCAGCAGAGAATTCCCTAACATTTCCCTCTTTGATAATTTCCACTGACTGAGGATACAACTAATTTTAATTAAACCAATATGTACTGAGAATAACTCCTCTGACTTCACACTAATGCCAGCCAAGAGAGATGAAAATCTGCCTTGTAGAGACTCCTCCTTGGGAACTGTCAACTCAATGAACTTCAGCTGTGAGGTTCATCTGTAGAGATGAACCTAAAGAGATTGGCTTGATGGTGAATCTGAGACAGGGCTCACAGGGTAGCAAATGCAAACCTGGGAAAATGCTTATAAATTTCACTATAACCAAGACTTCTCCTTTATGTCTTAAAAATGTATGTTTTCAGGAGAGATACGCTATCCTACTGCTTTAGATCAATTCCAAGCTGTAAAATAGAGATAAATATGTTAAACAAATGGCTACTTTACCTGTGTTTCCCACTTCTTTGCATAACTGAAATGGCAAAAAGCAGCTTGAAAGCAACTACAAAAAGCTTGTAGTTGAACCTAGCCAAAGATTGCCCAGAGCTTTCTGTCGGAATAATTTCCTATACAAACAGACCATGGACAGGCAACCAAGTAGTTGGGCTTCTGGCTAACACTGGAGGTAGGGAATTGTGCTGTGGACATCCTTGGTTTGTCACAAAACCTGAAGCAGGCCTGCTCGGAGGTGTGGAAGTCGGGCACACCAGGGCGTGCAGAGCAGGCACTCCCGAGCTTTGAAAATGGGGGGAGCCATCCCAAGACACTGCAGTATCACTCAGATTTAGGGAGGACTTTTAGGTCAGCTGGGTTTGGGTCACTTCAGGAGGGCAAGTGCAGAACCAGTGCTAGGTGAGGAAACAGATGCTCTCATGGGGACTGGGTCATGGTGATGACCAGATCAAACAGGGCCAGTTTAGTTCTCTGCGGCCAGTCCTGGGGTAAATACTAGACTTCATCAAAAAATAAAAATGCACACACATATCTACAGTTCCTCCTTGGTCACATGAAGCACATCTCTCAGGGTACATATTTTAAAAGCTGTATATTTGCCTTATTTTTTTTTTCCAGGAAATTACAAAGGTGGCATCCATTCACACAAACTCTTTCTGCCTGATTTAAGTTAATAAGCTCCACAAAGACAGCAATTATTGTCCTATTTGGCTGCTGCCTGTAACCATTATGTGTGTGTGTATTATTGTTATTTATCAGCAATCTCCTTGGAGCTGTACAGTGACACAGGATTATGACATTGGCTGCTCCCAGAGCTTGTTATACCAATAACAAACAAATGATCAGCAACAATCAGAACTACAGAGCCTCTGATACAAGTCAGCCAACTTTTGAGCTGTGGTTGGGGATTCAAGGAACCAAACTGTGGCTTGTCAGATTATCAGGACCTTGTGTTTTTATAAGATCCATCAGAAAAAGCAAGTACTTTGGCTAGAGCACATTTGATGTACATTCCTCTGAGGATGGTAGGACTTTTTGCTTGTTTGGGTTTCTTTTTTTTCCTCTGCACATGGCATTGGTTTTAAAGCATTTATGTGGTGATTATCCCTTATTTTCCTGCTTTATTGGCAACATGAATTGTGGGGATAATGCAATGGTTAAAAATATATGCAATGGTTAGAATATATGCAATGGTTAAAAAAAAAAATAAAAGCACATTTCTGAGCTAAGAAAATGAACTGTGGAGCAAAGACCACAGTGCAATTACACAAGATTATTCACTGGTAGAAGTAAGTGCTGTGGCAGGCAATTATTTCCAGATTCTACCATGCAAGAAAGGCAAACTGTTTGCTGGAGAGCATTCATGAGGGTCAGATGATGGAGGGAAAGGCCAGGAAGACAAGAAGGAAAGCTTTCACATCCCTTTTTCAAGCTGTCACATGAAAGAAATGCCTGTAGTTACATCCTGTGAATGTGAACAGGGGGATGTTTGTGAACTGCCAAAACGTCCCTCGGTGGGGCAGAGGAAAGAGGGAGAAGAAAATTATCATGAAATCAAACAATAGGAGAATTGTCGCCATTCTGTGTTATTTTTGTCATTTGGCGCTGTGGGAAGAGAAACAAGCTGTGCCCATGCAGTGTGTGCTGCCATGGTGCTGCTACAGCTGCTGCACAGACTCCTCCGTGCTGCTGCTGAGGGGCAACCTGGTGTGCCTGCTGGTGATGAACCTGGGGTGCTTGATGCAACAAGGAGAAATGGAGAGAGCAGAGTTAACAAAGCTCTTAGTCCTGACTCACCACCACATGAGATCAACAGGAGTATTAAAAACATGTGCCCTGAGCCCCGTCCCAGCTGCAAAATCACCTGGGCTTGTTCAGAAACCACAATGGTCCCCGTAGCACGTGTGCATACACCGAATTAACCACATGTTCTTACAGACTTCTGCCGAGCTGAGGCTGTTGCTATTTGCAGTTCAGCCCTGAGTCGGTGGCTGCAGGACCCCCAGATGATGGGATCTGCCCTGGATGATGGCAGAGACCAGCCCCTTGGAGGGTCCAGAGTTGTTGCCCCTCATTGACTGCAGGGGGAGACCCAAAACACATGTGTTTCTACCAAAGACACCTGAGTGATGGGGTGGCTCTGGGCCTGCAGGTATATCACCATCCCAAGGCTCAAGCTGGGACCAGCACACCATTCCTGTGGGCACAAAAGCTCCATTAGGCCAGGAAGTTGCTCGGGATTAAATGAGGCTGCAGAGAAAGCTCCTCAGGAAATGCAGCCACTCAGGCATAAGAAAGCAGGTCCTGATATCTACAAATAATGGGCTGAAAAACAGGAAATGGAGGTCAGGAGAAGACAGCCAGTTCTCATATGGCAGTGTGATAGCAGTGACCTTCCATCGGGGTCTGGGTCTGTGCAGCGACCTCGGCTGCTCAGCCCTTCGTAAATGGCCTGGAAAAGGGGTGAGGAGGGAGGTGACAGAGTTGGCCACTGATAAGGAGCTGTCTGAGGACAAGGACAGGCTGTGAGAACTGCATATGGTGAGGAATCAAAGGGCAGATGAAATTCAACACGTACTGCAACTGCAAAACTAGATATTTTGAAGGGAAAGAAAGACTTCTGGACTCACACAGGCTCTGCACAGACCACTGCTAGTCCAGAGCTGGGTCCTGTGTTTAGTGTCTGCCAAAGCACAAGCTCAGCCTTCGGCAGCAGCAGTCAAGAAAGAAAGTCAAGAACAAGGAACCTGCAGGAAGTGAAAAAAATCTCAGAGCCTGGCAGGGGAAGCATCACAAGCCCTGTCCTCCCTCCTCCCAAAACATCTGGCCACATCTGGAGATGGATGCTGGGCTGGATGTGAAACCAATCTAAACCACACAACCTAGACTTCTCCATCAGCCACGCTGTCAGCTCAGTGCACATCCAGGGTGGGAGGTGACACAGTGTCACCGACACAGCCTGTATCTCTCCAGTAAAATGAGAAGATGTGCAAATAATATGAAAACAAGGCCCTTATGTCTTTCTGCAAAGATAGCTCTGTCCCAATCAATAACTGATTTTTTCCAGCCATTTAACAATGGTATATGAAATGTCAATACCCAAAGCAAACACCAGAAATACCAGCCTTGGGAAGGTCCATCACATTCCTTGTTTGCCAGCCAAAAGTTGGCCTAAAAAGCATGTAGCAATAGGTTTATTGCTTTCTGGTAGTCAATAACAACCTACGTTGGTTACCTGGCCATGCAGCTATGCCATGGGGCTCCCTCTCTCTCCTGCCATCTTTAGCCATAATTTCACAATACAGATATTGCTGCAGGGCTACTGAAAACAGCTGGACAGTTTGCCATGTGTTTTCTTGCTACAGCTTGAAATAATTCCTGGGGATGTGTTATATCCTGAAAGCTGAGGCAGTCCCAGACCAAAGCAGCCAGTCAGCTGCCTGCACTCTCATTTCAGGAGCCAGTTTGTGTGTCACAAGCAGGCAATTTACACCAAAACACTCAAGACTGTGCTCATATGGGCTTGAAATAAGTAGTGCTTGTCACAAGAGGAAAGGGGGTTTTGCTTTCAACTTAGATGGTAACCTTGCTGCCCTCCCAGAAGCAGAAAGTGACAGCTCAGGGTTTGGTAGCACATTGTACCAAGATGTCAGCAGCCTCTGCTGCCCAGGGACAGTAAGGAATGGGGCAGCTGGGAGAGCTGGTGGGGCACACACAAGGAGGGTGCAAGGGACAGGCATGGAGCCAGAGTGGGACAAGCACTAGGGACATGCAGGGGGTTTGGTGGGATGTGTGGAGGGTGTGGGGAGTACACATGGCACACAGAGACAGAAGGTGCAAAGGGACAGGTGAGACACAAGGGAGGTGCATGTGGGGGCACGGGAGACCATGGGGGTGTGGTGGGAAGGACACATGGAAGCATGGCAGGATATGTGGGAAAATGTGGAAGGACAGGTGTGGGAGGACAGCAGGAGGGGAGACAGTGGGGAGGTAGTAAAAGGTGGGGGTGCCTGGGAGAGCATGTGGAAGCACAAGGGAGATATAAGGGTTTGGGGGCCAGGCATGGTGTGACACAGGTGGCAGGAGGCACGGGGGTCACACAGTGGGGACACACTGGGGGTTGAGAGGGGACCCACAACGCTTCTCTAGGCAAGTGTTCTCACCTCCCATGGGGCACTACATGTGTCCCAGTGCCACAGCCTGTGGTGGGCAAGGGGACTTAGGGGGATGTGCGTACTGCAAGGGCCAGAGGAAAGAGCACCAGCAGCCCCTTCTGCACCACCTCTCCATAGAAAAGATGTGTGTGATAGAACTATACCCAAAATACATAAATAACACATATATACATAATTATTTCTGTCTATGTACTTACAATTAATTAATATACGTGTATGAAGTAAAAAAGACAATGATGGCCAAACAGTAGAGGCAAATGTGAAGCACAGTGAAACTCCCACCCTTACCCACAGCCCAGTCCTGGTAAGGCAATGCTGAGGTGATGTGAGGGTGGGGGCATTAGGAGGACCCTGAGGGTCACTCAGGTATGCTGCCTGGGGCCTGGAGAAGGCAGGGTTTCTTTTTCCCAGACATCCTCTTCAAAAGGGAGGACAACCTCCTTCCTGCCTGTTTATTGCAAAGTGCATCTCTGACCCAGTGAAACCAGTAGAGGAAGCATCAAACCACACCCTGTAAAAAAACCCCGTGTGAGTGTGTACATCTGTACCCATGCACAGACGGCTCAGGGGAACGGAGGCTTTGTGGCTGAAGGGATCCAAAATCTCCCCCTGTGGTGGTGGCCAGGATCAGGCACTGACCCTGCTCCAAGGGCTGCAGGCCCACCCAGCCACAAAGGCCCACCAGCTCACCAGCACTTGGGCTGCCAAAGGTGGCAATGGCCAAAAGCTGGCTTATGAAGGAGGGCTTTTAATTCAAGCCTAGTGTGCCTAGGCTTGACTCAAAACTCACTTACAGTTCTTCCTTGGTCTAAATCCACCAAGAAAAGGAAAGGTGGAAAGTGCACAGATGTACTCCTTTCCCTTCCCTCCATCCCAGCAGTGAAGTTTTCCCCTGGAAGTGAGGAAAGGGGATTTTCCAGCATCCCAAGGGAGAGAAGGGACACCCATTGCCAGAATTTTTGTGTGGCCGGGCAGAATGACCCACTACACCATGGTAAGTGTTACTCTTCCTCAGATATGTTTGCCCACAATCCAGCTTACTGTTGAATCATCTTCATATCTCTGAAGACAAACTTTAAAATAAGTACATTACAGCTTTGGAGTATTCCAGTCCTTAGGAAGTACTAGTCGATTTGCTTTTCTTAAAAAAAAAAAAAAAAAAAAAAAAAAAAAAAAACAAAAAAAAACTCTTCAAAACTATTTTAAACCCCNAAGCAACTCAAAATCAACTCTTACAAGCTAATTTAACCCACAGCATTCCTACAGCCTGGTACCTTTCTGATAACACAGCGTGAGGGTTTGGGTGGATTTGTTTTTCTCATGTTTACTTTAAATCAGGTCAGTCTGTTTTTCTCTTTTGCTTCTGCTGCTTGTTGATGTGTGAGGCAGCATTTTTGCTCAAAGTGCCCATGACTAACAGCAGGAGCTACCACTCACAGCATAAACAGCCTGGGATCCTGAGTTGTTGCCCTTGTGTCTCCTCTGCCCACAGCCCCACACAGCTCAGGTCTCACCCCTTAGGGTCAAGGTGAGGTTCCTGCTGAGTTGCCTTGTGCTGGCTAGTGGGACTTTGCACTCTCTGCACCAAAATTGTGTTTAACGCTCAGTTTCCATGCTTGGCATCAAGCAGGCACATTGCTCTGGGTGGAAGGGGGACCAGTGTGGGTGACACTCCTCTGAACCTCCTTCCCTGCTCAGCAGCTGCCTTGGGAGGGGGTAGCTTTGGCAGCTGCCAGCAGGGCCCTGCCCCAGGACCTGCCTTCATGGGGTTCGCACCCAGGGCGGGGAGAGAGGAAACAGAGGCTGTTAGAAGGCACCAATGAGGCTGAAATTAAAAATGGCAAGGAAAATGGAGAAGAAAGGGAAGCCAAAGTAGAAATTCAGATACTCTCTGGAGCTGGGAGAAGGACTCAGTCTGTTACTCAGCCTTTACTCTGCTGCTGTTAAGCTCTACCCACTGAATTAGTAATTATCAGTAAATGCCAGCTGTTATTTCAGTCCTGGCAACATCTGCATTTAGAGAACATCTGTTTTTTCTGTGAAGCTGTAAGTGCTATAGTTAACTTAGTGGTATTTAATGGTTTTGGTTAGATTTTTTTTTTAATCTTCAACCTGTTCTGTAGAACCATGCTAGCAGTACACATGAAAATGAAACTTAGCAGTTCAAAATTACTATAAATTAATGAACTTCTCCTTTCCGTGTTTGTCCCCAGCCTCAGAGCCCTGCCTCACGCTGCTACATTGTACTCACTCAAAATAAACCGAATAGAAGTTGCAACATCTTAGCACATTTCACATAAGGATATTCCTGGCACATGCTGAAAAGCATCTATTTTAATGGGATTTGAGGTGGTGTGGGTAAAACATTTAGCTGGTTGTTGGGAGGAGGTGCCTGTATCAATGGCAACTGAAGCATCTCTACAAGAGAAAAAGAAGAAACCTCCTGAGAGAGAGAGATGCTATTGAGTTGCTAAAGCTTTCAGATCTTAGGGCATCTTCTATTTTATTTATAGCTCCTCCATGACTAAATATTATTTTTCAATAACTGCATTGTTTTTTTTCAGTTGGGCTTCTTATCCTTTCTTCGAAGCAACGTGACCACATTGTAAACTGTTTTTGAGGAGTGTTTGCTGTTTGAGGTTGCAAGATGAAACCACAGAGTTCCTTATCTTGTCTTTCTGCATCTGTTTTTACATGAGCTAGCAGAGCAAAAGAGCAAAGCAGTAACAACCAAAAACTGCTTTTTCCCCTCTCCCCACCCCTACTTTTGAAGCCATGGGAGAAGTCCCCTGTAGGATACAGCTGCTGGCTCTCTTTCTTTTTTTGTCTGCAGACCAGGTAGGAACATGCTTCCAAAGGGTGGGCAGGGAGGGAAAGCAGGAGGCTGAGCAGGAAGGTGGAAAACAATCATCAGCCTGGCATGGTTCTCCATGAAACTTGTGTTTGTGCCTCAGGAATAAACCCTGGAAATAGCAATAAAGTTTGTTTTGCTATCTTTCCTCCCCAAACTTTCAGTGTTCAATATTTAATGGCTGCTAAGTCTCGATAGAAAACATGTGTGGACATGAAAGCTGGTGGGAGTTTTGCTCGGTACTTGGGATACTGGGCAGTGGTGGGGGGGGTTGGTGGGTCGTTATCATGCAGGTTGTTATCTGGTGTTGGGAGGGCAGTGACTGTCACTGCTGCCATCTGGAATAGCTTTAATCACTCAAGGGAGGAGTTTTGGGTGAGCCTAGGTGACAAGATCTGCTCCTGCGTTTCTAGTTTTAGGTTACAAGCTTGTTAAAGACTTCTACTGGGATGAACTTTTTCATGGAAAAACATCCCATGAAAAGGGCCACCTTTTCATGTGGGGTTTGGGGGGCTGGAGCTGTGCTCTGCTGGTACCTAGAGGCCTTCCAACCCACTCAAGCTTCCACAAACCTTGAATTGCTTTCAAAGGCATTTGTTTCACATGTTCCAGTGGTCACAACATAATGTGTCTATACAAGTGTGCTGCTACAAATCACCGTGTAAAGCTATCTCCTTGCAAGGGTTCAGCAAATTCTGACCAGTCTGGGATTGGTGCTTAGTCCTGAGCTTTAAGAGCAGCCATACTAGGACTGCTTTGGCTTTTTGATCCTGTGACCTTTAACTAAGAGGGAAATTATTTTAAAAACCCATTTTAAACAGCTTCTTAGACATACATCTTAAGTTATCATTGTTCCCAAACTGTTGCTCCATGTCACAACGAGGTGCCCAGCCATTTCAAGGATCCTTGGGCAGACAGCAAAAAGCTGCCCCCTGTGCTCCCTCCCCTCATGTTCATCATACTGAACCAGCCCTGTAGGAGAACAAAGTCAGCTCCAGAGCACCTGGAGCACTGGGATGCCAAGGAACATGAGGACGCAGTGGAGAAAGCAGTGAGCGCAGGAGCTCAGGCGTGTTCTGACTGAGACCAAGTCAACAGCACACATCTGATTAGGCAGCCTTCTCTCCTTAAGCTCATGGCTGGATTTCAGAGACAAGACAATTTTTCTAGTAGTAAATTATCTCCTCAATCAACAAATTGATTCCTGGGCAAAACAGATTGATTTCTGAGCATTTGTAGTATTGAACTCTGAGGGTCGTTCATTATTTGAGCACAGCCTCCAGCAAATCACACAGAAATTTTGCCTGAGAAACAGAATGAGGGTCATTATCTAGAGACCCATCTTGAAAACACTGTGCTGATAATGACACATAGGTTTAGTGCTGTCTCTCAGAAACTCCAACTTTCTTCTTGAATAAGATGGCATGGGGAGCTGTGCTTAGGCAAACATTTCCTGCTGGCAGAAGCCGTTTCTGAATCACTTGTAAAGCTCCATGTAAATCCAGGAAGCTTCACACCACTGGGTGACTTCTCACTGCTCAGCCCTTATCTCAAAGTCTAACCTGAACCCTGCTCCTCTTTCAGCTTCAAGCCATTGCTCCTAACTTCAAGAGTAGAGCAACACCTTGCTTTTGTTTCTGTTGGTATGTGTCACTTGGGTGCTCTTTCCCATCTTCTTCCTGCTCGCTTGTTCCCAGGAAGGGCCCTAAGTGACCCCAGAAGTTACATGCACAGGCCTGTATCTTTTAAGTATTAGAGCTAGTTCCTGTACACTTTTTTCTAAATACCAAAGGTGAAAACCACAAACTGCACCTCAGGTTGGCTGCTAAGATTCATTAACTTCATGGTTTTTACTCATAAACCCTTTTTCATAGAATGATGGAATGGTTTGGATGGGAAGACACTTTTAAAGATCATCTAGTTCCAACTGCCCTGCCATAGGCAGGGACACCTTTCACTAGATCAGGTTCCTCAGAGCACCATGCAACCTAGCCTTTAACAGTTCCAGGGATGGGGCATCTACAGCTTCCCTGGGCAACCTGTGCCACTACCTCACCACCCTCACAGTAAAGAATTTCTTCCTAATACCTAAAATAAACCCACCCTCTTTCAGTCTAAAGCCTTTGCCCTAGTCCTATCACTACATACCCTCATAAAAAATTCCTCTCCAACTTTCTTGTGTCTTTCTTTTCCTACTGGACCAGCCATCACCTCTCTTCCCAGTGCTTTTTTCCACGACACCAAGCATTTAACCTAACATCCTCTTTGCTGATAACTGCTCCTCACCCCATCTGCTGGAGCTGGGTTCCCAGCTCCATCATCCCATCTGGCAGGGGTTTGTTATGACCAGCCCCAAAAGCAAGGGTAACCCAGGTTCATGTTAATAGATCTCTTGGGGTGGATTAGAGTGAAAGGACATTGGATGATTGGTGTTTGTAAAGATATATATATATATACATATACACATAGGGTTTATTTTAGAACAATTTGGTTGCAATGGAAAGCAGGTACGTAGCAGCTTTGGTTATTATTATCTATAGTAATATGGCAATATGAAAGCATAAAAATATCTCTCACTTAAGAAAATTTATAAGGAAAATGAAAGAAAGAGAAATAAAAGGAAAGACTAGAAACAGCATCCATGCATCTCACGGCAATACTTGATTGTTGCAATTTAGTGTCCCTGGATCAAAGCTGTGATCGCAGTCTTGATCCGTTGGGGGTGGGAGAAGGAGCCCATAAAACACAAAGTCCGATGGGCTCAAATACACTCAGGCTCGGTGGGAATGCCCAGGTACCTGCCCTGGGGGGAGCTTTCAGTCCTCTGGTGGAAGGACTCAGAAATGGGTCTGGGGGCACTTCGGGGGTCTTTGATGGTTTATGACACCTTCTAAGACATGGCAGCTGCCTCTCACATCAGCACAGTTTAACCAGGAATGCCCCATCAGGAGGGATGAAAACCCTCAGGACATTTCCTGGGGAGGAGGTGGGGGGAAGTTTTACAATTGAGTGAGTTGTGTAAGGAAGGACAATTGGATCTGCCTCTTATCAGCCTCGAAGTCCTTTTGTAGCCTCCAGCGGTGATTGTTCAGCCCCTCTGTCTTATGCAGACCAGAGGTTTGTCATTACACACCCAAAACCTCACCTCCTCCCCCTCGGGGGTGCAAAGCACCCTGCTGCCTCCATCAACGGGCCATTGTTTTGAGTCATTAACCATTAACATCAGCCTCTCACGGGGTTGCTTGATTGCAGGACGTGGTGGTATTGCCTTCCCACCAGACATGGTAACCGTCCCCTTCAAGAGGACACTCTTGACACACCATGTCACACCTGAAAGGCGTCTTCCTCATAACTACCTCATCTCCTAGACCGAGAAAGGCATGATACCTCTTGGACATGAGGATGCAATGTCAGTCTTTCCCTCTTTCTTCATTAATTTGCTTCTACTGCCAGTAGAAGCCACCAGCACCCAGGGCAGGTGCTGCTTGCCTGGGGCTGCAGAGGCGATGGAAACACATGATGATGGTGTGAGTGGCCTGCAGGTGTCCCTGCTCTGAGGCACCCTGACGTGCAGCCTTCCTGCCCGGGCACCAGCCCAGGCTCTGCTGTGAGCCAGTGTGAGGGCAACATAACTCACCCAGAGGCCACAAAATCGGGTTTGGAGGGAGGTATCTCCTTCTTATCTCTGGCTGTTGAGGAGGGGGGCTGACCTGCTCAGCTCTAGATAATTGTTAAATATCCACAGGTAGAACCTGTATATCCCTCTCGGGGTTAAATTAGGGTTTGCAAAGTGCCCAGGAGTGAAAGGGATCCTGAGGGATGTACAATGTCTCCACTACTGAAGGTGCTCTCCTCTGCCTGCACACACAGCAGTGGGAGGCTGAAGTACTGGAACTGTTGGAGGAGCCCAGTGGCTTCTTTCTTCCTTTTTTTTTTTTTGTGTTTTGTTTTTTTTTTGTTTGTTTTTTGTTTTTTTTTGTGGGGGAGGGGGTTGTTGGGTTTTTTTGTTTGTTTGTTCCCCCTGATTCACCTGTTGTATGCAGGGAGGGATTAACAGGTCTTGCAGGAGGCAGACCAAGCAGCCAGTGCCTGCTTTTCTCCCTGCTGACCCTGAGTGGTTGGGGGCAGAGCTGACACAAGTGCTTTTGCCAGATCCAGGGGATATCCCCATCTAGCCCCATCCACATCCCTGCTGTGCCTCTCCAAGAGCACCCGAAATCCAGTGCTCTCGATATCCAGGTCACAGGCTCACGTGCAGAGGTGAGCTCAGCTCTCTGGCCTTGCTGGAGGTAGAATGCCTCCCTCCATGTGCCCTCTTTGCCTTGGCCCATCTCACTCCTTTTCTCTGCTTTACTTCCTGTGACAAATTTGCTGTGCTGGGTCTGTGGAAAGCAGCTGGAAGAGTTTCACGCCGACACTGTTTTTCTCCTTTATACTGCTCAGCAGGCTTGGATCCATTCA
This sequence comes from Erpornis zantholeuca, assembly GCA_013400515.1. Lineage (NCBI taxonomy): Eukaryota > Metazoa > Chordata > Aves > Passeriformes > Timaliidae > Erpornis > Erpornis zantholeuca. The sequence goes on from VZTN01000029.1 coordinate 288,257, forward strand.
AATGTCCCCTTCTTTTCTTTATTTTTTCATCTTTTCAGTGCAGCTTCCTACAATTTCAGCTTTTTTGGCTGACTTGAGGCTTGAAATTTGTCTTTCCTCTTCCCTGTGCTTCCTCCTGCAGTAACCCTTCATGTGCCATGGCCTTGCTTTCAACAGGCACATGGAGGTCTGCTAT